>JAOSBN010000177.1:31328053-31359292 GCA_027563595.1 Erythroxylum suave | reverse complement strand
CTCTCCTATACTCTGTTATCTTCCTACTCTCATATTCAGCTGCTCCAGTCGGCTCTCACTGGAAAATTCTCATTCTCGTCTATTTTTTGCTGGAGTCCGAGACTACTCTAAAGTCTCTTTTAATACGTTCTGTATTAGTAGCTAGATTCTCGTAGCTATAAGAGAATGTTATATATATATATATATTGTTATTGAAGGTCTTGTCTTTCCAAGTTGTCAGTGGCAATCACAAGGATGATATTGCTGTCAAGTTGAAATTTAAGTTGTGTAGTCCTTTAACTAACTGCCATTTACAGTTGTGATTGAGATCTCTTTCTAAAAGACCAAACATATATATGAATTTGTCATAAGATACTAAAATCTTCTGAAGCATATTCCGGGGCAACTTGCACTGGCAGCTATCAGCTATCGGCCAAAGTGCGTTCCAATGCAAATGGTGAGGCTTAGTGGTACATATTAAATCCTGGAAAAAGGCCTAACCATTAATTTGGTTTATTTATATCTCTAGAGTCCAGAATAGTGGCAAAAGTTAGGCCTAAAGAATCTCTCCGACCTTTTTGGGTCAGGTTTCGTTTATCTTCCCATGTCATAAATGTAAATACAAAGGCGGAAAACATCACATGCAAGTATTTAAGTAGGAACTTCCTTCTTTTGATTATTAAATAAAAAATACAGATTTTTTAAAAGTTTGTCTTTGTGTATGAACCATTAATACATTAATACTCTAATGAAAGGAAATCGCATGACTCTTAGTGATAGTTGATACGTAAAAGTAACATGCATACACCATTACACCCTAAAAGATGCATGAATACTAAGCTGTCATCACAATTCTTTGTCTGGGACCTTACCTTGTAAGCAACTATTTTCTTATACACAGTGGACACATTGCTGTCTTTAGAATTCATGCCTGAGCATTTCATTTAATCATCTCGATCAAGTTTAGGTCAGTTAAGCAATGGAATCTTCCTTGGTTTGTGGAAAACTAATTTAAGGGTTTTTACCTTTTCCTCTTTTGTTTGATTGCGTGGAGAATTTAATTCTTCTTGTGCTTTGCTTAGAGCTTTTTAACGAACCCTTTGTTGTATTGACCCAATTTCTGAATATCTTCGTAGCATCTTCCTTTTTTATATTTCGCAAGCCCTCCGTTGTCCTATATATATATATATATATACTTTAGCTATAAACGGTTCTGTTTTCGAACAATTTCTCTAGGCTGTAGCTTAAGTGAGCTTAAAGGCATAAGAGCTACATACATATATATATATATATATCTAATCTATTAATCGTTTCCTTCAGTATGTCCAGAACAATTGTCTTCGCTGCTTTGATCATTTCACTAATGATACTGTCACAAGATTTTCTTTGCATTCAAGGAAGGCATTTGAATCAAAGAAAAGACGACATGAAGTGCTCCAAATGTACGAAATCCTCCACTGGGAAGAACGTACTAGTAAAGAAGGGAAGAGAAACAATAAAAGTAATTCGTCGAGGCCATATTCACCACGGAATCAAAGCTAATGAAGATAGCATAGACGCTTTTAGACCTACAACTCTTGATCATAGTCCCGTTTGGTCATTCCATTAATAACTAAGGGAACACACGAGTTGCATTATTTCTGGCTCGTCGCAATTATGTGTGTGTCATCAATTTGCTAGTAGTGTTCGCGCATTTTCTGTAACTTTTGTTAATGTGGGTTGTGCATTTACGTCCGCTTATTAATCAATAAGATAAATATATACCACATATTCAACAACATCAACGTATTACTGGACCTTTCCAAACTTCATATATCAAAGAGATTCTTTTTAGCTTATACTTAACATGTTTCACCAAATAGTGATCGCAACTAGGCTCAACCCCTAGCCCAAGCCTAGCCGGAAGTTAACAAATCAAGACTAGGGTCTGAGCTCAGCCTGAAACCTGAATTTTATATGCAAAATGACATCGTTGTGACATTGTAAATTAAATAAATTTTGGTCATGTTGAGTTAGGCTCAGACTTGAGTTGCCTCTAGCCTGATTGGGCTCGAGCTCTGGCATACTGCTTCAGGTTCAATCGAACTGTGGGTCAAATTTAAGCCCTTAACTCATGCTTGAGCCCGGCCCAGCCCATTTTTATCTCTATCACCAAAGATTTGTACTTTATCTTTAAAAAGCCCTAATGGTCTAGGCCCTAAGCCCATGCAGTCCGGCCCATTGTCATTTCTATTACCAAATATTTGTAATTTATCTTTAGAAAGCTCTTTCTAATGATATGTCTTTTGTTTGCAACATACCCATTTAACTAGGTAGTTTTTTAAAATGGATTTATTCTAAGATATGCAGACACTTTTAATCACTTGATGCAATATAATCATGATAAAAAAGTTATTTAAAAATGAGGCATCTTTAGACTTTTTTGTTTCTTCTTTTTAATATTTTAAAATTTAGAAGTCTCCTAATTTAGACATGTTTATTGCTTGAGATTAATTAGTTATTATAGCATCCTTGTTCGTTCCTTTGACCTTAAATTTACTAGCTTAAGATAATCTTGAAAAAAATGATGTTTACATTATTTTGAAACAATTTAAGTAATTTGATTATAGATCATACTTGTCTTTGGCTTGTCCAAACAAATTTAAGATGACTAGGTTATGCAATTCTAACTGATCTAGTAGTGGACAAACATTCTAAATCAACACTACAACAAAAAGGGCTTTCGATAACTAATATTTTTGTCGTTAAAAGTAAAAAATTCATCGCCAATACTTTTTAGCAACGACAAACATTGGTCACACAAATAATCACAAGATTGTGGTAGCACAATATTATCAGAAACATTTTTCGAATATCTTCTCAAATCATATCTCGCTTTGATCTCAGATACGTTGCTAAAAGTAACAGGCGAACAAAAGATAAATCGTCGCCAAAGATACTTATAGATGCTTTGTTTTTGTGGCAAAAAGTTATTAAGTACATTACCTTATTTGTAGGTAATAATATTATGTGACGTTTTGTGCTTCGTAGCAAATGATATTTAGTGACTATTTTCAAAACGTAAGTAAGAGTTATACGTGATGGTTTCTGGAACGTAGCTAAAAAGGTTTAGCAACGATTTTAGAATTGTAGCCAAATCTTTTTAGCTACATTTTTATTTAATTTTAAAAAATATTAAAATTTTAATTATTTTTAAAAATTATTTTAGAAATTTTAAGAACATAGTTAAAAAATTTTGGTGATGATTTTTTATTTTTTACTAAACAATCCTACTAATAATTTTTCATTTAATTATAATTAATGGTAAGATTTTTAATCCATCTTATTGTTTGTAATATTTAGAATTTTATTTATAATTAATTAAATGAAAATAAAATTTAAAATAATTAAAAATTAGAAGCATTTTTATATAAAAATAAAATTTTAGTAAATGTTATTTACAATTTTTAACAAAAAAAGTTATGTACAAACTAAGACTCATGCTCATCATCCCTACTACTTACATAATTTGGCCAAGTATTTGTTTGACCATGTTTTCAAGCCTGACCAGCTTTCATTCAGTACGGTTTAACTTTTGCTCATTACATTTTAACTAAGCCTTAAGCGACTAGTTGTCTTTTTGAAGAGTTGTTACATATACTAGTGGTGACGATGATGAACCAATTGGCCAAAGATCATGCCTGATACCTTTGATTTACCATGATCTTGTACCAAGGACGTTATTGCAAATCTCAATTATATTTGGCTCATTTCTGTCTGACAATGATTTTAGCAACAACTCCTCTATCTTACTCTAAAATTTAAAATATTATTAGTTAGTACTACATAAATAAGTATAAAAATTAAACAAATTTTTACCCTTACACAGTTATTATGCACTTCTTTAGAAGTTCAACCTTCACCTTTCTTGTAGTATGTGAGTTTAAAGAGTGTGATCTTATCACACTCTTCTCCATGTAATTCCTTTCAACTTTGCTTTGTGAAAAAGAAAGGATTAAAACACAATAAATACTATTGTATTTACTGATATAATTATAAACTCTAAGCAAAGAACTTACAAATTCATTTCGTACGATAAAAAATGATTTAGAACCTTGATTATGAGGAGTTTTCATTTTTTTCTCTATTATCTGCGGCTTTCTCACACTTTTCTTAAATAAAGAAAAGAAATTTTCATTAAATTGTGAAACAAGATTGATTGAAGTAAGCGAAAAGCAAGTACACAAACTTTAACATTGGTAAAGGACTAATAATCACACATTTGGATCCAATTTTCTAGAGTCACTCGCTCGGGAACATGTCTTTGTGCCTCCTCATCTGAAAGAAAAGATTTGTAGTTCTTATGTAGTCATAACGATGATCTTTAGCCCTTTGTTTCAATAGTAAACTCACACAAATTGACACTTCGTGCTTCTCGATATTGACGATATTGAGCTTCATCTGTGAACAAGTAAAAGTGAAATTAGTCTTTAAATAAGTAGAAAAATTGCATACAATTAAATAAATTGAAAAATTACCAAAAGTTTGTCTAAAGCATTCTATAACAAGTTGTCTTCCTTCAACTACTTGGCATGTTGAAGGCAAGGCAATTCAGTCCTGACAATAACCCCTAACTCACTGATTAGATCTTGTCAACAAGATGATTTTTTCAGGTGTTAATATGAACAGACAATTTGTTGTACATTACAACATTCATGCGTTGCAAGTCAAAACCTTTAGTGATACTACTACCTCTTTTTCTAATGTTAGCAATAGAACTTGACCAAAAAAATAATTATAACGAAAAAATTAAACATGTAAAGATATATTTGAGGATAAGTGTAATTATAGGTGGTAAAGATTCACAAACCTGAAGATGCCTCAGCACTAGTTGAGGTAGATAGAGGTTGTTGTTGACTGGCTTCATTAATGGATAAAGTTTGTTGTTGTTGTTGCATAAGGTCAAATTGATCTAGTTGCTATGGGGGAAGAACATCTCCGCTAGTTGCCACCTTCTTTCCCTTGTTTCATCCAGGTGTCATTATATTGAATATCTATAATAATTTCTCAATGATTTTCTAATATAAAATATTATTAAATTATTTCTGTATGATTTTCCAATATAAAATAAAACTAATAAGAATAGCAATATAAACAACTTGTCAAGTTTTTCCTTTAATTATTTTAGCGCATTTGACAAAATATTAACAAATCATAATCAAAGATGATTGGAACCAATGGCAACTTTAAGCTTTTTTTTCCCTGAAAGTTGCTCATTGTTCTTATTACTTGTTCTTCTTCTCCCAATCTTTTGAAATGACCCCTAAAGGCTTCTAAACTGCGAACTTATTACTATTTTGTATTAGTTCCTGCTATAGAAATATATTATTCAATTTTTTAAAAAAAAAGATGATTGGATCATTTGCCCCATAGTTTGAATCACGTTAGAACCATTTTTAATGTGTTTTGTTCATTACAAAGTTCATTATTTGTTAAAAGAAATAATGTATAACTTCAAAACTTTACAACTATTGACTTTTCTATGTCTATAAATAACACATCTAACAAATATAGAGAATTTCAATCGTATATTAGAAATTAGCATTAATATGGTTATAGTTTCTTTCAATAAGGAATTTGTCACAACATTTAAAAGATAAATGAATTAAGCATAATGAAATACATTGCTTTAACAAAATGAAGCATAATAAAATACATTACTTTTACAAAATGAAGCATAATGAAATACAAAAAGAAGCTAATAAAATGCATTACTTTTACAAAATGAAATACAGAAGGAAGCACTATGATACGTGATATTGTTACACCACTTGAATTGAGATAGAAAGTTCTCGCTGTAACTCCTAAGGTCAAGGAAATTTTCATCGATAAGCCTCATAGGAGTTGCATCATGAGTTTCCAACCTATATACCATCATAGGGTTTATTATGCAACGGATTGTCATAAACATCACGTTAATTTCTAAGGTTATTGGTAAGTTTGAATTAATCACATTGAAGTTCATAAATTAAGTTTGAATTTAAACAAGTACTATGGAACGTGATATTGTTACACCACATGAATTGAGAATGCAAGTTCTCACTATGACTCCTAAGCTCATGGAATTTTTCACCGATATATCTCACAAGAGTTGCATCATAAGTTTAAGTCTATACACGATCCTAGGGGTCTTTTATACAAAGTATTGTAAAGAACATTACGTTAATTTCTAATGTTAATTCTAAGTTTGAATAATCACATTGAAGTTCAAGTATTTATGTTTCAATTTAAACAAAACCCAAATACAAATACTTAGAGTATTAAACCCCATCATAAAAACTCATCAATCATTATAAGAAAATTGCAAAGAACATCACAAAATGATCACAATGTATACATTACTTAGTTGAACAACTTACCTTGATAGATGGAAAACTGCAAAGTACAAAAAGGATGGACAAGGTTGGAAGATTATCGACGCTCTTTAACATAGAACACGACCTGCAATAAAGACAAATTCATATTTAATATAATACACTTATTCATATAGTTTAAAAAGTTTAGGAAGAGTTATAAAACATCTATATTTTGAGTTTTTTTAAGTAAAAGTGCAGAACACATTCCGAAATAGAATATTAGCAGCCTCCTAAAAATTGTCTTTTAAGTTTCTTGCAATCGTTTTTAACAAGAAGGCGATTGTAATTGTCCTAAGGAAATTAAATCAAGAGATCAAGATCATCATCATAGGATACCTTGTAAAGAAAAGCACAAGAGATTATGATATAAAAAAATACGACAAAGAAGACAAAGCAAAGCATATAAGGAATGAAGGAAATGAAGAAGTTCAAAACAGCAGTAGAAAAATAAAAGAAATGAAACATGTCAAAGTATGAAGAATAAAATACGAAAGGAAGGATTGCAGGAGAAAAACGAAAGAAAAAAAAACTTGTTTTTGGTTTTTAAACCATATATGATGATACATAAAAACTTGCTTTGGGTTTTTAAAGCTAGTTGTGATAATAATATTCAAAAGAACTTTTTGCAACTTATTGTTTTTTGTTTTTAAAATAAAAAACTACAACATATCAAGAAAAACATATTTTATTAATATAATTATTTTTTAAAAATTAAAACAAAAACGTAAAAAATAAAAAGAAACAACTTGGATAAGGAATGAGTCGAATGTCAATATACTAATTTGTTTGAATCAAAGAGCAAATTAAAGTTTACTTTTCGATTTGGTTTTATCTTCTTTACTATCTTGTCTCCATCTTATTTCACAGCTATGACTGGTATAACTTTTTTTTAAAGATGATTATGGTAAGATCTTTTTTTCTTTTTGTCTTCTCTTTTGCAGTAGCTAATTAAAATCATCATTCTCAAGTTTCATTGATTAAGAATACGCTGTTTTTATTTGCATTTTTATTTTTTATTTTTTATTTTTAAATTTGATAAAAATATTTTTATTAGAAAATTTCAGTTTTTAGTTTTTATTTTGATTTTAAAATTATCATAATTTATGAAAATTGTCTTTTGATATAATTGTTAAAATTAATATAATTTTAGTAAAACAAATATTTTAAAATTTAATAAATATTCATAAAATATATTTAAATTTAAAATATCTCTTAAAAGCATAAAATTTAAATAAAATTGGGTTTCATAATTAATATATATATTAACAAATTAATATTAGTTTATAAACATATTTATTTTTAAAATTTCTATTTTAATAAAATATTTTACTATTATTTATTAATAAATATTGTATTATATTTATTAATTTTATCTCTAAGTTTCCACTAATATTTTAGTATTATTAATAAATTTATAACTATAATTGATATTGGCAACTAAATAATTTTTTGTCTATATTTAAAAAATAACAATAAAAAATAAGAAATAATTATTAAAAACATAACAAAAATAGAAGTGAGACCAAATTCCCTTAAAATATCCACTTCCGTCTAAATATACGTGTGCATGACCAAATTACATCTTGTATTTGGTGATATCTAATAATTCTAGTTAAACTTAACCGTTTTAGAAGAGAAGACAACTTTTACTTCAAAAGTAGAGGATATTATGACAGCCTCCTGAACTAATGACATTCAGATGAAGATAAAGCTCATAACTAATGTTGCTCACAAGTTGATGAGTCATTGACATCATTAAATTATGGATTGGCCATATATAATATGAGTGTTGCTTCATCAGTTAATTATATGAAGACCAACCAATGATGATCTTGTTGAATAGAGAAGCTTGATTTAGGGGATAGAAACGGATTTAGGGGATCAGTCAAACATCATATCCCGTAATTACATACTTTCCTTGTATAGCTTGCAATTAAGACCATACACTCTGTCTATATATCATTGTATACAGAATAGAAAAAATAATAATAAGAAAAAATACAAACCCAAATCATGTCTATCTTTTTCATCTTTGTCAAGATGGTATCAGAGCCAGTTTTTGCCTGCTTCATCATTTGCCATTCGACCTAAACCAACCAAAACAGCCAAAGAGCAAGTGTAGTTCATTACTGTTCTGTTAATCAAACATGACAGAAATCGAAGCCACAAAATCAGACCTTTCAACCGATGAATTAACCCTTCAAATAGCCTCAATTTTGAAAGGAGGCTTAAATCAGACTCAAACAGGCACCATGAACAACAGTTTGTCGATTGCAACAAAATTAAACGGATCAAACTACCTGCTGTGGGCACGATTGATGACCGTTGCTTTAGGCGGCAGGGGACGCCTCAAGCATATCACTGGCATCCCTTCACCGCCGGCTACTGGAGATCCCATGTTTGGGAAATGGCAGCAAGAGGACTTAACAGTCCTTGGGTGGATCCTAGAAAATATTGAACCAACTTTAGCAACAAGTGTAGCACACTATCCAGGAGCAAGGGATCTATGGGAAGCACTGAGAATCACATACGGCACAGGCAGGGACGCACTCTAGGCGTATGAACTTCACACACAGGCTAGTCGCCTGACCCAAGGAGAAGGAACCCTGGAATCCTACTGGTTAATTTTACAGGGGATTTGGGGAGAAATTGATCAAGCCCAACGAAATCAAATGGAGACACCGAAAGATATTGATACCTTAAACAAAATGAGGAACGAGGTTCGATTGTTTCAATTCTTGGCAAGTCTTGACCCCAAATTTGAAGGCATCAGGCGGGAAATACTTCGGAGAGATCCACTTCCACAGGTGGAGAGTGCCTACGCCACCGTCCGGAAGGAGGCGGCGCAGATCCAACTCACCGGCGGGCAGATCTCCAGTGGTGGCGGAGATATCGGAATTGGTTTGGTGTCAAAGGGCTTCAAGTCCTCTTCCCGGTCAGATGCTCCCAAGAGAAGCAATCCACCATCCCGAGTTCAAATCGACAAAAGCAAATTAAAATGCACCCATTGTGGCCGGAATCGACATTCAAAGGAGGATTGTTTCCTCTTGGTGGGTTACCCAGATTGGTGGGAGAATAATCCGAATGCTAGTCGGAATAAGGGGAAGGTGGCTACCGCCGTGGGCATCCCGGAGGACGCCATCGATGGCAGCAAACAGAGAGCAGAAGGAGTAGCCATGGCGGCTGTGGGACAAGAAGGCATAAACGGGGACAGAGGTAAAGTGTTAAGGTTTAAAAACCTTAACACTTGTGATGCTTTTATAAGTTCCAATATTTGCAAATTAAACCCTCCTGATATTTGTCCATTAGATATGCATGAGTGGAGAAGTGGTCCAGATTTGTCAATTTGTTCTAATTTGAATCCTGGTGGAATGTCCCATGCCTTTATTGTTAAGAATTGTGAAAAAGATGAAAGTGAGCGTTGGTTGGTTGATTGTGGGGCCACCGACACTATGACTCATGACTTAAATGATATTATTGTTCATGCTTCACCCCGTAAAAGTTGTATTCAAGCTGCAAATGGGGGATTAATACCGGTGAAAGGGGGAGGGTCTGTGGAAATTACTCCAACTTTGAAATTGAAGCATTGTTTATATGTCCCATCTTTGACTCAAAAATTGTTGTCAGTTAGTCAAGTGACGGAGGAGTTGGAGTGTACGGTATTAATGAATTCCCGATTTTGTTTATTACAGGACATTCGGACGGGGGCGATCATTGGACGTGGCACTGAGCAGAATGGGTTGTACTACGTGGACGAGATCACTCAATCAGGTTCTGCGATGTTGACTCATGGGTCCCCAGAAAAAGAAGCTTGGTTGTGGCATCGTCGCTTAGGTCACCCCTCCCTGAGTTATTTTAAAATTTTATTTCCTTCATTATCCAAAAATTGTTCAGATTTGTGTGAAACATGCATTTTGGCCAAAAGCCATAGACAGTCTTTTAAACCTAGCAATACAAGGGTTAATAATATCTTTCAAATTGTTCATTCTGATGTATGGGGGCCTGCACCTGTGAACGGGGAACATGGGTTAAGATATTTTTTGTTATTTGTGGATGATTGTACCCGTTTGACATGGGTGTATTTTCTGAAACGCAAATCTGAAGTTTTTTCAAAATTCATTCAATTTCATAAAATGATTGCCACACAATTTCAAAAACCAATTCAAATACTCCGCTCTGATAACGGGGGGGAGTTTGTGAATCAAACCCTACAAACCTATCTTTCTGACCATGGCATCATTCATCAAACCTCTTGTCCTCACACTCCCGAACAAAATGGGGTTGCTGAACGGAAAAACCGCATCCTACTTGAAATGACCCGTGCTTTAATGCTTGAATCCCAAGTTCCACAAAGTTTTTGGCCTGAAGCTGTTGCTACTTCTGCCTACCTTTTGAACCGTCTTCCAACCAAAATTTTGGACCTTAAAACTCCAATTCAAGTCCTATCTGAAATCACCTCAGTTCCTCCATCTCTTACTCTACAACCTCGCATATTTGGATGTACAGTGTATGTCCATATTCCCAAAAGTGACCGAACCAAATTCGACCCATGTGCAGTCAAGTGTGTCTTTCTGGGTTATGGGGTAAACCAAAAGGGGTACCGGTGTTATGATCCAAAAACCCAGAAAATGTACATCACGATGAATTGTGATTTTCAAGAAATGGCCTATTATTACACCCAACCTCGTGATCAGGGGGAGAAGGTCATAGATTCACTCAGTTGGGTTCAAATCCAAGCTTCAATTCCAAGTTCAGTTTCAAGCCCACCTACTCCAGACCTAGTTCCAAATCAAACCAATCAAACCCTAGAAATTACCCATTGCGAGCCAAGCAGTGCCGACGAGACCTCTTCCACGGACAGTATACCCGAACTGCAGTCAGAGCCGCAACGATCCCTCCCGGATGAAAGTCCAGAGGTAAGCACTCTTCCACCCACTATTGAAGATGAATCTGTGACTAATGTACCTAGTGAGCATGAAGAAGTTGCTACAGAAAGATATGTCTTACCTCCTCGGGAGAATAGAGGGATACCAGCAAAAAGATATTCGCCGGAGATCAAGTCCAAAAAGGCGAGATATCCCATGGCAAATATGGCCAGGGGGAGTCTTTCAGAAAAAGCCAAGTCTTTCTCAGCAAGAATCTGTGGAGAAGAACTTCCTACAAGTGTGGAGGAAGCAAAGAAGTCAGAACAATGGAGAAAGGCAATGGAGGTCGAAATTGAAGCCCTTGAAAAAAATCATACTTGGCATAAATGTCGGTTACCTATCGGAAAGAGGCCAGTGGGATGTAAGTGGGTGTTTACAGTAAAGTATAAACCAGATGGAATGATTGAAAGGCACAAAGCTCGGCTGGTGGCGAAAGGGTACACTCAGACCTACGGAATAGACTACTCCGAGACTTTCTCCCCTGTGGCCAAGCTTGATACAGTTAGAATTTTATTCTCCATTGCAGCAAATCTTGACTGGCCCCTTCACCAGTTTGATGTCAAGAATGCATTTCTCCATGGGAAGTTGAAAGAGGAAGTGTATATGATACCACCCCCGGGATATGAGAAAGACTTCAAAAGGGGAGAAGTGTGTAAGCTGGATAGATCACTTTATGGGCTCAAGCAATCACCTCGAGCATGGTTCGGGAGGTTCACAATGGTGATGAAACAGTTGGGGTATCAACAGAGCAACTCTGACCATACTTTATTCCTGAAGCGACGAGGTGAGCTAATAACCTGTCTTATCATCTATGTGGATGACATGATTATTTCAGGAAATGATGGAAAGGAGATAGCAGCACTCAGGAAGAATTTATTTCAGGAATTTGAAATGAAGGATCTTGGTCCACTGAAGTATTTTTTGGGCATTGAAGTATTAAGATCCGGGAAAGGTATTTATATCTCTCAAAGGAAGTACATTCTAGATTTTCTGACAGAGACAGGGATGCTGGAATGTAAACCGGCAGAGACTCCGATGCAAGCAAATCATGGTCTCGAAGTAATAGAAGGAGCTCAACTGACAGACAGGGGTAGATATCAAAGAATGGTGGGGAAGTTGATTTATTTGGCCCATACGAGACCAGACATTACCTATGCCGTAGGGGTTGTGAGTCAATTCATGCACAAGCTTCAGGTTCATCACATGGAAGCTGTGTACAGAATAGTTCGGTATCTGAAAGGAACTCCGAACTGGGGAATTCTTTTTGGCAGGAATAATCACTTGGAGATAATGGGATACACTGATGCTGACTGGGCAGGAAACCCTGTAGATAGAAGATCAACATCGGGTTATTTTACCTTTGTAGGAGGCAATCTTGTAACTTGGAGAAGCAAGAAGCAGAAGGTAGTTGCTCTGTCAAGTGCTGAAGCTGAATTCAGAGGGATAGCACGAGGGTTAGCAGAACTATTGTGGATCAGAAAATTAATGACAGAGCTGGGCTTTCCGCAAAAAGGGCCGTCTAAACTGCATTGTGATAACAAAGCTGCAGTAAGCATCTCAGAGAATCCTGTGCAACACGACAGGACGAAGCACATTGAAGTTGATCGTCATTTCATCAAAGAAAAGTTGGAAGGTGGAATCATTGAATTACCATATGTACGAAGTGAAGACCAGCTAGCCGACATACTCACTAAAGCAGTGAATGGGAGGATGTTCAAAGAGTGCCTTAGCAAGTTGAATGTTGGAGACCCCACGACTCAACTTGAGGGGGAGTGTTGAATAGAGAAGCTTGATTTAGGGGATAGAAACGGATTTAGGGGATCAGTCAAACATCATATCCCGTAATTACATACTTTCCTTGTATAGCTTGCAATTAAGACCATACACTCTGTCTATATATCATTGTATACAGAATAGAAAAAATAATAATAAGAAAAAATACAAACCCAAATCATGTCTATCTTTTTCATCTTTGTCAAGAGATCTATGTCAAAAATACTAAAAACGTCATTGTTCATGGACGACTAAATTGATTTACGTATTCAAATTACTTGATTTATATTTCTTCTCTTTTTTAAATGGATTAAAAAGTATAGATATGGAACCCTAATTCCTTGGGATTTATGTGACTTTAGTTCACATTTGTTAATTACAAATGTTACGGGACTTTTTCAGGTGCAGTGGAATTAAATAAGATTGTTAAAATCTTCGTACAACGGTTAAACTGAAGTTTGCTAAAGCCTAATTGTTGACTAACAAATATGTTTAGTTTTTACTACATCATACTATTAGTGTTTTAGTGTTCACTCATATTTTCAACACATAAGTTTTTAGTACAAATTCAATCAAATAAAATGAATAAGAGAGATATGGAAAAGCCAACATTTTATTGATCTATTCATATACTAAAATAATACAAAAGACTCTGGTTACTTTCAACTTAAATTATTTGCCAATAAAATCATCTGACTCCAAACTCTCAGCAAAAAATTTCTTTAAAAGTTCTCAACTTTTTTTTTACACACAATTAAATTTATAATATCATACAAATGAACTTACAAATAATGTCTTTATATAAGCTTACAAGAATTTATAGACCAAGTAAGCTAAACTAACTATTTTCTCTACTAACCCACTAAATTTGTAAAGAGTTGACATTTCTTTTACTGACTTCACTAAATTAATAAAAAATTGTCTGCTTTAAACCACTACCTCCACTAATAAATAGTAAATAAAATTTATGAAATCATCATATAAAACTAGTAAATATATTATCAATCAATAATTTTATATGTTTTAGGATTAATTATAAAAAATTTCATCCAAGTTCTTAATTTCATTGTTCCCTTATTCTCCAATATTCTTGTCCCTTGATTCTCAAATACCTAGCTCTAATATTCACTATTCCCATTATTTTCCTTCAGTTACTGAAAGATCTTTTCTTTTATGGACTTTGTCATACTTGTACCCTAAACATCATAATTGATTCCTAATGCTTGGATTTCGAGAATGTCATTAACTGTAGGACAACCCTTATAAATTTCTTTAATGTTTGAACACCTAAAATAGAACACTCAAAGCATGCGTGTTCTAGAAAATTCATTTAATATCAAAACAGAACCATATTTTCATGGAACACCTTATAGGCTTTAGAAATTAAACCCTAACTAATAACCAATAATATGTCTTCTCCCTTCCTTCACACATACAAACAACATTAACAATTCATTTTTACATAAACAATTCAAAGTATCACCTCAACAACCAACCATTCACATTCCATTTAACAACATTCCAACCAGAAATAAAACCCAAAACAGAATCCTCAAGATAAGTGTACTTACCTCGACGATGAACAGACGCTGAGAAGAAGACGAACCGATGACGAGAATTGCGAATGAATGGAGAGAATCACAAAGGTCTACCAAAAGACACTTAACGGATTATTGGTAATCATTAGCAATGGAGCTCAAATGTAATTTATGACATCCAAGATAATAAAGTAGAATTTAAGAATTGTGGCAATTGACAACGTTTTCTTAACAGTAATGACTGCATTATTATACAATTATTATTATGGAATAAAGAATCAAGCTGGATTATATGTTTGGATGTTTATTCTTAGTCCGCGTAATTGTTTCAAAGTTAACTTGCCCACATGTAGATGTGTCGATTGAAATTGAAGCAAAAATCTGTGTTCTGCAAGCTTTAAATTCTGCAATTACGTGATAGTTCTTATGTAGGTATTGCCCATTACAGTTCATGTCCATATTTATCTATAATCTTGGGGAAAGTTTGGCTTTACTTCAGAGCTCTCTCTCCCTCTCTCGCTTCTCTCAAAGCTTGAATACCAAAGTTTGATAGAGTTAATTGGGGATCGTTTATTGAATAATAACATAATGTGAATCTTCAATGCTAGAAACGTATATGGAGTCTTTAGGTTATCGGGTTCCTCCCTTTGCTTGTGAAATTCCTCCCCTTGCTTGTGAGACGCACTAGATCTTAGATTCCACGAGTTGTATGCTGCAGCTATAGAATCGCTTTCTTCTTGATCCAAAAACACCGGGAAGCTTCAATTTCGAGGGCCAAAGACAGTAGATGCAATAATTAGGACTTGAAGCCAGGGGAGTCCGTGAAATTGTCATTTTTGTCAAAACATTAACAGATTCTACACTTGCAGTCATAACAACTAGACATGATATGGTTGAGAGTCTTCACTTTCGACCAAATGCATGCATATGAAAGGATTAGCAGCGATGCCATTCAAGCTATAGCACTCTGTTGGCCCCAGTTGAAGAAGTTTCAGATGTCTGGTGTTTGTGAAATTAATGCAGATGCCATAAATGCTTTGGCTAGGAATTGTCAGCAGCTAGTGGAGGTTGCATTCTTGGAATCAGATGTAGTTAACGAATTGGCATTAGGGAATCTAGCTTCTATACAATATCTACCGATTGCTGGGACAAGAAATCTGAAATGGGGTTTAGCATCACAAGTTTGGAGTAAATTGCCCAATTTGAAGGGACTAGATGTGTCTATAACTAATATAATTATGAGTTTGGTTATGAGATTTTTGGCATTGTCACAAAACCTAAAATTCTTGTTTGCCTTGAACTGCCCAGAATTTGAAGCTGAAGTGAATATTACATATCATCGTAATGGTAAAGTATTGATCACAGTCTTTAGTGAGATTCTCAAGACATTATCCTCATTATTCTCTCGCATTTGCTTTTGCATTCCACTGACGCGATTTTTCCAATAAAAATTCATGATGCTAAGGTTGAACTCGGATAGTAATATAAAATCAGTAAAATATATCTCTAAGAACAAATAAATCTAACATGCATTTGTGAACCAAAACATGCAAGACAACATCAAAATGTTTATCATATGCATTGAAAATATTATAAATGATCCAAGTTAAAATAAACAACATCAAAGCAACGAATCAAAAAAAGTTGAGTCTTTATTTAGTTGCTACTCAATCATCAACTGAGATACATATATCAAAAACAAATTATAAAACAAGCAACAATGACTATCAATTCCATGCACAAAATATGTGGCCAAAATATAGGAGAGGGACAAGGATTAGACATACTAAACTACAGTATCAAAAAGATACTAAGTCATCAACATAGTCCTAAGATATAATAACAATGATAATATCATCTACTATTCCTTAGAAGACATCATAAATTCCAACATATTATGTATGTTGATTGGTCACACCAAGTAACGCCCTCACCTCATCAAGCCTACGAACAAGAAAAATGTAACTTTTATAAAATTTTGAGCCTTGCACTCCCAACTCCACCAAATAATTATACAGTTCTTCTGAAATCAAAAGTGTTTTAACCAACGGTGAAGCGGATTTTATAATGGCTTTAGCAACTGTGTTAAGTCCATCTTTGATGACATGTTCGCTACTTGGGTTTGCATTTTGAGACTGAGCTGAGAGTCTCATTGGAGATTCAATACGATCACCATCCATCATTACATTGTCTCTGAAACTTAACTCAATGTGAAACATTTCATCATTGTCATCAATGGTGTTAGAAAATCCACTTTTGATAGAAATGGTACGTCTATTTCTTATCTCATGTGCTATTTTAGCATGCTAGCCAATTGCTCTGTCATGATCATAAATCTCCACCAACTTCTCATAGTTATGAATAAGATTCTCTCTCCACTCAGCAGCTTCTAGTTTAGCCTGTTACAAAAACAAGTTCATCAATCAACCAAATCATAACATATATCATATTTTCTTCCAACAAAATAATAAAAAAGTTCACCCAGATCAAGCTCTCCCACAATTTTGGCTCAGCACTCTACATATTTATTATAGGATTCCATGCAAATCCACTACCTCCATTTGAGACTAAAGCAAAATACTTACTCCACTTGTTCTTAATAATCTTGTTGCGATTTTTTATTTTTTCCTTATCGATTCCTTTATCAGGAAATTTTTTCTTTAAGTGAGTTTCAGTTGTATGCATGCACTGTGAAAGTCCACCAACTTGATTGCCTTGTCGATGCTGGTGCAAGTATGCATCAACCAAGGCATCATCTATAGCATGATTCCAAATACATGACTCTCTTCAGGGTGATATTTTATATGTTACAAATTCAACTACAAAGGTTGAACTTTATATCTAAAGCATACATAATTGATGATTCTCCGCAAGTTCGTAGGTCTCAAGTAGTATAGTAATAATGTCGTTCCACAGGGAGTAATTACGCAAGTACCAGGTTTGGATTATTTAATTAATTGGACTAATCAGTTGTATAAGAATTGGGATTTCAATTAAGAAATTTAACTATGAAGAATAAACAAAACCAATGCTAAAAGAAAAATGTGAATATCTTTAGGGATTAATCCGAATGAAATGTGACAAGCTTCAAGGAGGGTTCCACTTTTAGCGTTTTCTATGGACTTTACTTGGATCGATTTATGACGCAAATTCTGGTTGATAGGAAGTTGAGCCTAGAGTTTCTTAGATCCTTGTTCAAGGTATCAAAAGAGTATTATGCGATAATCCTAATCTACTATCGCAGCCTAGCAATCAAGCATAACCCATTAAGTTCTTTGCTAACCTTAGTTTCCTCTCATAAATTCAATCTATGTCTAAATCTAAAATTTGTAAGTTCCCTATTTTGGGGTTTCGTTATCAATTTTCACCTATTGGTTTTCAATTAACCACTAATGGCAAATAATGGTTGGCAAAACATAATACAAGCAAAGTCAATCTCAAAACAGAGAAATCAAAACCAAGAAAAATATACTCATAAACCAAACCGAGATTCAATCCACAACAAACCAATTAAAAGCTTCAATCCCAACCTTGAAACTTTTAGAAAGCTACTCACTCATGGTAGGATGAAAACCACATAAATCAAATACAGGAACAACATAGAGGGGAAAAACTAGATATAAAAATGAATGGGTTTGAAATCCTTGGTTGCGTCCCTCTCTACGTCGCCTTTTGGAGCTCCTCGCTTGTGGCTCTGCATGCGTCTACCTGGTCTTCCCTACGTGCATGTGTCCCTGACTCTACGTGTGTGGTCTTCTCCTAATGCGTGCATCTCGCTTTGGTGGTGCGCCCTTGATGGTACATCTTGCGTGCGTGGTCACGTCGCTAATGTTGCCTCTGGTGCGCTCTTCTATTGTGCTCCCTCTGCTGCACTGCTTCTTGTTTTAAAACAACGCCCCCTAAAACGATAAAACCTATGCCCCTTGCATCGATGCTAACGACAGCATTTTTCTAGCTCCTAGCTCTTTGCGTTTTATCTCCTCTGTTGTTCTCTCAGCTGTCGTTTAATGCTCCTGCTTGAATAGTTTCAGCCCTACTTTACTGCGTCATTTTGCTTAAGACGTTGCTTCCTTCATTTAACCATTGCTGTAGTCCCTTTCAACAAAAGTCAAGCGTATTTCATTTCCTATAAATTAAACAAAAACCACTATAAATGCATATTAAGAGAAACTAAACAAATTAGCAGGTAAAATATGTGTAAAACCTAATGATTGTACGCAGAAACTAAAAGAAAATGTCATTCATTCCAATGAGAAAATTGCATTCAACAATACTATTGAAGCTTCAAATATTTCCAAATAATATAAATGGCAAGAATAATAAAAAAATTAGTGAAAATAATGAATAAGCACTACAAAGAGACAATTACATGTGAAAACATTATCACTGATAAACAGCGTCATATTTAAATAAAAGTAGCCATTAAATGTTTGTAAAGAAATAAAAAATAATGGAAGACAAAAATTTATTGTGATGCTGCAATATCTATCCTAAAGTGTAATCAGCCCACATACGAGCAGCGATGTCTCCTCTTATGATTTCCCCACAGTGTGCATCATCTTCATCGTCATTTTCATAGCCATCTTGATTATCATTTTCCCTTCCATCGTTCTCTTCATTAAGGAATAGATCATTTGGATCTGCATCAATTAAGAAATTGTGTAAAATGACACAAGCTATAATAAATTTTTTTAAAGCCTGAATGCTATATGTTGGTTTTGTGGTGGATGCTATAATAGGGAACCATTTTTTCAACACACCAAATTCCCTTTCGATAATGTTATATAGTAATGAATGTTGATGATTAAATAATTGATGGGCATTTCGTGGAGGATTCCTTGAATATTCTTTCAAGTGATATTGTTGCCCTTTATACGGTGTAATAAGTCCACTTCTTAACATGAATCCGGCAACAACAAGATAGTATTTTCCTATGATGAATAAAACTATGTCAAAATATAAGTTGTGACATTTACTAATTATTAAGAATTAAGGCCTATTTTTATCTTGGGGAATTTTAAGTGAGTATTGCCTTCATAATTCGTGAATCAGATGTTGTTCCTTTCCACCCATCCAATACATATGTGAACTTCATATCAAAAGAACAAGCACATAACACATTTTATGTTGGATAATCCTTTCTCCCACAAAACCTAGTAGCATCTTGAGCAGGTACTTTGACACGGATATGTATACCATCAATTGCACCAACACAATCCTGACGTTAAACTATATTATTATGAAACATTATGTGTTTTTAATATAATTATACTAAATAAAGAAAAGAAAATCACCTTAAAAAATGGGTAGAATCTACTACTGGTCAATATTTCTATTGGGTTTCTAATCTGTCAGGTTGTTTTAGAAAAATGTCTTATAACTCTATAATTGCTTTCAAAATGTTATGAAAATAACGACTTCCAGTTTCCCTAGATTGACTCCAAGAAACTTAATCTCCTGATTAGTAATGTTATGCCTTAATATGTATAAAAAATTCGCTACTTGTTCTTTAATAGTTGCGTTCACAGTAGGTCAAAACACACCTTTTCCAACTAATAAATCACATAATTCAACAAATGTTTTAGGTTGCATTCTTATTATATTTCTCCCATTGGAATGAAATAAAATTCTTTACATAATACTCTCTCTTTATTGCAATCTCTCCAATGATGTAAGCATTTGAATTTTGTCTTACTCTCTCTTTATTGCAATCTCTCCAATGATGTAAGCATTTGAATTTTGTCTTTCTCATATCTCTTTCGTAACACCCACCACCAGACCACAAGACAAGCAATATGAACAAGCATTAATTGATGTATACGAATCAATTTGATAATTTGATTATTCACTCGATTACCTTCTCGCTTATGTGTAAAAAACAAAATTAGGAGTAGTTTTTATATTGTAAATATCAAAATAAAACAAATATGACATAGATATTTCCATATATATATATATATATATGATGTTATAAAAACAATAAGAAGCAACGTTAAAGGGAAGCTTTAAACCGAGGGAAATCTGAATCATTTCAGCACTGAAATTTCAAGGAAAGTTATAGTAAAGCAAAAAGAAAGAAGTCAACAAGATGGACTGAAAAACACCCCAAATATACACATCACACAACATATAAAATGAGTGAGATACGGATAATAGACAGGAAGATACGGTAAGCACAGACAATAGAGTGAATGAAAGGTTGATCCATACCATGTTAACATGTTAAAGATAGAATTTTTTTTAGCTTGACTAATGGACTATCACATGCATATCAACGAACTAAACTGTGAAAGGCCAACAGGGCATTAAGTTCGCAGATCCAGTAACACAGCATAATGCTTAGTTTCATATCATATTATATGTACAGCTAAAAGCATCGCACGGTTTATAGGAATGACAAGCTAACAGTTAATGTTGTTTATAGAATCCATATAACAATCAATGTCAACGATATCTATTGAGGACAACGATATATACCTATTGTCCATAGAGAATCCATATAACAACTAAGAGATAACGTTGAAGGTGTTTCTGGCGAAGAGGGTTAAAAGATTTGTGGTGCTTCGACTCCATAATATAAAATGACTTGCAAACCAAAGAAAAAGACTTTCCGTCAAGTGGGTTCGGATCAATGAAGCTAAGATACTGAAAACGATCTCTTCAGATAAGACATCGAAGAAGCTGTTGTTGTTTTCCTCCGACCAAAGTTCAAAACTTTATCAAAGAATACTAATAAAACATGTAAAATCTGATGGTTGGTGTGCCTGTTACCTAACCAGTGACGACGCTCCTCCACTGCTGGCTGGCAACGGTGCTCTTCCCCAATTATAATGACTGTAGACGCCCAACCCAACGGATGTATCTTGCTTGTTATTACAGTAGGCCAGGATATAATAGTTATTATAAAATATTGTTAGTATATATTTATTATTTTATATTTTATTCTAAATTTTTTAAATTTATAGTAATTTATTTTTATCATCTAGAATAAAATGTGATGTAATATGAAATTTTTCCTTTCTATCTTATTTTATCATAAATCTTCTTTTTAAATAATAAAATAATATTACAATTTATTTTATTCTATTAATAAATTCTAAACCAAATGTAGCCTTATAGATTTTAAAATTGCCCACGTAAACAAGTTGTAATATAGTTGCAAAACCATGAGCTATATGATTACGAAGCAAACAGAATATAGACAACTATCCTGTGCTTGGATGGTTATGGGCTCTTTTTTGTTCAACAGGGGTCGGGATTTAACCCTTATTTTAAACCATCCGAAGTTTCTTTTCTCCATTGTGTATCAACAAGATGGAATCTTCCCACTAGTAAGGGCCTTCACACGTCTTTGTCGAAACCTTAAATACTAAAACTAAATTGAAAATGGTCACACCACTTGCAGTTCCTGTAGGTACAACTAGCAAAGGGTGAAGAGGTTTTAGACCGACTTCTAAACCCTTAAAACTTAACAACAAACCCGGCGTCTGCTTTCCAGAACCTCAACTTCAAAATCCCTCAATAAATGACAACAAGAAAAGTTGTAGCTGCGAGTTATTTTCTTCTTGTTCTTATGCTGTTTCATGAAGGTTTGTGCGTGGACGGAAGGCTTCTGCAGTCCAAGTTGTGCGTGAAATGCTCGACCAAAGATGGGAAAGAATTAGAGAATGGTAAGAACAGTACTGGTACTCGTTTGAGCGGTCAAGAGCAGGCAATTAGTAAGGCAGAAGACGTTGAAGATTTCCGTCCAACAGAACCAGGTCATAGTCCCGGTATTGGACACTCCATTCACAATTGAACGTCTTATTTTTCTTTGTAATCATCTTCTCCGTATTGTTGTTGGGAGACTTTGCTCTTAAGAGGTAGAACAAGCTTATATCACAGTTTGAACACATAATTGCTCTTCAATATTAATTTGTCTCTCAATTTAATTTTTAAGATAAGCCTTATTATTGTAATTTGATATTTTACCACTTATCATAGCTGTAAAAATTAACCTTGTTGATCAAAATATTAACTAGAGTTTACTATAAATGTAATTAGTGAGGGTGAGCCTTAGAATTAATAAGGTTGCTCTTTTATGACCAAAAGGTTATAAATTCGAATATCAAAAATAGCCTTTGTGTAAAATAAAAAGGAAAGATTACGTATAATTGATGTTCCTCTTCTAACGTTTGCAAAATGAAGAGCCTTGCATGCTTGTGAAAGTTTTGTACATTAGAATTGTTGATGTTGTTATGGTTGAAATTAGTCACTAAAAATAACTTTAAAATTGCCTTCGCTACATTTTAGATGCAAATAGGGAGAAACAAAGTAAATTTAATTACTATAAATCTAACACAAATTAATGCAATAGCTAGTCACTATTCTTGAAAGGTGTTGCATCCGACTTGGAGATTGAGACTTCTTTGCCACTATGAGACTTTTGATGAAGCAGCATATTCATCTTGAGTTTCTTTTTTTCTTGGATAAGGAAGAGTAAATATTATGATAAAGAATATTTGGAGTCATACCAACTACGGAGGCTCGTTAGTGTATATCATGATTATTGAAGTAATAATTATGGACATCTCTTATTTAATATGGAAAGGAAAAATGTCAAACTATGGTAGAGAGTAAAACCTTGAATTTGGATCAACGGAAGTAACAGAAAAAATTTCTAAATTTAGGTAGATGGTTTCACTCTTTTTTTATAGTAAATCAAATTATGAAAAATCAAAATAAAATAAAGAACTACTTTTTACCATTTTCTAAAATTTCTTTTACTGAATTTAAATTTAATAACCAATAATTAAAAAAATCTTCAACTTCATCTCTCATTGGTTACGCCCAATGCTAGTGCAAAAAGAAATTCATAACTAATCCTTACGGTTCAGCCGAAAGTCTCCCCTTGGAAAGGGATCAGTGCTCAGTAGGCCATATTTATCTTTTGATATTTCTGAAAAGTGCATGAAAGTAACAAAAGTTTAGTGCTATTCAGAACAAGTTGGAAAGCGACATATTTTCACATCTTAATCCACAGATGTGAAAGTGCTATTTCAACTAAGAAAAGCAAGCAATAAGGGATTGAGTGAAATTTTGGATGCGAGATGTAGATGATTAAGAAGGATATTTTGCAGATAATTAACGAGGCTTATGATTATAAGCAAAAAGGAATACAAACCATTGGGAATAACGTTTGAGAATTTATTTGATGATGATCTGAGTAGAAGAATAGCTGCTGCTTTAATTAGCCTTCATACACAATTATTCTTGCAATTCTGTGTCCCGATTCAATATTCCAATGAAACACAAACAAAGCGACTTATGGCATTTTTTATCTTTTCCTAGATTCATCACTGGACAGTTTTCAATGTTCCATTGAAAAGAAATGCGCCCTGCAATTTCATGTCTACCAGTCCTTTAAGCCTCATTGTTCCATTGTCCTTACTAGGTCTAATATATCACTCCATGTCTACTCTTACGTAAAACATAATTAGTCTTAATTTTTTATGTTATTCTTAGGTCGTTTTTAACGTTTTATAGGCTTGGGCAAAATAAAAATAATAATAAATCGATAATATATAAATATGTAACTTTTAAAATTATATTTTTATTATTAAAATGACTACTTAAAGCCTCTTATGGATACACGATTGAAGAATCTAATAAGTTACATTAACTCTTGACGTTAAGATTAAGATAACAACTTAAAAAAATCAAATGAAAAAAATGTATTAAAAAAAGAAAGCTCTCATGTTGCTCTTTATAGTGTCAAGAATGAATTGAACCTTATTTTTTTCATTTTGCTCCGTATAAGAGTCAACAGTGGACCTTGTTTTATTCTTCATGAGAGTGAATCCTAAGTAGGTGTTCTTCCTGTCCTTGCCCAAAATTGAGCCTAGTTATTCTATTGAGTCAGCGTTACACAAATTCTTGATTGCAAGTAACTACTGAAAAATCATATGTTATGAGTTAATTATTTAATAAATTAATAAGTTTAATTTAAATAATTACTTAAAATTTTAAATTAAAAATTTAATGTCTCCGACACTTAAAAATTTTACACACAAGATGCGGGTATTGTGTAGAATGACTCTTGGTTGTCTCATCAACAAAAAGAAGAAAAAAAATTAAATACCAAACTTGATTTCAAGAAAAGCCTTCATAAACTCACTAAGCCAAGAATTTAACCAAATGTAAATGCATATACGAAGCTGAAATGTAAAAATGATGGGCCTCTTCTCGTCAGGTGACGAGAGTTGGAGTCTTGAGGATGTAAATGCAACATTGTGGTTAATATAATAGCAATAGCAATGGATTATATTAGATAAATCTTTAAAGTTTAAATATATACATAAATTGTGTATATTAATAAATTATTTAAATTGTGAACCATTTAAAATCCAGGTCACAGATGTTTAAATCAAACCCAAGTGGTCCCACTTACAGCATAGAGGTCGTTAAGTTAGTTTAAGTAAAGCAGGCATCTTGCCACACACCACAACCCATGTTCACGTTTCTTTGGATTTCCACACCAGCTAGTCCTCCCTTTACTCTTAATGACTGCTGAACAAGTGACCTTAGTCGGTTTATTGAAATGATTAGTTTTTCTTTTTATGATTTGGTCCCAGCTGGAGAGACACCCTCGTGGGCTCTGCTATAAAAATAAAATTTTGTGCTGAATGCTGATTGCATTATTAATAATCAAGTGCTTATACATGATTAGTAATACATTAATATATACTTGTGGTCCTTTCTCGTACTTGTCTTTTTTGTTTGACTCTCCACTTTATTAGATTCCGACTATAGTTTAGTAAATAGAAGTCGAAAATGGCCTCGAGCATGCTCTAGTAAAAATTTTCAGTATGTGGAACAATTTGGGTTTGTCTGCGTCTTGTTTTGGAGCCCTTGCCAGTGAGTTTGTTCGTTGTTAGTTAAATTTAGAAGTTTTAAAATGAGAGCATACTCCCATATTATGATATACGTTGCACTGAGAAGTTAGTACTAGTGGCGAACAAGATCCTTTCTTAATTCATTTGTGCATTTAAGCTACAGCTTATAACAATAACAATGATTAGAATGATCTTTGTAATGCTAAACCACTAAACCTAATAATTTAGAGAAGATATTTTTTATTAATATATATTCTAAGTAACATTCTAAGAAGCAGACAGAGGTATCTAAGTCATCATTTGTGTACAATGTTGACTCTTTGTCCCCCGCAAAACTGAAAAAGTTCGAAGTCCTGCAAAATTATATCAGTCAATCATATGGAAAATATCTTATATGTATTAATAGTACTGGTTGATATAGGCATATCTCTTTCTCCTCTTAATGCTATGTATGGTTACTGTGATCCATATTTTAAGACGGAACGAAACAAAAATTTGGAGATAGGACAGAACAAAAATTAGAGACAGTGAGATGTTTGGTTGTATTGGACAAAGCAGATAAAACTGTGCGCTTTGAGGGCAGAAATGTGCTAGGTTGCAGTTGACTGAACATAGAAAACAGTATCAACGACCAAAGTATCCCTGCAATATAATATGATTGGAAATATGTAATTTATTGATTATTTTAGAACGAATGATTTGTATTAGTATTTTTTTAATTGTATCTATAAATAAGGAATTCAAAATTTTAATGAAACGAGCTATTGAATAGCAAAAAATTCGTACAAATCAACAATAAAATGAATTACGTTAAATATTTTTTATTGTATTTGTATTTTTATAATTAAATATCTTTTTTTGCTATTTATACACTTGGGCATGTGTGGAATATTAGTAATAATATGGGAGTATTTTTTTCTAACAACTCGCGTGTTTTGTTTCTATGACAGGCACAAGAAAGTTATGTCACGGTTTTGGAAGGAACAAAAAATTTGTGTTTTTGTGACCTGGAGACGGAACAGAAATAAGCAATGTCAGTAACCAAACACTGTTGGGCACAGAATTTTTGTGTTTTTTTATCTGTCCCCACCTATGGAGACATCAACCAAACCCAACGTAAATGATTAGAAGGCATACCCTACGCTATGTAAGAAAAGATTTGGGTAATGTAGTGTACTATTTATTAAGCATATCTCAACGTATATAATGGGAATCTCCTACATAGAGGGATAGAAATTGCACCATAATGTATAACTTAGATTAAGGAGGAGTTAAGCTTAGATTAAGGAGAAGCTATCTCACCTAACCTTATCAAATCTCTAGCTAGTTCATAACTCATTAATAAACTCCTCATTCTAGAAGACTATTGTGAAGCACATAGATTTCAATTAGGCTAATTGGTTTTCGAATACCAACCAACAATCATGAACTTGATGTAATATGTGACAGGTTCTTAGTTACGTCCCCCGGATCGAACGCAAAAGAGGAAAAAACGGAGAAATGCGGAAATACTTGATTCAGTTCCCTCTCTGATTCTAAAGCCGTTTTCAACCTCCAAACGAGCTCGAATCTACCCGGGACCTTTATAGAAAATGATCATCATCGCGTGGTCTAGGCCTTTCTACAGTTTTCTCAAAATACGAGCGCTCTTAACGGGTCAAAGCTCCGAATGCTCATGAATGACTTTAGTAACTGCAGGAGAGCTTAACCTATATATACGGCTTCCATTATCGGGCTTCCCTATCACAAGGCCAATATAGACCAGGTCCCCATTAAAAGGGACTCTTTTTCACCCGGACTTCAACCTATTAATTTAAATAATTTATTGGGCCACTTTATTACCCTTATCTAGATCAAATTGCATAATTTAACCGATAAATTATTTGAAACCAAAATTACCATTAATAACTGTCCACCATATAGGAAAAAGACAAAATTGCCCTTAGGGACAAAAATGTCTTACAATCTCCCCCTTGGACAATTATTAATTGCAGTTTTAATTAAGTTTTAAAACCAGTTTAAAAACTCGGTTAAGCTACGATACTGTATTAGTCGACTGAGTTTAAAAACAAAACATTTGATCCAAAGGTAATGAAAGTCCAACATTTTGTCTTGCAAGGCTTTCGATATCGAAAAGTATCAGATGCATGTATCGTATGTAACACAGATCTAATACAATCACGAATACCTAATACCTCACTAACATGAATGGGAAAATGGAGTGTGGCAAACTACGATGATACCTTTATGATCTAATACGTATCATCTTCGTCTGTAAGTCTCAATTTCTCCTTCTTTATGCTAAACTGTATCAGAGAAATCTTGTTTTCTCTCACCAAATGTTAAACAGCATTAGAGAAAACCTTTATGTTCTCCAATTGAATGTTAAACTGCATTAGAGAACCTTTATGGGATTAAAAATTTATATCCCCCTATGTCATGTGAAATTTCAAGGATTCATCCGTATAAAACTATACGTGTCTAATGACATAGGCTCAAGGTCAATCTTTATAAATGCCCAATGACCTTTTAAAATGCTTAAGATCAACACTAATCTTAAGACTTCTATACTTATTATGACAATGTATGACAACCTATATTACTGAGGATAAACAATGATCATCTTATTGATGAACTATCATATCGTCATAATACAGCAAAATGTGCAAATGTACATGGAGCAAATATAACAATCTATTAACTAATGGTGTTTAAGGACTTCAAAACTTCCATATTGTATACTTATGTTCCAAACATAAGTGGGCAAAGTCCTTTAGTCAAAGAATCGATTTTTGATTCCTCAGTCCTTAAATGCTCCAAACTTTAATGTCACCTTTTCGTGTCAACTACTTCACGATCAAGAATTTGACCTCAAAATGCTAAGACCCTGTGATATTTAATGTTGTTGTTAAACAACACAGAAGCTTGTTTATCACATTATGACCGAATGGATCTAGCTATTGCATCAACCACAGACGACTTTGAAATCAAGTTTCTAAGTTAAACTGTCTGTAAAGCAACCCTATAGTGTGCACTCTACATGCATTGTCGAGGGAAGTTATCGGTGTCTACTTGACACACTTCCACAATATTATACCATCTGCAACCTTAAACCGTAAACTTAAGTAAACTTTCAATTATCCGGACACATAGCTAAATTTGAATATGAATTCCCTACGAGGTTTGGTCTGTTGACTTTTCTATATGTCAACACGTATAATCCTTTAATTCCCTTTAATATCTCAACACTCGTTTGACTGCATTTCAATGGTCTATATCTGGGTTAACCAGATATTGACCAAACAGTCAACTCGCAAATGCAATGTTCTGCCTAGTACATAACCGAGCATACATTAGGCTATCAACTCTACTAGAATACTAAACATTCCTTATAACCTCTCTCTCTTTACTTAATGTATACATTCTACTAGAGGTACGCTAAGTGTTAAGATATGTCCCGGTGAATCCGAATACCTAGGACAAAAGATGCTACGCCAAGGTCATTTATGTTAAAGTTCTTGACCAAAGTTGCTTAACCTTATTCAATATAGTCAAGTAATTTGACATGAGCAATATATCATCCTCATACAGTAATAGGAAGATAACTTTGCTCCCCCTGATCTCATAGTACAAGCATCTTTTAACTTTATTTTTCATGAAGCTGGAAAAGGTAATAATCTCATCAACTGTAAGGTAACCCTTTCAAGAGGATTGATGTAAATCAAATATTGATCTGCATAACGCGTAAACCATGTCAGTTCCATCTGGATTCTAAAATCCTTAAGGTTGTACCATATAGACCACTTTATAAAGGTCTTTATTCAGGAACATATACACTACTTCATAAAGGTCTTTATTCAGGAAAGCAGTTTTAACAACCATCTGATGTAACTCTTTATCATCATGTGCTAAATTTGCTTTAATCACTCAAAATGTAACCTTCGAGGATACGAGAGAAAAGTAACGCCAAAGTTAACATTTATCCTTGAGTGACCCATCAGGCAACTGAGCCAGTCCATAAACCGTTGAAATTTATTCTGAAATCCTTTAGGTCTTAAACTTTATTTACAACTGGCAGGTTTACAGTTCTACTGCAAAATCAACTAGCTTTCAAACCTTACTATACTTCATGACTTACATCTCATCAGTCATTGCAACCTACCACAATTCCACTGCAAATACAGAAACAATTTATGTAAAAGTAACTGGATTCTTAATATGTTTAATACCATAGTCCTGTTCACCTGATAGACTATGATATCAGATGGGATAACAAGTCATCTCAATCTGGTAGATCTTCACAACTGTATTAGATCTTGTACCTCGGGAACCTCTGTGTATACAGGTATGGGTTCCTATTCCTGTTCCTGTACAGGTAGATACTAAGACCTAGATCCATTAGATCTAACTGTATGAGTGGCAGATACATAATAACTGTAATATCCACCCTGTTATCATCATAAGGGTCAAACTCACTATCTTCATAGACATTGTATTCTAGAATTTCAGCTGTTAGGGTTCCACTATTCTATTCCCTCCTTCTCTACAGTAAAATCTGTAGCCTTTAGAGTGGTTAGGATATCTAAATAGCAATGATCATGAGTATGCAAATTTTCTTTATAAGGATTATACCACCTCGATAGGGCAGCCCCAAATACGAATGTATGTAAAATTGAGTTTTCACACTTCTAGATAATCAGGTAGATTAGTCTTGTTCTGCATTGACTTTTACAAGTCCTTTAGGTGTGATTATGCCTTTCAGCAACACACCATTTTGCTCAAGATTATCCGGTATAGTGAATCAAGTCACTATCCTAACCAATTCTATATATCTGGCAAACAAACCCTTTTCAAGTCCTGAAGCACCATGTTTGCCATGATGTTCTTCTCCATGGTCAAATCTGACTATTTTGATGTATCCCAATTGGTTCTCAACTTTCAAACTTTAAACGAGAACACATAACTGTAATGGTAATAATCATTAACAAATCTCATAACACATGTGGAATTGCACAATACAATTATATAAGGTCTTCTGATATCTTTATGTATCAGACTCAACAAGTTAGAAATGTGAGTTGACCACTGTCTCCTTATTAGTCAACTCACCTCTGTAATAGTCAACACATGTTTCTAGATCATCATAATCTAGAATTTGACAAAAAGCTTTCCTTAATCATTCTCTCAACCTTAATACTGGAAATGTGGCTTAAACTTTTATGTCACATCATGTCTGACTTTTCATTCATCAAGGTCCTTCATTTCATGACTTATTCAGCAAGACACGAAGAAGTGTATATCTAATTCGGGGTAAGACATGTTCTGCAATATCCCACTACCATAGGGTACATATCCAAACATTCAGGAACATTCAAGTACATATCCTATGATAATGGCATGATAGAGCAAGACATATCCAACTTACACATGGCATCATCTAACATAATCAGAAGTCATCAAATTTTAAAATCATTCATTGCATTCATTCACAACTATTTACACTGTCTTCATTATACGAGTATATACAAAACCTGATACAAGTTTTAGCAAAATCTACGAAATAAAAGCTATAACTCTCTGACGTCAGCTGACAGACCTCTGAGCCATAACTTAGTCCAAAACGTTCTTCTAATCCATAATAAACACTAAGTCTCCTGTCTTGTACCTGAAAAACTACATTGCAATTTTTGATGAGTTTTGCAAACTCAATGAGTGAACCATCATTGATGAATTCACCGGATTACAAACACATACC
>JAOSBN010000177.1:31305490-31327953 GCA_027563595.1 Erythroxylum suave | reverse complement strand
TCCACCTGAATGCCCTGTCCAGACACGATGTGACCCAGAAATACTATTTGATCTAGCCAAAATTCGCACTTGCTGAATTTGGCATATAACTGTTTCTCCCTCATTGTCTGAAGAACCATTCTCAGATGTGCCACATAATCTTCTCTACACTTTGAGTACACCAAAATGTCATCAATAAAAACAATTACAAATTGATCTAAATAAGGTTGAATGCACTCTTGGGAACATCCGTCTCAACTATCTTCAGCTGATAATATCCCGATCTCAAGTCTAACTTTGTGAATACCTGAACTCCTTGTAACTAATCAAACAAATCATCAATCCTCGGTAGTGGATATTTATTCTTAACTGTTATCCGATTCAACAGCCTGTAATCAATACACAATCGCAGAGTGTCGTCCTTCTTCTTTGGCCGTTACATGGCCACTTGTCGGCGCGTGCAATGCCCCAGCGCGACACTACTGCGTGCCAGCGACATTGTTCACCATCGGGTGTATGGCGCAAACGCGCCCGACAATGATGCATACCTTACCGAAAAAAGGCAATTTTAGGTGAGTTTTGGGGCTATTTTTCGACTTCTTAAGCTCGTTTTCAACCCGTTTCTCAAGGCCAAACACATGTACGCTACTTTCGTGCAATAAAAGCAAGAAAAAAACAAGAAGCGAAAGAGAAATCTCTGAAAACTTTATGGAGAGAAAAACTGAAAAATCTCCATTTTTAACCTCCCGATCACGCCACTGCTCTGATACCATGTGTAATATGTGACAGCTCCTTAGTCACGCTCCCTGGATCAAACACGAAAGGGAAAAAAATAGAGAAATGCGGAAATACCTTATTTGATTCCCTCTCTGGTTTTGAAGTCGTTTTCAGCCTCCAAACGAGCTAGAATCTACCCAAGACCTTTATAGAAAATGATCATCACCACATTGTCTAGGCCTTTCTACAGTTGTCTCAAAACACGAGCGCTCTTAACGGGTCAGAGCTTTGAATGCTCGTGAATGACTTTAATAACTGCAGGAGACCTTAGCCTATATATATAGCTTCCATATTGGGCTTTCCCATCACAAGGTCGATATGGACCAGGTCCACACTAAAAGGGACCCATTTTTTACCTGAACTTCGACTCATTAATTTAGATCATTTATTGGGCCATTTTACTATCCTTATCTGAATCAAATTGCATAACTTAACCGATAATTTATTTTAAACCAAAATTACAATTAATAACTGTTCACCATATGGTAAAAAGACAAAATTGCCTTTAGGGGCAAAAATGTCTTACGTTCGATGTTCATATCCTTTCTTTCTCTTGCTTGATGGTTATCTTACACTCTTGCTTAATGGGTATCTTATCTCTTGCTGTCCACTCCATCAGATACTCTTAAAGTTTGCTTAATCACAAGTTTTCTTTTTTTAATTTAGAGATCTTTTTATCCATTCAAAATGAAATAAACCAGAAGAAAATATACAATTTTTATTAGACTGAATTAACATAAGCAATAGAGTTAAATGCTTAGGGATTGTTTGATTATGTTTTTCGTTTTCTATTTTTTTAATTTTTCCTTCTTGAATTTGATTTATATTTTAAATAAAAATAAAAATATATTTAAATATTAATATGAATATAGTTACACTTTATTACTGATAATAATTAAATATTGAGTAAAACTAAAAAATAAATTAATTTTATGAATTAATTACAAAAATGATTTTATTTTAATCTCTAATAAATATTAATTAATTAAATAAATAGATATTATTATATTTTAAATAAATAATTAAATCAAGTAAAAAATAAAATTTATTACTATCATTTATTTGTTAATATATATTTTTAAAATAATTTTCTTATTTAGGCTAAACTGATTGATACTAAAAAATATTTCATAAATAACTATTTTAAAATTTTGAGATTAATTATGTAATTAAATTATATAATGTTAAATACTTAAAATAATATACATTCAAGTAAAAATAAATTAAATTATAAAAATGAAATTTAAAATTAAAATAAAAGTTTATGAATTTTTAATAAATTTTAAAAAAAAGTAAAAATTAAAAATCACAATTAAATCAAACAGACCCTAACCGAGACTCTCTCCACCTCAATTGTAAGATTTGGCATTGATTGAGTAATAATTCATATATAATAAAATCTTGCTACTACAACAAGCAAATTGATCTTTTACTTCTACATTCATCTTGTCTACACTAAAGATTTCAAAATGTCTGGTGGAGAAATAGTCCTCCACCTAGCAAATTAAATAGAAATTTATGTTATTTTACTCATTTAAAAATATCTTTAAACAATAATGTTATTTTTATATAGTTTAAAATAATAAAAATAATTTGTATCTTAAAACACATCACCAACAAATGAAGGTGAGGATCATTTCTCCAGTTAGACCCAAGGGCATTGCTACGAGGCTTTCAACTACTACTCAAAATCTTAAACTCCTATGGTTAAGGTACTAAAGTGCAAACACCAGATTACTCCAAGCTTCAAGCCAATAACAACAATCTCTTCTTGGTCATCTTCGTTTTCCAACCTTTGGTAAATTTTCATTCTTTTCAAGCATTTTGCTCTTCTAGTTCTATGTACTTATGTTGCTCCACTTTCATGTCTGAGGTCTATTTTCATCCTAGAGTTTGCATTGAAATTTTTCTTATAATCACAAAGTTATAAAACAATTTTTCAAAACTTAAATGATGGTCTAATATTAATTGAATATTTTAAATCTTAAATTTTCATTTTATAGAATTATTTTTTATCTTTTTTTTAAAACATTGACTATAACCACGCATCATATCAAAAAATTAAATTTCAACTTGTGAACTCTCATCCAAGGTGTAATAGCCGGTTTCCGGAACATATTTAGGGTTTAACCCTAGATCATTACATGAAATGGGCAAATGGATTCCATGCCTTAAGACATATGTCTTTGAAAATTAGTGACACTTAGCATGTTGATAAAACAAATTCCAGCAGCAGCGTTTCTGTTGTTTTCCTTCCCTCTCTCCACCGAAATTGCTTCAAACTTTTCTTTATATTCTAGTCTTTATTCTAGCTAAATAGGTACACGAAATTCACATCTTAACCTCCCACAAAACGGCCAAGAATCCAGTTGTTTGTTGTCTTGTGTTTTTGTCGAAACTAGCTCATCTCCGCCTTAAGTTTGTGATGAATTTTGCTTACTTGGAGGACTAGTATAATCTGGAGTTTTGAGCTGAATTGAAAGCCTAATAAGTAAGTAGCAAGTTGATCCTTATGGAATGCTTAGTAATATGTGAATCATGCTTGAATTGGAATGAAATGCATGTAATGTTAGTGATGATATGTGCTGGAAATATGTTGATTGAACTTGGAATTTTTCTATGCTTGCTCTTGGTGTATGAAAATCGTGGGATATAGATTGACTCATGGATGAATTAGGTTTGGATTTGAAGTATAATGAAGGTGGATTTATGCTAAAGAAAGATGTTAATATAATGTTCTTGAAATGGGAAAGAATTAGAACTATATGCATGATAATGAATGAAAGTTTCTGGTTTGGTTTTTGATGCATAAAAGACCATGATGTGTGAATTGTCAATTGAATAATTTTGAGCTGGACGTGGAGATGATATTGATGAGGAATTGGAGTATAATTTAGGTCTAATTAAGGTATAATTGATGGACTATAAAGAAGATGCTTTGAATTTGGAATAAGGATGATAAAATATGGAGAAAAAAAAACTAATGAATGGATACTTTTCTTGTCTGTTTTTACATATACGAAAATGGTAGTTTTTAGATTGTTGTATGGATGACTTAAGTTGGGAATTGAAGTATAATTGATGAGGAATTCATGCTAAAGATAGGTGTTATTAAGGTGTTTTCAAATCTGGAAAATTTGAGTTGTAGGTGTGTTGTAAAAGAATAAATGTTAATGACATAAGTGAGCAGAATTTTGTAAGCTTTAGTGTAACCAATTTGGAAGTTTAATTAACTTGAAATAAGGTAACCTTAAGGGACATGAAATCTGGAAAATTTCAGATGTTAGTGATGTCTTTAAGCTTGTTAAATTCGTGAGGTATTAAAGGTAAAAAAGTTACACACATTAGTGATGTTAATGACAAATTCTGAAATTTTAATTTCATCCTTGTGTATGTTAAGCGACCATTTCACTATAATAGCTTAAGCTATTATATGAGGTCAACTTAATTGATTTTATATATTCTCTGATACACCCCCTCAAGTGAAAACCCTTCGAGTTTGAAACTTGCACAAGCCTACTTTACCTTGTGCTTAATTTTATAGGTGAGTGGTAGGATTCGAACTCATGACCACTTGGTCACAAAGGCTCTGATACCATGTTAAGCGACCATTTCACTACAATAGCTTAAGTTGTTGTGTGAGGTCAACTTAATTGGTTTTATATATTCTTTAATAGTGTACATGTTGAACCAGTTGGGAAATTTCACTCTAGATTAGTATATTTGGACTTGATTAAGGTTAGGAATGAGCCTAGATTGTTGCTTGATTAATTAGATAAGATCTTGATAAGTTTATGTAGTTAATTAATGTTATAATCTAAAGAATAAACTGTTTTAATGTGTTGAGTTCAAAATTTAATTTTGATTTGTTAAAGGAATAAATGAGTTCTTTAAGTGCAAATATGGTCTTTAGGACATGAGTAATGTGTATAAGGTATGGATGAATGAGTATTGAAGGACATATGGTATTTATGAATGAAAATTGAATGAATGTATGGGTATATTTTACTAGAAAAATTTTGGTGAATGTATAGATTTAGCTTACTAAAATTTCAGATGTAAAGTACCAATTGTGTGTGTATTATAAGAAGCTTTTGGATCATGGAAATGCTATAAGTGTAGAGTATGATTGATGAATTTTGAGTAAATCAAGCTAATATAAAGGTACAACCTGATTGCAAAATAGTAGTATACAAAGTATGATGTTGAATGGTTAAGAAATTTGAATAAGGTTATATATATATATATATATGTTGTGTGTGTGTGTGTGCATAATTGAATATGTATTTGATTGATCGACTTTGTAATGTGAATTGTATGATCTTAGACGCTCAAGTCGAACGTCATCATTTAGACATTGCCAGACCATCCAGGCAATAGTGTAATCTTGAGCGTACTGTAAGTAACCTAAATGTTCTCATTAGGATTGAATTATTTTTGTTTAACTCCTAGTTATTGAACTATTATTGATTTGATCTGATTGTGATAATTCTGGACAATAATAGTCCGATGAGTTGAAATTTGGGAATGTATTGAGAGTGTTCTATTTGTATATGAATATGAAAGATATCTACATACTCAATGAAAAGTTGAATGCCGGACTGAGGTCCGATGAACATGTGAACCTGTCTGTGCATTATGAATAAATGTCATTGATGACATATTTTGTGAATTGATGCATCACATTAATATGCATTATCAGATAAAGGTGTTGTGATCGGAGTGGCCAGTCTGAAAGAGTTTAAAGCTCAAAAATGTGCACGTAAAGCCTCGCTCTGTGAATAATGAGCTCAATGTTCACAATAGGTACGAGACAGTATTTGAAATGAGCCCGATATCCACAAAGGATATGGGACAGTAATAGGCACTTGGTCACAACAAAAATAAAAAAACGAAAGTGGAGTCTCATAAGCATATGCATTTATACATATATGATTGTGAATCCATATATGAAATTGTGATGATAAAGTGATATGCCATATTTGTGTATTTGTTGATATTGTGATTGAGATATGCATGATCAAATTATGCCTAAGAAAAGTATATGAAAAATGTGACATTTGTTATGTCTTATTGAGATGAGGAATGTTGTGAATTTGGTAATATGTGAGATATTTTTGTATTTGACATAAGTGAGCTCATCAATGATGGTTCACTCACTAAGTTTGCAAAATTCATCAAAATTACAACGTGGCTTTTCAGATATGAGAGAGGAGATCTAGTTCCTAAGATACTCTAAAAGAACGTTTTAGAATTAAAATATGACTCAAAAGTCAGTCAACTGACATCTGAAGAGTAGAAGCTTGTACTTATGTAGTTTCTCATGTCATGTAAAACTTGTATAAAAAAAGTAATAAACTCTCAAATGTTTTAATAATGTAAATGTTTGTTTTAATGACTATAATGTAAATTATATTAGCAAATAAAATGAGGGGTTGAGTTTTTAAGTATTATGTTATTCTGTATGATGTCATATAAGTGAATGAAATTGCTCTAACATATCATTGTCATAGGATATATTTTATAATGTCCTTTAGATATTTGAGTGTATAATTTATGGTAGTGGGATGTTACATAAAGATTGGTACATAATAAATTTTTTTGGGTGTATAATACAAGGGTAGAATCGTAGTTGATAATCTTCAAGCATGTATCGGGTAAATCTTTGGATGTACATAATAAATAGTACACGTCTTAGAGCAAGGAGTATAAAAGCTCAAAACTAATCTAAGCGGCTTCACGCCACTTCGACACATCATGGTTTCCTTATTAATTATAATGTTGTTCACAATGCCATGACCTTGTCCGACCGATTCCAATTTACGAGGAGACTGTACGCTTGTAACACTTCTTAAATTACGTAAAAGCTCTTGTATTTCCAAATTTTAAGCCACATGATTAGAGCAAATGTTACAAATCAACACTGTTCAGCATGTAATCGGTTCCATGTTAATCATTCAATTAAATCGTTGACCACGTTGATCATTTGGAGTATAGATTAGTTGCTTATGTACTGCTGTCTTGAATGCTATTAGATAGTTTGTTCTCTCCTTAAACATATTTAATATTATATTAATTATAACTTAACTAAATTAATTCATATTTAATATAAAAATCGCTTGACTGTTTTTTTTAATTCAAGGGCCCAACGCACACCCGATCCGAGTGGGTACTTTGATTTTGCAAGTCGTCCCACTTGATCCCAGCCTTTTGCTAACAGAAACAATCCAAAGTGGTAGGGGCCACTAGACCGAAAAAGAATCACGAAAGCTGACATGGTTTGGATCAGGCAAGCCTAGGGAATCCGGGGGATTTTGACAGTGCCGCTAAGCTGTGAGATGGTTGGACCCAACTGACTCATTTGTTTAGTGCTAAGCCGTGACATATGGCACTTTCAAATATACATTTTAAGAAAATTTATTTTATTTAAATTTCCAATGTCCTAACAAAATTAATTCCTGCAATTCGATCCAACTTGATACAAGGTTAATAAGATATATTCAAGTTAATTAAATTTCGAACCTAATTTGAGTTTATGAATAATTTATACTAAAATAATATCATTTGATAATATATTTTAAATGAATTGATTAATTAATTTAAATTATATTATTTCAGTTCTTTGTTTAATGAAAATTTACACTAATCGAATTTAACTAAATTTTGTGTTAAACCCAAATTATAAAATAGAATTGAATCTATAATTTAGGTTGAATCTGAATCATTACCATACCTAATCATATAAACAAAGAACATAGTTAATCTCACTTTTAACTCTTACGATATAAACAAGAAAATATTTGCATGGACGGCGACAAAGAGAATCCTTTGATTGACTTTATTGCATAGTTTCCAATCCATAATGCATCATCCTCTTTCCACGTCAGCTTGTTTAGCATTGGACCACTTCAACAATGCCCAAGACCACCGTATCAGTAACACTAAAAATGTATTTTTAACCTCCACATTTACAACATGATATAAAATAAACTCTAATTTTTTGAATCATTCAAATTGAATCACACAGTAAGTAGAATTTTTGTCTAAAATATATAAATATATACCTCATTGTTACATAACAAGTAAGATTTACTCTTTAAAATGTATAAACAGCAGCTTGGCTACTACATAACTGTGATACCATATTTTGATTAATTTTAAAAATTAATTATAGTATAGTAAGATTTATTTTTTATTTAAAAAGTATAAAAATAATATCACATCAGCATTAACATGATATTTAACTTATAGGAATTAATCACATTAAATTTTTCGGCTATTTAAGATTTGTTCTAAATATTTTAAAAATGTTAGAGTTCAATTTGAACATATCAAACACATTAAAATTCTAACTTATATTTTGTTGTAAACTTTGGACAACCTTTCTAATAATTAAAGGCCATCTATCATTTATCCAAGTGAGCTTTTAACTTATTCTATTGGTTACAATATAAGACCTTGACAAAGCATTGACATTTCCACTAATTCACATGTATTTAAAGTAAACTGTAATTCTTAAAACTTTTATTTTGTAAGAATTAAGATTTTGTTTGAACTTTTATTTAGTTATTAGTGATTGAACCATCAACTAAGTTATTTGCACTACGAAAATTTATTCCATTTTGATAATGTATAAATTTATATTACTTATACGAGATAAAATTTTACTTAATAAAAAAACTTATATTAACATATATAAGTACTAGAACTATACATTGCTTTATAAATAATAACTATGAAATAAGATATCCTAGAAATATGACCCGTTCAACTTAAAATTAAATCTTGCATTTATATGCAATGGGATGCTTACTCTAATGTAAGATTAAAACCCAAAACAATCTTTCTTTATCTAGTAAAGTTTGTTATTTAGTTAAAAATATGAATCCTTATTTATGTAATTTTGCTTTAAATGTATCATGCTCATCAATGCACATGTAAAAATATTTTTAAATAAGATTTAAAATCTTTTTTTTGAGAGTATAAGAATTAAAATCTTAATTTAACTAATTTTGTGAATGAACCTATTCTCATTAACATTATAAGAAACTCCTTTCCATGACACACTTAATTATCGTCATAATTTATATTTGTTAAAAAGATTAAATTAAGTAAAAGAGCATGTATTGATTATACTTAATATCAAAATGACAAAAAGGAGAAAAAATACAAAAGTGAAAAACTAAGAATTTATTTTCATCAAAGCTGCGGCTCTTCCGTACAAATCCCGTAACATAATATTACTGCCCGACCACTTACGAGTTACGGCATAGTATCTCTCCTTGCAATAAATAATAACACAAAACGACAACCATGCATGACAAGGATTGAGGGCTATTTGGTAATTTCAATTCATCTACCAGTCTCTTTGTTTCTCTCTCCACCTCTAGTCATCAGTCACTCCTTCTGGATTCACTGGCTTTTGCTCTTTGCCTACAAAAGATTGCCTTTTCCTTTCTTTTTCTTTTTTTTTTCCCCTCTCCTTCTCTTTCTTATGCTCAGAATCTCATATGCTACTTTTCTTTCTCCGATATGGACTCCACTGTTTTGACCATCACTCCTCTGCCGCTCCTGCAGCGCTCCATGTACAGCCGGTAACCACCATCTGCTACTTATATAACTTGTTCGATGTTTTCAAATTCTTTCTTTTGGCACGAAAATGGATAAGATAGTTATTTTTAAACTCTGTTTTTGATTCTCTGTTCCTTCTACTTTTTCCTCGTTATGTCTTGACATTCTCCTTCTTCTTCTTCTTCTTCTTCTTCTTCTTCTGTCAATGTTTGCTATTATTTCAAGAAGTTCGATGGCTTCTTCAAAGTTTTTCAACTGGTCGTAGCTTTCGGTTGCTTCTTTTTTGAACATGGATTAAGAAATGGCACTTCTTGACCGTGATGGATGACAGAAGAACCATGAGCCTTTTAACGATTTCGTTTTAGTGGCTTTTTAGTTGAGACTGATAGGAAATGGATTCTAAGCTCCCTTTTTCTTCTTCTTCTTTTGGGTACTATTAACTGTATTTGTGTTGAGACTGTTCCTCATAGTTTTGAGTTATGGCTTTATGGCTATTTATATGATTATAGGGGTTTGAATAACTTCCATATTTGTGGGAACCAAATATGATTACTTGTTCAGTCGAGGTGCGAATGATTTTCATCAATTCTGGATGCGTAAACCATTCATACTTCGTTGTTTATGGGGTTGGTGTTAAGTCTTGGAATTGAGTTCGTTTAACAAATGAAGTATGACATTCGAGACAAAAAGACAGAGACTTGTATAACAGTCTTGTCTTTTCTGGGATTTGTTTCCCGTTCCTTACGTTTCATTTATTGGTGTTTTGTTTCTTCTAATAGTCTTAGACTGTGGTGTATTGTGGTCGCTTTTTCTTGGTTCTGTTTCCTTTTTCATTAACTGCCTCCGTAATTTTTAGGATCACGGATTTGTTTGATTGTTCATTGAATAGTGGTATTCGGGTTGGTTTTAGTTTTTTCCCCTTAAATCTTGCTCATGATATAGGTCCATTTGTCATAGACCTTCTGCTTCTTTTGCTGCTATACTTTCTCCTACAGTTTGTGGAGTTCAAAGTGCTGGGAATCTTGCATTGAAGACTTTTTTGGTTAGCTAGCTATATGTGACAATGCAAAATGTTCTCAGTTATGAAGTTCTTTGTTTGTTTATTCAGGGGATTGTTCCACCAAGTTAAAGCAGTCAATTTTCTTCTTCTTCTCTCTTGTACGTTATTTGCCATAGCTACATATGAACTGGGTACACCAAACGGGATACAGAAACCAAAGGAATTTGGGACAGGTGATCAAGGAATGGGCTTTCAAGATGAGGATATTGTCTTTGGTGATGCAAGTTGTAGTGACATCAGAAGTCCAATTACCCATGTTAACATTGAAGCAGTTTGTGCAAATTCTGATTCATTCTGCTTTCCTTCAACATTGCCTGGTTTTTCAAACAGAGGGCAGAAGTTTGAAGATGGAGGTTTAGAAGTTTCTAGGCATCAGTATGACAGTATTAGAAAGACAGGTAACAACAGCTGGTTATCAGATTCTGGCATTTTCGGGCTGTTAAATGGCCACACTGTTTCTTGTTTTTTGAACTTCCAAGGAGATACTGACGGGCTATTACGTATCCAAACCGATACTCTGAACCGATATGGTCATTCTTTGTTTAGACACCTCTTAAAAAACCAGAGAGACACTCTTATACTGAAAGAAAACTTGGAGATGATGCAATCTAGTTCATTTGGTCCTTCTCCTTCACCACATGTACAAATAATTCCCCCCGTGCTTGACTGGGGAGAGAAACATTTATACTTTCCTTCTGTAGCTTTCTTAACTGTGGAAAATAGACGTAATGACAGCATTTTACATGTCTATGAACCATTTAGTACCAATTTACAATTTTATCCTTGTAACTTTAGTGAAATTTTGCTAGGACCAGGTGAAATAGCTTCAATTTGTTTTGTATATTTACCAAGATGGCTGGGTTTGTCCTCAGCTCACTTGATCTTGCAGACAAGTGCTGGTGGCTTTCTAGTGCAGATTAAGGGTTATGCTGTTGAGTCCCCTTACCAGATTAGTCCTTTAGTGATCTCTGCTGTTCCTTCAAATGGGCAGTTGAGTAAGAATTTATCCTTATTTAATCCCTTTGATGAAGCCCTCCACGTGAAGGAAGTAAGTGCATGGATATCGTTTTCCCTAGGAAATAATTCCTACCACACTGAAGCAATCTGTACAAGAGAAAATATTGAGAATTCAAACGAGCTTAGGTTGCTGACTATCAATGATTGGTTGGTTGTGAAGAATGGCCAAGTTGGTCCTCCGTTAGTGAGTATGAGAGCTCATGAGAATTGGGAGATTGGACCTAAAAGCACCGGAACTTTCTTAGAGATTGATTTCTCATATGTCACTAAAGGAAGACTTGTTGGTGCTTTTTGCATGCAATTGCTGAGGTCTTCTCAAGAAAAGCCTGATGAATTAATGGTTCCTGTGGAGGTTGAGCTTGAAAAAAGTATGACTTATGGTGGAATAGCAGGTTCTCTTTCTATTTCTCTTGAGGCTCTGATGCCATGTAATGCCAATGGGACAGCTTTTGTGGTCATCTCTCTGAGAAACAGGGAACCTCACGTGTTGAAGATAATAGAAATTACTGAAGTCGCAGAAATGAAGGTTTTCCAGGTAAAGTATGTTGAAGGGTTGCTTCTTTTCCCAGCCAGTGTTACAAAAGTGGCCACAATCCCATGCAACCAGCTGCTAGCAGAGTTACATGATTCCCTAACTGAAATATCTAGTATCATCAAGAACTGCAAATTGGTTGTTCTGACAAATTACTCCAGCAGTGCTCAAATTAAAATCTCTTGTCAGGATCTAATACATGTCTGTTTGGGAGCTCAACAGGATTCTGCTGTCAGATATGTTCATAGACCTGAATACAGTGCTATTAGCAATAGTGGGCCAGGATCTTTGGATAACAGCATCCAAATGTCATCAACAAAGAAGGTACAAATATTCTTTTGCATATTTCCAGCTTTTGTATTCTCTATGCATTGATACCTGAATAATTTTTACAAGGATTTAACTTTTCATTAGACGGGCACATGCAATATAGGTAGTCTTTTATTTGCAGCATTACTGTCATCGCAGTTGATTTTGAGGGGACATGACATGAATAATAATACTAATAGTTCCTTAAATTGGAAATAAGCTTGGACAAACCTTGGCTTTATTTTCTTAATTTTAATTGCTGTTAGATAGAAAGCATTGCACTGTGTAACGATAGTCCCACTAGTGTAATAAGACAAAGTTAAATGGTAGTTCCATTAGTGTGATAAGACAAAGTTTACAAAATTATGGGGATTTATGATAGGAACAGACTCACAAACACAAGAACACTTTAGAGTTCAGTAACACCTGAATGATGTTTAACGGGTTGTTAGCATCTGGCAGTTTGGCAATTATGCTTGGGGCAAGTGAGAAATGAGAAATCTTCAAATTTAGTGTAGTTTGTTCAGCTTTAGAGCTGATGCTTCCATCTGCTATTTTGTGTTCTGTCTGTAACTTGGGTTGTCAATAACAGTTGTACGGATTTCTTTTTCTGGTCTCCTATGGGAAAAAGCTTTCTTTCCAAATTTTTTTTCTTGACAACTCCTAGAAAAATGCACTTGAGGGAGGTTTTGGGGTTGGGAGTGGGGAAGTTCTGGGGACGATAAAAGAGTACCTCTCAAACATTTAAAATAAGTGTATATAGTTCAAATGACATAGGATGCTGCTAACCTACGGGATTACGACTGACGCTTCTCACCCTAGAATGTCCATTGTGCTGTTTACATGTTCATTTTCATATTCTTTATGCATTGTGACTTAGTTGCCTGCATGAATTAATACTGAAGGCACGGGAGACAGCAGAAGCGGATGAATTTATACTTGAAAGTTGGAAATCTCAAGGTACGCCAAGTGGAATGTCTGTGCTTGATGATCAGGAGTTATTGTTCCCGATGGTTGAGATTGGAAGTCATGGCTCTAAGTGGATCATTGTAAAGAATCCTAGTCAAAAGCCAGTTGCAGTGCAGCTCATTCTTCATTCTGGAGAAATTATTGAGGATTGCAGGACAGATGGAATTACGCAGCCCTCCTTTCCATGTAGTTTGCTCCGCACTGAGCTTAATGCATCAACTAGGTATGGATTCTTGATGGGAAAAGGTTCGCTTACAGAAGCTATTGTTCATCCTTATGGTGAGGCAACATTAGGACCTATATTTTTTCACCCTTCAAAGCGATGTGGATGGAAAAGTTCGGCTTTGATAAGGAACAATCTTTCTGGTGTGGAATGGTTGCCTCTGCGAGGATATGGAGGGTGCCCTTCTCTACTCTTGCTCGAGGGTTCTGTACCTGTTCAACGAGTAGAATTAAATCTAAAATTTGCAATTCAAGATGATTTCTCTCATCTGGGTGTGTTATTTCATTTGAAAGAGGTCTCTTATGCTTGTTTCCAGCCATTGTCAAAAGAACTGCATGTCAAGAATATAGGGGATTTGCCACTTGTGGTTAGAAGAATTGAGATTTCAGGAACACGGTGTAACTTGGATGGTTTCTCTGTTCATCCTTGTATAGGTTTCTCTCTCCGGCCAAGTGAGTCAATGACGCTTTTGATTTCGTATAAGGCTGATTTTTCTGCTCCCATGGTAAAAAGAGATCTTGGATTAGCCTTTAGCAGTGGAGTGCTTGTAATACCCATGAAGGCAAGTCTTCCCTTTCACATGTACAATCTTTGTAGGAAATCAGTTTTCTGGCTATGGTTGAAGAAAATATCTGCAGCACTTGTCCTTTGCGCTTCATTTATCTTTCTGATATGCTACTTCGTATTTTTCCAAGGGATTGCTCTTGGTTCACAGAGCTACTCCTATAAGAACACCAAATGCTCTGGTAATAAAACAAAAAGTGCAGGGAAGTCTTCAGGAATGCAACAAAAACAGAAAAAGATTGAAGTCTCTGTGTCGACTGAAATTGATAACTTGTTTAGGTCAGGCAAGGAAGATAAATCCTTGAAGCAGGAAGCTGTTTATCTTAGAGATCAGGATGGAATGCTAGAGCAGGGTATATTCGGTCAAAATGCAACAGCAACCACAGGAAATCATAAGCAGATAGGGAATTTGGTGTACAAGGACAAGGATGAAACAATCTTGTCTACACCATCAAAATCTGGGATAGGTGAGAATTATGTCTCTGATGATGCTTCTCAATCTTGCAACCTTACAGTTAGGATAGGAAAAGAAAAAGGAAGGCGGCGCAGGAAGCGCAAGGCTGTTAATGCTGGTTTAACAGGACTCGTGGAAGTTTCTAGCAGTCAAAGTGGAAATTCTACATCTTCTTCTCTCTTGCCCCCTGCAACATTTCTGGCTTCTAACGCAACGTTGTTAGCATCTCCTGACATGGACCCGATTAAGTTCAGAAGTCCACATAGTGAAGTGATTAGTCAGCAGTGCAAGAAGGTTCAATTTTCGGAATCTGCTTCCAGGGAATTTATATCCAATTCCAATATCTCTTCCAAGTACTGCAATAAAAGTTGCTTTTCTTCTACTGTAGATCAAGCATTGGCTCCAGGGAGAAGTTCAAGTGAACATGTCCTGCTACCTTCTGCAACATATCCTAGTCCTGATAGGACTGCTTCAAATAAGCTTCCTTCTTCGCTGGGTACTTGCTCTACAATTGCTCCTTATTCTCGAGCGCCTGGGCCTAAAGTTTACAATCAGAGGGCTGATAATTTGGAAAGGAAGCCAGGGGACAAGTATACGTATGATATCTGGGGTCAGCATCTTTCTGGCCTCCATTTAATGGATAATTCAAGAGAAGTTTCAACCATGAAAACTATAACTGAAAACAATTCCAATAGCTTCTTTGTAAGCAGTCCACAAGCCCTTGTAACAAAGTCTCAACCAGAATATGCCAATTACTTTCAACCAGAGGGTTAATGGTAGTCTTCATAAATAATCATCCGGTGTTCTGTGGACTGTGGTTCTATTCATCACTTACTCTTTTAAGTTGAAACCACACTTAAACTGGTAAAAGAATCAGAACATGATAACTCCTAAAAGTAGGCGTATGTTAAGAAGAATGTCTAATGTAGCCAGTTAATCGCTCCGCAGACTAGTACGTAGCCCATGGATTCTCTGCCTGTTCTTTTCAATTGGAAACACAGCTGTAGCAGGGGAAAACCAAGAAGCATGAGGTCCATTCGTAAGAAGCTCAATTGCTGTTATAGCAATTAATGCAAATTGGGGTTAAAATTTTCCAAATGATCGAGGTCTGGTTTCTATCGTAAGTTCAGCAATCCCATAATCTACTCAACGGAAAAGGTTTTCCAGATCTGTTGGACGATAAATTTGTCAAGTAGAGAATTAGAAACTAGCTCAATAAACAGTGAAAGTTATGTTATGCTGAAGTATCTGCATTACTTTCGTTATCTAGCTAAAGTTGATAGACCATCTAGTTCAGTTTTCCTTGGTTAAATAGAAAGGTACGAGCTATAACATAAAGATATTAGGCTTCTGTCTTGTATTCCAATTTCAAATCGTGGCTAGAGCTGTAAAAAAGTGGTAGATATTGAGCAAACCTGTTTCACAACTTGAATTGTTTGTATTTTGTTGTTTACATATTTTCATCTTGTTTTAAAAACCTACTAAATTCACCATGTTTTCCTGGATACGGGCTTGAATTTCCACATGAATCATAACTGAACTCGTGTCATTTTCAACGTTATACTCACAGTCGTGAGATTGGGTGAAGCTGCTTCACTTCTGGCCTTAATATCAGCAGCATCTTCTACCGATTCCTTCATGGATGTACGAGTATGGGACATGGCCAGAGAAAATGCACGAAACATGAATCTTAGGATAAGTTAGCTGGAATAATTACTCTCAAGTCCAAAAGATTATACGACCAGGTAGAATAGAAGATTCGAATGATTGGTTTTTGGCATTTGACACATAAATACGATGTTTTAACAGCCTAGTCAACTATAAGGAGTTCGTTTAGATTAGACGAGCATTAAGATTGCGCATCAAAACTTGTTTGTATTGGGATAATAAATCTTTCGTCGAAAAGAAACATCTAACAATAGGATATAAGGTTGAGAATAAGTATATTGGATAATAAATTCCACATCGAAAAGAAACATCTAACAATAGCATATAGGGTTAAGGATGAACAATTTTTCTTAAGGTTTAAGTCTTTTGGATTGACCTCATTCTTAATCCAAGTTAAATTTTAATAGGATATTAGAGCATGTTTGGTTTGAATTATTAATTTTCCGGTTGTTAGTCTCGATATTCAATTGTATTTGAGAGGGAGTATCAAAATATCCTATATTGTCTAAATATGAAAATATTAAAAGATTTATAGATAGTAAAGGTCAACTATCTAAATGACTAATTCTAGTCATTTTAACAATAATTGACCCAAGTCTAATTTTTGTTAATGATTTCTAAACCCTACCTATATTAAAAATTCTAATAGTTTGCAGGTTGATTTCTCTTAGCTATATCAAGCTGTGTGCTCAGTTCTTTATTACTTTATAGTTTAAGATCGCTGAAAATGTTCTGATAGTTCTAATATTCCCAAGAACTTGACTGCACTGCAATGCTTGTACTAAGGTATGATTTGCCTGTCGACTCAATTGATCATGCATCCGATCAAAAGAAATTTTTAGAATTATCAGAAACTTGGAACTTGCCCACTGTTTTCTGCAAAAGACGATTCAATCTCATGTTAATTACTGGAAGTTAATATAAAAACTGATAGGACTTTTCATAGCGATAAGACAGAGCTGTAACTCTATATGTAAAATAATGACGTTGAAGGGAGAGAAGAGTGGCCGTTTTATGTTTTCAACGAGGTGGCAAATGGGCACAGATCAGAACAATGAGATTGCATTTAATAAATCAACCAACTCAGGGACAAAACTTTGTATTGCACGAGCTGGCAAGAAACAAACAAAACACGACTCGTTAACTACAGAATCTGATCTTCCAATCATTATATTGGGTTCGCTCCAGTCATATTGTTTCTTAATAAATATTAATTCGCAACTTAAATGATATTTTCTATTTCAATTGTGCAATCTTTAAAGTTTCTAATTATTGAGACCTTAAATTTTACTAATTATTCTTATTAGAATTTTTATAGCATTGAAGATGAATATATGTTGATATATTCAGCTTGAATTTCATTTATGTTAAGTAAAGCTTTTGTTAAGGACATTAACTTTTTAACGCAATACATCTCTCTTCCCTTTTTAAATTGTTGGGCATATACAGCTTTTCTGATTGCACTACTTCTCTGCACAGTTATGGGTGTTGGGCATGGCTTCAAGGTCATTCTGTCGCTCATTTCTCTTTCTTTTCCCCTTATCTTGGTTGGAGTTTGACAGAAGAGGAGATGTATGGAAGCCTGACCCAGTTTTAACTTTGTCGTTTTGGACCACAACTATACAGCAAATGAAGATTGTGATTGCTCTACTGTAGGGTTCTGTTCCCCGATAATTTGTCATATCCTAACCAGGCATATATGACAAAGATGGAGATGGCTACTTTATTGTACTCGCTGTTCCTCACGTTTTATAAGCCCTAAACAAAATAAAAAGAAAGGTTTCAATGAATGACAATATATAAATATGTAAATTTTAAAAGCATATTTTTATTGATAAAATTTAATATTGATACATATCTGACAAAATTTATAAGTTAACATATTCAATAAAATATTAAATGATAATAACAATAGGTAATAGTATCTTGCAAATTTAATAGTAATAAAAATCACTAAAATTAGTAGCAACAATAAAAAATAGCACTAGTAGCAATTAAACAACAATATTATAATGCAAAACACTAAAAGAATTGCATTAACATAGATGATCATGAAAAATAATTTCTCTTTACATTCTAAATATAAAATCATTAATAATGGCATCAAATTAATATTGTCCAATATATCATTCTCGATATATAAAATAGTTAAACTATTCAACCTTTCTTATAACATTGATGACCTCAAGTAAGTTTTTAATAATTTTAACTTTAAAAAACTTGTCCTAACTGATGCTACAATGATAGGTACAATTAATAGAATTCCATAAGCAATTGAAACATTTGGATAATAATCTGTAACCTTTAACAAATTCAAAAATTTCAAATGATAACATTAACTCATTTGAAAAATCATTTATAACACTTTTAATTTAGAAAAAGATCATATAAATCAACATCCAATACATTACCATGAGTAAAACTACTAGTGCAACTTTATCTTAGTTCAATATCTTCCGATAACTCCAACTTCTTTGAGTCAAATAAGAATCAAAAAATACTTTCAAATGTCGTTAATTGTTTTAGTCTATTCTTCAACGAAACAATTGTCATATCTGCAAAAATTGGAAAGTAACTAACTCTAAAGAAATCCTCAACTGATTGTATTTTTCTATCATTATCATTTTCATAAAATTGTCTTTTCCTAATAATACAATGTCTAGTTAGAAATGTAGGCTCTACATTCGTCTTATGTGCAAGACTTTTGACAATGTTCATACTAGAGGCAAAGTTTTTATATATTTTTTTAAAATATCATCACACCTTCTAATTGCTCTATGGTAGTGTCGATGCACATAGATTTAAATTGCAACTTTTTACTCACCATACTTGGGGGTTTTCCCTAGTTAAGATCGTAAAGTTGTCTTATTTAGAGAGTTTTTGGTCATATTGTAATATGATAGTAGGCCTAATGCCTTAAACTCATTGTAGTGTAGCTATAGTTTTAACTATAATTATATAAATTTTCAATTTTTCAAAAATTTTTTTTGACTCACCATGTTAACAGTGAGTAAAATATCATACAAAAAAAAAAGCTCAAAACTCTTAAGTTCACTAACCAAATTTTCCTTGACATTATCACAAAATCTAGATGAAAACAAAGAGTAAAAGGCAATATCCTATATAAAGAGAAAATTTTAATATCCTATATAAAAATTAAAAAACAAAGAATAATTTATTACGATATTTGCAAAATGAAAGAAAGATAAATTATCAGGATAAATTTGATTCGAATTGTCATATGATTTATGTTAAAAAGATACTAACAAGAATTACTTTACAAAAATTGAAATTAGGAGACTTACAGTTTATTTAAATTAATTTAATTAAAAAATTAGTAGATAATACATAAATTAGTTATTACATAAATATCTATAAACAAATAGTGTATGTATATATATATATTTATATTTATCTAATAACTAATTTATGTATTATCTACTAATTTTTTAATTAAATTAATTTAAATAAATTATCAAATTTGCGTTATAGTAAACAATAAACATTTTGTATAAGAAAAATGAAATATATAAATTCAAATTAATATTAATTAAACAACATGTAGTTACTTTAATGACCCATGGAATAGGCATAAGCATAACCCTCAGCCTAAGCCTAGTATATACTAAAATAGAGAAAACCCTAACAATTATAATTTAAAAAGTCATCAGCTTTATTTTGAAGAATAAAAAATGAAGATTCAAATTAGATAATAATGGGATGATTAACCTTGCATAGATTGGATTGCATTAGTATAGTATGTCTTATAACATCCATGTAATACTCTTAATCAATATAATTAAATTGTCATAATAATGATAATTTAAAATTTGATATTTAAAATGAACTTTTGACTTGTTTTGTTGTAATATTAAGTTAAGAAGTCATATTATGCCAAACAAATTTTTACATAAGTTTGATAAGATCTAATTCAAGTAAATAAATTTTATAAAGTTGATGACTTTTTAAAAACATGAAGATTCAAATTAGATAATAATGGGATGACTAACTTGCATATCTTGGATTGTATTAGTATAATATGTCTTATAACATCCATGTAATAGTCTTAATCAATATAATTAAATTGTCATAGTAAAGATAATTTAAAATTTGATGTTTAAAATGAACTTTTGACTTATTTTGTTGTAATATTAAGTTAAGAAGTCATATTATGGCAAAACAAATTTTTACATAAGTTTGATAAGATTTAATTGAATTAAATAAACTTTATAAAGTTGATGACTTTTTAAATTATAATTGTTAGGGTTTTCTACTCTTTTAGTATATACTAGGCTTAGCCTTAGGCTTATGCCTATGCCTATTTCAATGGTCATTAAAGTAACTACATGTTATTTAGTTAATGTTCATTTCGAATTTATATACTTCATTTCTCTTATACAAAATGTTTATTGTTTACTGTAACAAACATTCGTCAAATTATTTTAAATTAATTTAATTAAAAATTAGTAGATAATATATAAATTATTAGTTGTTACATAAATATCTAACAAAATATAGTAAATCTTTTAAGTGCTAAAAGAGAGGTGGTCCATTATATATGGTGAACAAAGATATAATATGTCAATGAATGTGCCATTTCTTTTAAGGAAATATCAAATATTACGAAAAGGCCATAATAATTATATATTTTTTTATTTTTAATATATTCTAATTTAATTAGTGGAGCCCACTACAACTTAGTTTTGTTAAAAACATCCTAGATGAGATCTTATCTTATTCATTTAAATGTTTAACTTTTTTAAAAAAAATTATACTTTCCAAAAATCATCAATCCATCCTTTTTTATAGGTCCAGTTATATTAATAAAATATATCATTGTTAATAAAGATGTTAACATATATCTTTAACAAATTGATCTCAAAATTTTCATTTTTTAAGGTCTAATATGCATGTGTTTATATTTATCATCCTTTAACTTGAGTTAATGTGCACATCATAAACAAATGCAAATAAAAAAATAAAAGAGAAATATAAAAAGAACTTGTTTTTTCCTTCTCCTTAACAAGATTGAAATTGAAGCATTAGACCGCCCAATTGATGGATGGAATTGAACTCCTCTTTAATTCTATTTAATAATGCTTGAAATTTAGAATAAGAAACTCAACCACAATTTTTTTTTCACTTTAGTTTCCACAAGGTAATGTCCTAAGAAACCCTTTGGTATATATACACATCTTGAAATATATTTATTGACTTTTCATTTTCTACCCCTTTTAATAAATATATTTATTAACTTTCAAAAATTTCAACTCTTTTAATAAATAAATTTATTGGCTTTTTAATTTTCAACTCTTTTAATGAGTGGGCCCTTATAAATCTAGGCCTTACATGAGGGCATTTAATGAGTGATTCCTTATAAATCTAGGCATTGGGCAAGTGCCCTTCTTGCCTTTACCCAAGGACGACACTAGTATGGGAGTACCTCAAAACGTTGTTAATAATTGTACAAACAATCAATTAATTGTTTTTTTGCTGATCTTGTTATATAATAATAGTGTTTAAGTTGAGTTAAGTTTTTTTTCTTGTTTTTATTCCTCAACTTCCTAGAGAAAATATATAGGCACAATTTACAGTGTAAAAATAGGTGATAGGAAACTATGTATTCTTATATTAATATATAAAATTGGTTAGTTAATCCTATTATTATTAATATTATTATAAAATATATTTTGATATTTAAAACAACAACTCATGCCAACGCTTCTCCTTAAATTGGAACATAAATATCTATTATGCTCAACTTATCAATAATATCATAGAATATCTTTCTGAAAATTGCCTTTGTAAATATATCAACTAACTAATTTTGGACTTGGACAAATGAAAATTGAATGAGCTTTAATCTAACTTCTCCCTGATACAATGAGAATCCATTTCCATATGTTTGGTGTGGTCATATTGTATAAGATTTTTTGCAATCTTAGTAGTTTTCTTATTGTCACAATTACGATTCATTGGTTTTATATATTCAATCCCTAAATCTTTTAGAGCAATTTTAATCCAGAACAATTCATATACACCATAAGCCATGCCTTGGAATTCAACTTATGCATTTGATCTTGTAATAACTTTTTGTTTCATGCTTCTTCGAGTGATAAGATCACTTTCCACTAAATACAATTAAAAAAATGTAGATTTTCTGATTGTTTGATCTCTTGTCCAATTAACATCCATGTATCCTTCTGGTCGAAAAAATCTGCAAGTGCACAGAGTCGTCCCTAGTACTTACACATTAAGTATTCTAGGATATCTTTAAATCTAATGTGTTTATCTTCTTAATGCACAAATTATACTTCACCTCTTAGTCCATTATCTGATT
>JAOSBN010000177.1:31251910-31299745 GCA_027563595.1 Erythroxylum suave | reverse complement strand
ACCTCCACTACACTACCTCTGTATTTTTCTGACACTAGAATTCCTACTCCATTTCTCCTACGATCAATCCCTGAATACCACAGTTTGTACCCTCTAATTTCCTTTGCCTTCTGCCCTTTCCATTTTGTTTCTTGAAGGCAGACGACATCGACTCGCCGTCGTCTGAAGATAACGACGAGTTCGAACGATTTCGCAGTCAAGGTCCCCACATTCCAAGTACCAACTCGTAAACCTACAGTCTGCACCCCTGCCTGCAGTTGTCCCCTACGTCGCCCCCTAATCACTGGATACGATCTCTGGATAGCATTACTACTATGTTGATCTATGACGTAGTAGCGCAGATACTACCTAAAAAAAGTAATAAATAAAGGAAAAGAATAAAAAGAGATCATGGACGTGAGACACCTCGATAACTCCCCACTATCAGAAGTGAGACACCTCAGCAACTTTAGGGTAAGTACCGAGGTAAATAGATTAGATAAGTCCGTTAAAGAAGTGTAAGCAAGAGTACACAGTACTGATATGAATAAAAGAAAATAGGCAAGACTAGAGGCGTTGAGCTACAAAAGAAGTTCGAGAAAGTGCGAGAAAGGGAAGCGTACCTAGGGCGGCCCCCGAATGGCCGCCTAAAATATCGGAGATATGAAAATTCCGGCTGGTCTCCAGGAGAGGCACAGGCGAGGCACACGGGTTTTACGCGCCGTAGCAGTGACTTGTGTAGTACACTCGTAGCTCCCAACCTTAGTTTTGGACCACCTGACCCAATCCTGCCCAAACGGTGTCAATGGAATCTCCCACTTGGTGCCTCTCAAACTCGCGCTTGTAAACCTAGAACGGCCCCAAAATGGCCACCTTATTTTGGGCTGCTCCAACCCTGTTGGCTAAAGATCAGGATGATCTTCAGGCTTGTCACCAACTACCAACTTTGCCCTTCGGTTCCTGTTAAAAGCAATGGCCTCCAAAAAGTTGCAATCTCCAAAGTTGCCGCAAGTCACTTTAACAAAAGTCAGCTCTCAATAAAAAATAACTCCCAAAACCTGCCTCAAAATTTTGTCCTTGTGCATTAAAGCACTCTACACATGTTCTTTCAAAATTTTGTCCTTTTGCACTAAAGCACTCTACAGGTGTTCTTTTAGCTCCCAATGACAACAACGGGAAAATCAAATTGTTAATCCGAATCAAATAGGAACTCGAACTAGAAGACAGAGACGACCAAGTACGGAAAATCAAATCCCCAAATCCAGAAACCCTAACCCACAGAAACACCAAGCTTGAAAACCTCAACCTCCTCGAAAATTGGTCTTGTCTGGAGTAAAGAAGCAAGATTTTGAGAAAGAAGAAGACAGAAGAAACAGAGTGTGCGTGCTTGGGTTTTATGTGGTGATGGATATGATAATCACGAAAGAAGTGAAAAGAAAGACCAACAGCCTCAAAACAAGGCCAACAGAACATGAGACCCAAAACTGAGCCAAAAACGAAAGGCCAACAGCCTCTCCCAAGTTGATCAAGAGGCGTGGCCTCGGTTGCTACTCTATCACGTGCAAATCGAAGGCAAAGGCGCAGAACAAATGTTTCAATCTTAACTTCTGTACATATACTGTGGTCCTAAGTTCAGAAGTGCAAATGCAGCACTACCAAATCGCCAAAATGCCGAAAAAGTGTAGAAATATCAAACGTTTGTATCTGCAACACCGACGATTTAGAGAGTCGATACCAGAAGAGGCTCTGACGTGGCCAAAGTGAATTTCCGGCAAGATTTCGCTCGTCGGCAACTCGACTTCGGGTCTACAGAGCAAGGAGGAGAGAGAAGGAGATTGAAGGTTGCAATAAAGTTGAATTGTGTGAGAATTAACCAAAAAAAGCTCAAATTTCACATAAAACTAAGTCAAATTAGTTCCAATTCATAAAAAAATCATAATATAAATAATTTGACTTATCAACTTCAATGCTAAAGAATCCATTTTTTTAGAACAACAGAACTTTTCCTAGAGTACCATTCAAGTATCTTAGAATTCGATACATTTCATCCATATTTTCTTCACTTAGCTTATACGTAAATTGACTTACAATGCTGATAACATATGTTATATTTGCTCTCATATGTGATAAACAATTTAATCTTTTAACTAATCGTTAGTAGCAACCTATATCTGTTGAAACTTGATTTGAAAAAATTTCGAGCTTATGATTTACTTCTATTAACGTGCTGTTAGTTTATAAGCAAGCATTCTGGGTTTAGTTACTGCACCATTAACGGATTCGTTGAGTTAATAAGCCAACTTTTTTACCTTTAGATTTAAGTAATCCATGCTGCAAATTTGGGCTCTTCTGGGTTGGATTTTTTCGCTTCTTTGGTGAGATATCAAGCTTTATTACGAGTATTAATAGGCATCTCCATAAGTTGAGACCATTACAGAAAATTAGTTTCATCCCTGATTAGGAATACAAAATTATGTTGGTGGATAATAATTTGTGGTGTTTGGTTGTTTGGTGTAGCTGGAACAATAAAGTTAGGGTACTCAATTTAATTTATGAGTATGGACTTTGGAAGAGAAACAAAAGGAGGAATTTGATTCAGGTACGAGTTGCTTTCATACCATCTTGCACAATAATAGTGGTGGTAAGTAGAGTTTTCTGTGTTTTATTCTTTTCCTTCTTAGAGAAAATATATGGACACAGTCCACATCGTAGAAATTAGAAACAGTCTTATCATAATCTTATATTAATATACAAAATTGGTCAACTAATCAGATTCTTACAATTACGAAATTGATTTCCATACTTAATGGGCATCATCTAGTTGTCCTTTTTTAAATAACAAGAAATATGTATTAAATAAGCATTTAAAATACTAAATAATTGTTCAGTATAAAACAATTTAGTTAATACATCATCCACTCAAAAATTCAAAGTGACAAGTTAAATTGACTCTAGCGTAAAGAATTTAGTTGCCTCATCGACCTACTCTTCAACTTGGAAAGAAAAATAGGGAAACACAAACAATAGTGTAGCTGTGGCATTAGTAATACTTACCAATCTATTGAACTCTCTGGGCATAACCTATGCATAGGAGTCCCTGTTGTACATGCGCTATTTAGCATTGAAGATCGACCACATATTATCGGGGAGTCATTATCTGAACTGAAGGCCTCACATTCTATCCCTGACCTTGTCTTCTCTAGGGCATTGGGCCATAAGGCAATAGTCAGATTCCTGTTGACTACGGAATAATTTCTGCATAGCGGATGCACCTACTGACAGAACAACAATACCTACAATAAAGACATATAACATAGAACGGAGTCTTTTAAGTTCCAATCAAATGAGGCCGCTTTATTTTACTTGCTTTCTTAAAATAAAGTGGTTAGAATTATTCTATGTAGATTGTAATTAATTAGTTTTGTTTTAAAATTGAGTTTAATAGAAATTTACATACCTATGATTATATGTGTAATTTTATTATGATTTTATCTTCTCAATGTATATTTGTTGATATCATATTGCATAAAACTATCAACACATCTTAATGATGAATTTTATTCTTTTAATTAATTAGTTTAAATCTCTCTTAATATATTATAACCATTATAAATAAGATTCAGTTTGAATCGTCGATAATTTAATTAGATATAATGAGAAAAATAAGGAAGGAGATGAGTTATTATCTGTAACTTAAGGTTTTTATTATTCGTTCAACAGATTTAATAATTATAATCATATTTTAATAAGAGATTCTTAATATCCTTTATTATTTGCATATCAAAGTAACTGAAGTATGTATAGTGTTATTAAATAATTTCAATGACTTTCGTTTAATATTGAATTTTCTACAGCAGAATATGCTAATTTCAGATACGTGACAACCAGTTAAGTACAAGAAGGCTGTGAAGTCACGGCCAACAAGTCCCAAGGGAGAATTAAAAACTAGAAGTGAGGGGAATTTAGAGAAGTTTTATATTTGTAAGTGGCTATCATTTTGCCATTCCTTTTTTTATTCCCCTCCAATGTGCATAAGAGATCACTACTTCACTCTACCCCTTTTTCTGATTTTGTACTCACACGCCCCCACTATCCCTAAATTCCATGGTAGGTCACTACCGTTTCATGGTTGGGACCATTGCGCTGTATATTCATATAAATCATGTTCTGGTTTCTAACCATTTTCTTAATTGTTCTTTTTCTTGGCTTATCAATCTTTCTGCCTTTATTTTCTCATTCACTCACTCTGATTCTATATGTTGCCGGGTTGTTTGACTAATGGTGTTTTCTGGTGTGACTCAGTTTCAAGCAGTCAAGAATCAGAAGCGCTTGTTCTTTATTTAAAGCAATAAAAATGGAGAAGAATACAACAGTGTAAAAGAAATGAAAAGAAGAGAAGAGAAGATGATGATAGAATAGGGGCAATGATTTCACAAGAGACAATTTCATAATCACAAGCTTGTGAGTCTCAAAGTTGGGTATGTGAAGAAGACGGACGTTTCCCACTATCCCACGCATGGAACTCCATATCTCTGTAGTGACATGGGAGATTTCGATTACTATGGCATGTCAGCCCACTAACTATTTACGCAATTAAAAGTTCGATTCAAATCCTTATCCTAAGTCATAAGGCCTATTATAGGCATGTGGCTGTTAACTCAGTTTCCACCAACTTATATGTGGTCATTTGATGACAGCTCAATCAGCTTCCCACTCGAAATGTTAATTTATGAATTGGGCGGACAAGGAATGAGCTCTCTGATAACAACATGCATGAATTGGGCGGACAAGGAAAGAGCTTTCAGATAACAACATGCAGTAAAACCTCTTTAAATTGATATTCGGTGAATTTATAAACTCTATAAGATAATATTTTTCTTCAGTCTCGACTTAAGCCAGTTGAAAATTTAACAAATTTCGACAAAATAATAAAATAATATATTTTCAAAATACCCCTATATAAATATAAGGTCTCATTAATATCATAAATTAATAATTATATAAACTTACACAAACATATGAACTTTTCTTCAAGCCACAACTTTTCTTCAAATGAAACTTTTCTTTAAGCCACAACTGCAAATCTTTTTAAATGCATGTTGAATGATCTCTCTTGCCCTCACATAATTCTTTGCGTATTTGATCCGTCATTGTTGATTTCGTAACACTTTTTAGATGAGGAGCCATTGTTGGGTGTGGTTTCAAGAAATTTTCTATTTTATTTATAAAGTATTTTTTATCTCCATCATACGTACATACATTGAACGTTTTTAGTAAAAATACAATGAATAATACTTAATTATTAAGAAACAATGATTATTATTTATTAGTTTTCATTAATATTATGTACAATGAATCTATAATTTAGATTCATTCAATTAATATGAAACATGAATTTTTCTAAAATACAATACTTTTTGATGTGAACAAAATTTAACTTCAATCAATTACAAAATCTCTTTAAATTAATAAATATTAATTTATCGGTTAATTAATATCTCTATAAAATAATAAAATATCATAATCCCAACAATATTAATTTATAGAGGTTTTACTGTATATGAAAGGCTTTTCGTGGAATGTTTTAAATATTTTAGTAGAACTTGAACCTAATAATTAGAGGGAAAAAAAGGACTTCTAACTCTCTTGATCACTGAATTATAAAACTCATCAATAACTCATGTGAAGTTGGCTCGATTCATATCTGTAAAAGAGGCATTTAACAAAATGATGGCATAATGACATAATTTTCATACCTAAAAACTAACTTTCAAAAATAACGTCGAGCATTTAAGGGGGAAGTAAAAGCAATAAGGAATATTGCTTGTGCATCTGTCCTCTTCAATGCTTATGTAATCTTTATCATGTTCCTAATGAAACAGCTTCAACATTTTTGCGATTCTTTTCAAAGAAAAATCCAAAAAAACCCCACAAAAAGTGAAAGGGTTTACACCTACTACGTCTTTAGTTTAACTCTTGATTAAGAAAGTGATTGGTTTGCCCGTAAGCACTAGGTTGTGAAAGAAACATACCCTTTTGAGAAGACAAAAGAGTAGGTAATGATGTTCGACAACTATTTGGAGCATATGTTACCACATATATCCAAACATAAAAGAAGGGGAAAACAGAAATATAGAATATATATGTTTTAAAGAGAGGTGTTAGGACTGGTTGAGTCTCAACCACATTTACAAGAATAGAAAAGAAAAGTAAAAAACAAAAGAAAAAAGCAGAGGTCATGTGCTTTTGTTAATAGAGTATGCAAAAGTATGTTTTGGGTTTATGTGGTGCATCGATAGAAAGAAGTGTCACCCAGAAAGTGAATTTAATTTCGAATGACCTTCCCAATAAGGTATTGCTTGCCTAAACATATTGTTAACTTATTAACTTGCCACCAAAATTGATTCAAATTGTAAGATAAAAATATAATTTAACCTTCAAGTAAGTATAGTAAAGAGAAAGGTTAGAATTGGTACGATTTGAAATTGAGGGTGTGCTTTATACTTTTCGATGAACAAAAAAAATTACATGTATTTGTAAAATCGTCTCCAAAATTAGAGTTAAATATATTAAAATATACATTTTTAAGGACACGAGAGATGATATATGATGTGATAGCAAGGAACTAAGAACTATCGGAGTTGAAATCAAAGTTGAAATAAATATTTGATTTTACTTATAATTAAGTCATATAATTGCAAAGACTCATATATTTGTGCAACCAGATACATGTAATGATGAGTTCCTACTCTCTCAACAAAAGCCATTGAAGTAAAGCTCATTAAAGAAGGAGAAGGTGTGACACTTGTGTGAGAAGAAAGTAACATCGCGAAGAGTATGAACAACATGTTGGGATAACAATCAAAGTCCCATATTGGAAAAATAAGGCAAGCATGCCTTGAATATAAGTCTACACCCACTCCCTAATAGAATGAGGCCTTTTGGGAGGAGCCCAAAAATAAATCCGTGCGGGTTTGGCCCAAAGCGGACAATATCATTCTATGCGGGGTGGACGGAGCGGAGCTCGGGAGGGTACAACACAACATGGGTCCTAGAGATTAGCAAAACGTTCTTAGTTTATTCAGACATATTAGCTTGCTTTCTTTCGACGGTAGTGTTTCGAAATATGAACAGTATCAGCCCTTCAAACTTAAAATCAAAAACTGGGATTTCGAGGTTTTGGACTCTGCCGTGTATAGTTGATATCTTTGTATGTGGAGACAGATAACAAAATATAAAAATTCTATATTTAGTAGTGTTTGATTGCTGATATTGTTCATTTTTGTTCCGACTCTAAGTTACAAAAACAAAAATTTTTCGTTTCTTCCAAAACTGTGACACAACTTTCTTGTTTCTATCACAGAAATAAAATACATTGACTGTTAGACAAAAATATCCCATATTATTACTAATATTCCACATATGCCCATATTATTACTAATATTCCTCTTTTTATTTTATTGTAATTGAAAAAAACAAATTCAATTGAAAAATGGTGATACAATTGTAATAAATATTTGACATAATTCATTTTATTGTTAACTTGTACAAATATTTTTACTATTCAATAACTTATTTCATTAAATTTTTAATTTCCTCATTTTTTAATTCCTTATTTATAGATACAATTTAAAGATACTTATACAAATCATTCGTTTTAAAATAATTAGTGAATTACATATTTCTAGCCATATTCTGCATGGGTACTTTGGTCCTTGATACTGTTTTCTATATTCTGTCAACTACAACCAAACACATTTATGTCCTCGAGACGCACAGTTTTATCTATTTTATCCACTATAATCAAACATTTCACTGTTTGCAATTTTTGTTCTGTTCTGTCTCTAAATTTTTGTTTCGTTCCGTCTCAGCATATAGATCACAGGAACAATACGCAGCGTGAAAAACATATAAGTGGTTGTTTCACAAAATTTCTAATTTGTTTATGACAAATACAAATGACAAAAAATTAAAAGCACCAAATTAAGCGATACTGAGATTTGTTAATGCAATTCGACACACCTTGCTTATATCTGCAGGGCCATCACCCATCTTAATCAATTTCATGAAAGTGCAATAGATTTATACAAAGCCTCACTGAGTTAATATCATTCAATCCTTGTAACTATTTTTCAACCTCACTTCCCATGAAAGATTTTCATACTCAATAACATGACTAACTCGTGTTAATATCGATAGAGGATTTTTCTAAACAATTTTTAATCGAAGTCAATTAAACAATCAACTCAAGTGATCAATCAACTAAGAACATAATAATAATACAGTTGAGATAAAAGAGAAGCTGAAATAGATTTAAAAGCTGTCTACACACTAAACTGATTCACGACAGTAGCACACCCAACTTTTAATCTTTGGCGAAACACCCACGTAGCACATTCAATGTCGTAGCCATGAGCTACAATGAAAATCGACACCCAGTTAAGACAAATAGTCAATTAACACTTATTACAACCAATTAGCCAAGTTTTTCACTGTGTACCAATCCATAAAACAACCAATCAACATTAGCTTCATGAGAGAATTCGATGATTCAAACCTAGCTGTATGCTCCACAAAAAAAAAAAAAAACACACACACACACACATACACACTCATACACTCACGTTTAGCAATTTTGCACCTGAAAACCTTTAACACCATTCATCTAAAATTCTAGTCATGCACTACCAACAAAGAACACACACGACATAAGACAAAAGTGTTACACCCGCAAATCAAAACAATTGTATGTCACCAACATAAAAAAACACCCATAATCACTTCAACTATTTTTCACAAAAAAAAACCAATTGACGCACCCACTAAAGAGCGGTAAAAATAGCCATCAATTAGCACACCAAAATCCCACACCACCTAGACCAATGTCCATCCGAAAACCCTTAGCAATATTTCAGAAATTTCAATGGTACCCCTCAATACTCAAACACATGATCACCACAACATATCTGAAGATAGAGTTTAATTCAGTAAATAATTCTTTCACAACTATAAGATTTTCATGTGACTCTTTGAATCCAAGTCAAACAATAATAATACCTTATATTTTCAATTAATGATCAAAATGTCAAAACTAAATAAACAGATATATACAATATATCTTAAGAGATTCCATGAATGATCGAATCGTAATTATAACTTAGTGGAAGTGAGTTTCATTAAACCTTATTTATGGCTGGACTTGCAGGGGAAGGTGGTTGTACCTAAAGACTGCAGGCAATGAAATGCTTACCACATGTGCCCACGAGACTAATTTACTTCAGTTCCTCCATTTTTTGATCATTGGACCACTTCAAATTTGAACGTAAGAAAGGAGGAGATTATCACGTGGTTTAGGGAGATGATATTAGAGCCTCCCCTCAAAGAAATGAAAACGGAAGACATTCCTATCATCCTAAGCCTTCTCAATCCAAGTGGTATATAAGCTCCATAAACTATATATATATATATATGCAATTAAAAAGGTAATAAGAAAGGTGCAAATTTGATGACTTAAAACTGCTTTCTGATCCATCAAAAAGACATTGTTACTGTACTTGTGCAAATAATCTTACACTAATATAATTACTACCAAATTTTCACCATAATAAAAATTTTACTGAATTTTTCATTATATTAATAATCACAACATTTAGATACATATTATTTTTTTTCGTGATCCCACATTATTTATATTTAGTGTTAGTACTTCCATAATATGAACTAAAATTTTAATTTACAAATCAGTCCTTTTTACTCCTACTATAATGAGACAAACTTTTAAATTATACGAGAAAAGAAAAGCTTATTGAGAACAAAGTAAATATTCTGGTATTATGAAGAGTTTAGGTGAAAAAAATGTGAAAGAGAGTCAAGTTTCAATAGTGGTGCTTTAATTTTAATATTTTATTGAAAATTATTGTTAAATATAATTGTAAAACAAAAAAATTAAATTAAATTAAACTTAATTTTTTAATCAATATAAGACATAATTCAATTAACTTAAGATGAAATCATCTGAGTAGATTAGAATGTGCAATTTTAATCCTCTTAATTTATGAATTGAGTTCCATCCTTGGTCCCATGGTCAACTGTCCATAATATATACACCAAACCAACTATAAGAAAACATTTGATTAAAAAAAAAACTATAAAAAGCCACAACGTACCCGTAAATAAGGCTCCCATCTTGCGAGGTTCAGAAGGGTTTCAACGTACAAACATTTAACAACGACACAGACAGATTACGATCACAAAAGTGGATGACAATATTTGAGAGACATATGCCATGAATCATCGTGAAAAAGGCCAAGTGACAATGAGATACGACTTTTTCAAGCCGCCTCTCTCTCTCTCTTTCCCCGCTGGCGTTGCAATTTGCATGCACAGCATAAGTGATAGAACTAAGAAAGCAGTAGTGAAACTAAATTAAACTATTCCAACAACAGTATTTGACGCTTTACGTAGTTTTCATTGCCTGGTGTCAGTGGATTTGCTTGTCACCTTCACCTTGTTCTACTTCTATTATATATATACTCTTAACTCTTGTCAGGTTTCTTACACTTTAATGTTTTTTTGTTTCTGGGTTCTAATTAATTTGCCGGATTAGTTTAATAAGCTTTTGTCTGTTACCCTTTTCTTGGATGGCACTTTTAAGCTCCAATCCTTTGCCCTTTTCTATCTTCTTCTGCTATATTGCTGAGAGCTTTTGTTGCTTTCTTACGCTCTGTTCGAGACTTTGCTTTTTTCCTTCTACTTCTAATGAAACAGGTAATACTGTTGAACAAATGCTTAATATAGTGTTCAGGCATTTCCATTTCTGGTCGTCTCTCTGCTTTCAAGTTTCCCGCTTTCTGTGAAAGAGAAAATCTACGGTATTATATTCTAATATTGGTTCCTTTCACTTTCCTTTCTGTTCTCCACTGAACTAAGAACTCAGTTGTTTAGTTACTTCTTTTTTGGTTAATCAGGTTTTGATTGATATCTGTTGGATTATTGTTTCGTTTCCAAGTTGGAAAAGATGAATACTAGAGTCCGCACTGCTCTTCAGGCAATGAAAGCTCCTTCAAACCATGACAAGGTAACTTCTTCTTCTTCACTCTCTCTCCTTCTCCCTCCATCTTTTCTTGACATTTTTATTGTTATTGACAATGGTTTAGAGATGGGGTTGTTGTTTCTGTCTGGAAATTTGATGAATTTAAGATGGGATTTCCAGTTTGCTTAGATATCCGGTTTGCTTAGAGTAGAAAAAGGAGCTTAATTTGGTAACTGATTGTTCTGTTTCTATTCCTAAAGATAGTATATGCACGTTTTGAAAGCTTGATTAGTTTCTTGACATGTTCTTGCAGAACGAAAACCTTATACGAAACAGAGAAAGCATGCAATTTAGATCCCAAAATCTGCTCTTGTTTCTCTCGTTATCTGAAAAAAAGAATAGTTTGCCTTTTGTATTATTTTTTCTCTCTCTTTTAATAATGAGTTCCTCCGCCTAATTTTTTTCTTACTTATGTATTGCATCTTATATACAATTTATATAGAAAGAGAAGATGGAGAGTCCAGGAAGCAGACTGGTTGGTGCCCAGAAATCTGAAGTCAATCAGCGACGACAAAACAGGGAAAGGAAATTGGCATTACTAGAAGATGTACTTACTTTTCTCTGTAACTATCTCTTTGACTTCATCTCACTCTTTATATTGGCAACCATTCGTGTTCTTTCCTTAATTTAATTGTTGTTGGCCGGAAATTTGCAGGTTGATAAATTGAAGAAGAAGCTTAGGTATGAAGAGAACATTCACAGAGCATTGGAGAGAGCTTTTACAAGACCTTTGGGATCATTACCTCGCTTACCTCCTTATCTCCCTCCTTATGTTAGTAAATTCTCCATTTCAAGCTTCTTTAATATCTCTTATTGAAAATGCAGTCTTTTCTTTTTTTTTGGAGCACAAGGAAAACAATCAATGGAGTGATTGGAGGAATCAACCAGATCATTGGTTTCTGCAGTCATAATTATATTGCGGACATAATTTTGTTTTTGCAGATGTTAGAGCTGCTTGCAGAAGTAGCTGTATTAGAAGAGGAGATTGTTAGGCTTGAAGAGGAAGCTGTGAATTTTAGACGAGGACTCTATCAAGAAGCTGTCTACACCTCCTCGGTTAAAAATGTTGAGAATTGTAATGAAGTTAATGATGAAACATCAACTTCAAGATTGAAACACACACGATCAAAGTCACTCTCTCAAAGTGAGGTCAATTCAGCAGCATTTACTGCCTGGCCTCAACCTTCCCTACCCAGAAGCATGTCAAGTAGAAGGTTACTCTCTTCAGACTCTATCTTTGATCGATCAGTGCAAAGTTCTAAGAGGTTTGGAAATGGTAAGCAAGTTTTGAGTAAACCAGGCCCCTTTTCATCTCTTATTAATGATGTACAAGGTAAGGAGAGTAGATCAAGCACTAATTCGGTCAAGAATAAGCAATCTCCAGTTCAAAAGATTATAAACACAGCAACTCCAGTGAAGAGACTACTAAAGAAGCATGAATCAGAGGAGAGTTGTTGGGAACCTTTAAAGTTACAGGTACCTTGTATATACTAAGAACATGTCTGTGTTGTGCTCCAGGCTTTGTAATTCTTAACTTTTTGTTGCTTAGCTGGAGAGGAGACTACAAGACCGGGAAAGAGCCCATGAACCCTCGCTGTATTGTTCAGGCTTCAAAGTATCGGAGACTAGTAGTATACCAAACAAGGTGTCTGAGGATATGGTTAGGTGCTTGTCCAACATTTTCATAAGAATTAGCAAATTAAAGGACAAAGGAGGAGATTCAGCGACTTCACCAACCGAATTTTGCAATCCTTACAATATCTCTTCCGAAATCCAGAGTAAAGACATTGGTCCTTATAAAAATCTTTCTGCAATTGAATCTGGCTCAATTGATCCCAACCGTATAACAAATTCCTTGTTTCTGATCCACAGACTAAAGTAAGAAATTTATTTTATTTATTTGTTCTAGTTTCTCTGTATGCCAATAGCAATGACATTTGTAATAACGCTGAACCATTAATTATTTTCAGGTCCCTACTAGGGAAACTTGCGTCTGTAAGCTTGAAGGGTCTTACCCATCAGCAAAAGCTTGCTTTCTGGATAAACATTTACAACTCATGCATAATGAATGTAATGTTCCTTTCTCTATTGAATATATTTGAGATCAGAAGTTATAAACCTTTGTCTAAGGATTCAGTTATGGTTTTGTAGAAATAAATCCATAGTTAAAGGCTTTTCCTTAATCCTACTCAGACAACAAATATATAAAGCTAGACTGTTAACTTTTCAGGCTATTTTGGAGCATGGCGTACCTGAAGCTCCTGAAACGGCTGTACCATTAATGCAAAAGGTAAGAAATGCCTTTCTTCTGTTAGTTTGTCAACGAAGAAGAAAATTATTAATCAATAGTTTCTACTAATGTCTGTTATTTGTCGAATGCATTCATAACCAGGAACCTCAAAAACTTGAATGTCAATCTCTTCTAAGTGGTAATCAAAACTTTCAATTGCCAAGAAATATAATTTTCTTGGGAATTTTTGTTGCAAGTTCTTAGAAATTCTGTGGACATCTTGACCCATCAAATTAGAGTTCACGTGGATGAGTTGTACTAAATGCTATACGGTGTCCTGACAGTGACCTTCTTCTACATAAGTGCTATGAACATAAGCTTCTAACCATCGACGGTGTGGATTGAAAATTTTTATGCTTCCTTCAGGCAACAATAACAGTAGGAGGACATTTACTGAATGCAACTACAATCGAGTTCTTCATCTTGAGGCTTCCTTACCACTTAAAATTGGTAAGTTGCTTTCATCTGGAAATGGGATTCTTCATGGAATCATTTAATAGTTCTTTAGAGTAAGTACTCATTTTATTCAATATGGTAGACTTGTCGAAAAGCTGCAAAAAATGATGAATTGAAAGGGCGCAGTATTTTCGGGTTGGAGTTGTCTGAACCATTGGTTACATTTGCACTTTCCTGCGGAAGCTGGTCCTCTCCTGCTGTAAGCTTTGTGCTATTTATGTTATCAACGTCTAGACTGCAGATACTGCATTTATTATCAGGTCAAGAAAAAACAATGTAATTTTGATGCCTACTTTACAACCCTACAGGTAAGGGTGTACACAGCTTCTCAAATTGAGGAGGAACTAGAAGCAGCGAAAAAAGACTATTTACAAGCAGCTGTTGGGATTTCGAGAACAAACAAGTTGATAATTCCGAAGCTGTTGGATTGGTACTTGCCAGACTTTGCCAAGGACATGGAGTCATTGATTGATTGGATCTGCCTACAGTTACCCGATAAAGTTAGAACAGAAGCAGTCAAGTGCCATCTCTCACAGTTAGTACAAGTCATGCCTTATGATTTCAGATTCAGGTTGCTTCTGCAAAAGTGAAAAGTTTTTTTGGCTTCTTTCTCTCAATATTATTAAATGGGGTCCTCCACGCACATCTACTATAGAGAAATGTGCATGGCAAGTGTAGACACAACAGTACATATACATGGAGTTTTTTTTTGAAAATTTAAAAGAAATATATTATCAAAGCCGAAAAACTATATACAATCCTATTGCAAGGATATTATCAAAATTACGACGTCAATACTATACTACTATTAACATACATCCAATAACCACATATACCCACTAAAGTAACCTATTTACTCTAAGTTCTTGGCTAATTGTGTCTAATTTTCCTTTGGATATGAATAACTCTCTGATCAGATTGACAATTGTAGCTGTAAGCTCATCTCATTCTTATGTAGCTCCACTTCCTGATAAAGATGTCGGTTCCTCTCCCACCATATGTAGTATATCAAGATTATCTCTCAACCCAGGTTTGGAAAATCGTAAGACATCATTCAATACTTCCATCCATTCATAGGAAATATTCTGCACCGCTAACAATTGCAATATTCTGCTTCACACCACTTTAGCGTAATGACAGAAAAAACAAGTGATTATGACTCTCATTGTCTTGTTTACAGAACACACAAATGGGATCATAACTGTCAAACCATCGGTCTTTAGTGCTCAACCGATTTTTAATAGCCAGCCATAAGCAAATAGTAGCTTTCGGGCTGTGTACCTGTCTCTATACTAAATCAGCCCATGGTACTACAGCATGCAGCCCCCTCACTAGTCCATGTGTCGATTTGGTTGAAAACTCCCCTCTATTATTTGCCATCCACATCCATTTATCTTGTTGATTACAAATGTTGAAGAAAAGTGAAACAAAATATATTGATATTGATATGAAAATAGAGCTTTTCTAGATTATTCGATACATACACTTTAATAGAGTACAGAATTGAAATAATAGCTATACGTGGAATTAGATGTTAGCTATACAAGGAATGAAGCCGTTCGATATATACAATCACCGGTGGAGAGAAATTAGCGATGGAGAAAAAGGAGGAGATAAAATAGGTATGTGCATAAATGTGATATATGTTAACATGCCTCCTTAAGTTGGAGCATGGAGGTTCGTAATGCCTAACTTGGATAGGATCAAGTGAAATTGATTCCATTCAAGTGCCTTTGTGAATATGTTAGTTGGTTGATGCTTGGATTGTATGTGTGCAGTTTGTATTTCTTCGGTTTGTATGTGCTCGCGAATGAAGTGACAGTCTATCTCGATATGTTTGGTGTGTTCATGGAATACAGGATTGACTGCTATATGGATAGCAGATTGATCATCACAGTGAAGTCGTGTGGCTATTAGAAAGGAGAGGCACAAATCTTGAAATAAATGGCGCAACCATAACAACTCATTTGTTGTATGGGTCATGGCGCGGTATTCGGCTTCTGTAGAAGAACGAGAAACTGTGGTTTGTTTCTTAGATTTCCAAGATATGGGAGAGTGGCCGAGACATATAAAGTAGCTTGTAGTGGATCTTCTAGTGGTAGGGCAACTTGCCCAATCAGAGTCGCAATAAACATTTAGCTGTAATGTGCTTGAACTAGAAAGGAGGATACCTTGGCTAGGAGATGCTTTAATGTATTGAAGGACCCTTATTCCAGCTGTAAGGTGAGGTTGGCGTGGAGCATTAAGGAACTGACTAAGCAACTGGACAGAATAGCTAATATTAGGCCGAGTGATGGTCAGATAAAGAAGCCTTCCAACAAGACAGCGATACTGAGAGGGGTCATCTAATAAAGCACCTTTGTCTTCTGATAGTTGATGTTTTTGTTCCATGGGGAAGGTAGTAGATTTTGCAGCGAGCATACTAGTGTCACGTAAGATATCCAAAGCATATTCACGTTGAGAAAGAACAATACCTTTGAAAGAATGTACTACTTCAAGGCCAAGGAAGTATTTTAAGGAACAAAGATCTTTGATATGGAAAAGTGTATGGAGTTGGTTTTTGAATTCACAGATGCTAGCATTGTCATTGCCAGCAACGATTATGTCATCAATATAGACGAGAACAGCAATGAAGTGTCATCCACAAAGTGAGGTGAAAAGGGAGTAGTCAACCTTTGATTGTTTGAATCCAAGAGCCAGCAAAGAGGATGTGAGCTTCGCAATCCATTTCTTTGAAGCTTGTTTGAGGCCATAAAGAGATTTTCGTAGCCTACATACTCAAGGATCATCAGGGCGTCGAAAACCTTGAGGAACTTGCATGTATATTTCTTCGTCAAGATCACCAAGTAAGAAGGCATTAAGGACGTCGAGTTGGTGCAAATCCTAATTACGAATGACCGCAAGAGCCAAGAGATAACGAATAGTAGTGATCTTAGCAACTGGTGCAAAAGTTTCGTGGCAGTCCATGCCTTTGACTTGAGTGAATCCTTTTGCAACCAAACGGGTTTTGAATTGCTCGATAGTTCCATCAGCCTTATATTTAAATTTTTACACTTATTTTGAAGCAATGGCTTGTTTCCCTGGTGGAAGGTGTTCAAGGGTCCATGTGTTATTGGCCTCAAGGGCATCAATTTCTACTTGCATTGCCTCTTTCCAACGAGGATCTTTGGAAGCTTGAGAAAAAGAAGTAGGCTCATCTATAAAAGAGATGGCCGCTAAGAAAGCATAATGTGAAGGTGAGAAGCATGTATAAGAAATCATAAAAGAAAGAGGATGCATAATACTTGTATTAGCATATGCAGATGGCGCCAAGGATGCAGGGATGTCGTATGAGAAACCTTGGAGCTTAGTGAAGAGTTGACGTGTACGTTTGGATCTAGCAGGAGTGGTTTGTGGAGTGGAGTTGGAAGAGGCGGTGGCGACCTCATGTGTGGGAGATTCTATAGTTGGTGTAGTGGATATGAGTGATGGTTGATTGACAATCACAGTGTCAACATCATTCTCATATAATGGGATGGGTAGCACTGTAGTAGATAGTTGGGATTGAGGTTTAGGGGAGAAAGGGAAGATGTGTTCATGGAAAATGACATCTCATGATATGAAACTTTAATTTGTATCTAAATTTTATAACTTATAACCTTTCTTACCGTGTGGGTAACTAATGAAAATACAACGTGTAGCCCGTAAAGCAAACTTATCACGAGGTAATGAATGATTATGAGCATAGCATAATGACCCAAAAACATGAAGATGATCATATTGAGGAATCTTACTAGTAAGAATTTCATATGGCATTTTACTTGACAATAGCGGTGTTGACGTGATATTAATTAAGTATGCTGCAGTAAGTACACACTCTCCCTAAAAACGAAGTGGGAGATTAACTTGAAAACGCAGAACACGAGCTACATCAAGTATGTGTCTATGTTTACGCTCAACAACACCGTTCTATTGAGGTGTATATGTGCAAGAAGTTTGTAATTCGATACTGTTAGTGGAGCAAAAATCCTTGAGAGCGTGGGAAGTAAATTCTGCACCATTATCATTACGAATTTTTTGAACATCAAGAGAAAATTGAGTTTTGGTCATATGACAAAAAAACGTTAAAATATTTATAAGTTTCAGATTCATAACGCATAAGATAAACCCAAGTACAACGTGAATAATCATTAATAATAGTGAGGACAAAATGCGAACTAGTTAAGGAAGGCGTAGCATAAGGCCCCCAAATGTCACAATGTATAAGAGAAAAACAATGAGTACTTTTATTGCTATTAGAGAAAAAAGGCATCCGAGATTGTTTGGACTTATGACAAACATCACAAAAAAATTGAGATGGAACAGTAATATTAAGTGTGGAAATCTGTTCGATTTTAGGAAGAGATGCATGTCCAAGACGTTGGTGCCAAAGTTCAGTATTTTAAGCATGTGAAAAAGCAGCAGAATGTTGAGGAAAAGTGCATTGGTAAACTCCATCTTGTAATTTACCCATTCTGACCAGCTTCCTCGTTTTGAGGTCCTAAAAAACAAAAAAATTAGCAAGAAAAATAACAACACAATTGAGGTCTTTAGTAATTTTTGCCACTGATGGTAGATTACATGTAAACTCCGGTATGTATAAGACATTGGAGAGATTAATGTCAGGTGATAAAGTAACATTGCCAATATGAGTAATTGGTAAGAGATTACCATTTGGTATGCTAACGGTTGTATGATGTTGTGTATGGTTTGCATCATCAAGCATGTCTTTTGATCCAACCATGCGGTCAGAACCACCACTATATATAATCCATGTACTGGAATTAAAATTTTGCTTACCTACGCAGTTGACTAAGTGCAAGGAATTCCCATCAAAAAGCTGTATAAGTTGATTATATTGAGGCTTTGAAAGTCCAGATATAGGTGAAGGATCATTATTGCTTGTGGAACTAGTGGCTGCATGGGCTTTTGGTTCATGGACGGTGGTTGCATGAGCTAAATAAGTTGGAGTCTTTACATTGTCTCGGTGTGAATCTTTGAGCGTGGATGCAGTAGAAAAATTGTGACTTCCAGGCATGAATTTCGTTCTGATTTGTTCATTCTTATGCTTTTGGTTCCAATTGGGAGGATACCTAATCAATTGAAAACACTCATGCTTTGTGTGTCCTATATTATTGCAGTGTTCACATCGTTTTTGATGATGATGTGAGGTCTTGAAGTTGTTGGGATTAAAACGGGCAGCAAGAGCTGTGGCTTCCATATTTGGAATGCGGCTTTCAATCAGGCCATATTGTTTCTCCTCATGGATTACCATAGCATAAACTCTGCTACAAGAGGGAAGAGGGCCTAAATTTAATATTTGAGAACGTGCCGTTTTGAACTCATCATTGAGTCCAATAAGGAATTGATGCACTTTCTCCTGCTCCCTTGCAGTGGTAAATTCTTCCCTGCACTGTAGATACATTGAGGAATTTTGCCAAACATCTGAAGTTCATCCCACAAAGCCTTAAACTTTGTGTAGTATGACACAATGGATTTATTGTCTTATTGAAGCAAATAAATATCCTTTTTGAGTTGGTGAACGAGTGTAGCATTCCCTTATGAAAAATGCTTTTCGAGATCCAACCATAACTCTTGTGTTGTCTCCGCATATGCAACGCTGTCATGGAGATCTCGCAAGAGTGCATTGAAGATCCATGAAATCACCATGGAATTACATTTCGTCCTAGAGGAGTAGTCAGGAGAACTTGGATCAGGTCTGTCTAATGTGCCATCTACAAATGGCATCTTGTTTTTAGCATGGAGAGCATTTTGCATAGCCCTCCTCTAAGTGAGATAGTTATTCCCGTTGAGAACACACATTACAAACATTGTTCCCCGGTTATCAAAAGGATGAAGAAAGTAGGGAGAGTTCACGCCAACAGCAGTCTGTATAGTAGCATCCCTTTTTGTTGATAGTGTTGAAGATGTGTTTATACTAGTTTCTTCCACCATGGTCTTTGCTCTAATACCATGAAGAAAAGTGAAATAGAATATATTGATATTGATATGAAAACAGAGCTTCTCTAGTTTATTCGATACATACACTTAAATATAGTACATAATTGAAATAATAGCTATACATGGAATGAGACGTTAGCTATACAAGGAATGAAGCTATTTGATATATACAATCACTGATAGAGAGAAATCAGCGATGGAGGGAAAGGAGGAGATAAAATAAGTATGTGCGTAAATGTGATATACGTTAACAAATGTGTATTCCTTCCATATAGTGGTCAAGGAAATGACCATACCTACCTCCCAACAGCCGTGTCCTCTCTCTACTTAGCCATGCAACTGTAGATAACTTAGGGATGTGGTTTCTAAAAACAATTAAATCATGTTGAAACCATAATGGACTAGAGTCATGCCAATTATCAAACCAGAAATTCGTGTCGTCGCCATTCCCCACCCTACTTTTAATGAAAGGATAAATCAAGTCTCGTAGTTGCAACAAACTTTTAAAAATCCAAGAGTGTTAATACCTCAATTGAAGTTGCCAAAAGCTTTGCCCATGAAGGCTATAATCCTACTCACACTTGACCCACATCGCTTCTTTATCTACGAAGAGTCTCCAAATTCTCTTTATAAGTAAGACTCTTTCCATTTGTTTGATCGAAATGATTCCTAAACCCCCATGTTTTTTAGGCACACCAATATCACTCCATTTAATTTTTGATCCTCTGCAATTATCATACTTACTAGTCCATAAGAAGGATTTTACTATCCTTTCCACGTCCTTGATAATCCTCTTAGGAATTACCACATGAGCAGCCTAATGGACATGCATGCTATTTAATACTGAAACAATTAGAGTAACTCAAGTAGCAAGAGATAAAAACAGATTTTAACAAACATTGATTCTAGCTTTCAGCTTATCCAACAAGGGTAAAAATTCAGAATATTTAGGCTTACCTGAGGTGATCGGTACTCACAAATACCTGAACGAAGCTTATTGGATCGGTAACCCCACCAATCTAGTGATCCACTCCAGGTTCCGAACATTAGAAGACCCAAAAATTCCACTTTTCTAAATATTCATCTTCATCCTGGACCAATGAGCAAACATATTCAGCAAATTCATCAACATCAATAATACATGACGATCGGCTTTGCATAATAATATCACATCATCCACATATAACAAGTGTGATAGTTGCAATTCTCATCAATAGTCTTGAGAGACCTTCCATCATCAGAGTGAAGAGGTAAGGGGATAGAGGAACCCCTGTCAGATCTCGCTAGTGATATGAAAAGGTTTCGTTAGAATCCCATTGATTAGGACACTCATGGATGTAGTTTGGATACATTAAAGCATCCATTGACAAAACCATGAAGGCGGTCCAATCCCTTCCAAACAATTCTTGAAATAGTCCTAACCAATCGTATCATAAGCTTTATAAAGATCTATCTTAAGTGCACAACTGTTAATCTTCTTTCTAGATTGATAATCACCCATCAGCTCTTGCAACAGTAAAATGTTATACCCAATACTCCTTGAAGGAAGGAAAGCCCCTTGGGCTTTACTAACTACCTCAACTAAGAATGTTTTCAATCTTTTAGCTAAAATAGAAGCAATTATCTTATACACTGTGGTGCAACAGGAAATACGACGATAGTCGGTAATCCTTTTAGGTTGCTCTTTCTTGGGAATCAAACACAAGTAAGTATGATTTATCTCCTTCAACAACTTACGAGATGAAAAAAACTCAAGTACCACTTCAGTTAATAGTTGACTTGTGATATTCCAAGATTTCTAAAAAAGCCTAGCCGAATACCCATTAGGGCCGGGAGCTTTTAAGCTATGTAAGTGAAACAAAGCCTCTTTCACTTATTGGGCTGAAACTGAAGCAGTTAACATCTCCAATTGTTCCTGACTTGGAGAAAATTCCAATGCATTCTTAACTCCAAACCATTTCCTGCACTTTCAGTATTGCCCATAAGATCAGAAAAATAATCTCTGATATGCCCAGCAAGTTCTTGATAACCATTGATCACATTACCCCTATCATCCTTCAATTCGGTGATGGTATTAACATTATGCCGTGCCATGATAGATGCCTGAAAAAACTTATTATTTATATCCCCCTCCTGTAGCCAAGATTGTCTTGCCTTCTGTTTAAGAATTGAGTCATGTAGTTTCAAAGCTTCTTGATACTTCCTCATCCGATCAACCTCAAGTACTCTTAAATGTTCATTGGAGTTAGTGTTACTTTTAGTAAACAAAAATTGGCTGGGGAAATGAGTTCTTTTCAATAAAACTAATCTTGGCAGATATGTGTGAGTCGATTTTAATTTCTTGTTAAAATTTGTCACTTTCAATCAACTCAGTCAATGTTGGGATGATTGTTTTCATTAAAGAGACTTGTAATTTCGAAAATGATGTAGTGGTTTCGTAAAATTTCTGATTCGATCACGATTGTTTATAATACAAGCGAAAACAAAAAAATTAAATGAAAAATAAACAAATCAACACTCAAGATTTGGTAATGTAGTTCGACATACCTTGCCTACGTCTATGAGGCCCTCACTCAGCTTAATTATTTTTACCTGTGATACAACATAGTTTTACTCAGGGTATTACGACTCACCCTACATTTAACACTATCCATTGTCATCACAACCCGTGAAAGTAAATAATACCCAATGGCATGACCACCTTGTACTAACCCTAACAAAGGATTTTCTCAACAATGTTTAATGATAACGATACGAAATAAACAACTCAATTGATTAAACAATAACTAACATAAACAAAGAAACATTTGAGATAAAAAGCAACTTCTCTAAATATGCTGCTTTATCAAAGAAAGAACGGAAAATTGTCCATCTAAAGATTTATTGTGAGGCTTCAATATCATCATTAAAACCCCCACATACAATAGCCACGAAACATCTCAAATCAACAAATATTTCTTCACCAAAATGTCATACACGAAGGGCTGCAAAAATACCAAAGCTGTTGGAAGTTTTTTCGCATGAAAACCGCTATCATCAACACACCAAAAAGTCCCTCACCATGGATTGATAACACAACGCCGTTATCCCATTATTCACAACTGACAGCCACACAAATTAACGCTTCATCGATAGTGAATAGCCCCACAAAATCATGCAAACACTATAGGAAAACCAGCTGCCAAAATTCATATAATAAACTCTGAAGAAGCTCTCAATAATTATTCAAAAACAAAAGAATGTGCAACTGCAGAAAAAGAAATACATTCTATGATGAAAACCAGCAACAAGGTTGTGAGACATTAATAGAAAGTTGCAGCACCAAATTAAAATCTTATCTCACAAAAATCAGCCACAAATATAATGCAAGATCACCTTTAACTTTCATTCAAAGATGAAAGAAATACGTAGCTGCTGAAATTACAACCTCAACAACAAAACCCCAACAATAGTCTTTCCAAAAAGCAAAAAGACGTAGCTATAAAGTTAGATGATGATGACATGAAATTGGATGAAAAATAATATCCAAGATAGCCCTAAAATTTCAGCTTCCAAGTCATACACTACCTGTTGTTAATTCACCCAAAAATAACATATTAGCCCAAAAATCATGTAAAATACAGCAAAACTGTAGCTACAAAATAGTAAATGATACCTCCAACCCAAAGTAGGCTGTCAAGAAGAGTCCAAAAATCATCAAAACACTATATCTTATTTTATTCAAGACATGATTATTTGATTTCAATTAAATCCTATAATGACTAGGATTTTTATCTCAAATAAACTTCATCTTGAAAGCTTCTCACCTACATAAGATAGAATATTCTAAATATATCTGATTATAAATAATGCCCAAAATATTATGATTCATATCTTAACAAGCCTAGAGGACCAATTTTGGCATTTGGAAAGAGCTAACTTAATGGTATGTGAGAAGATTACTAGACTTCACTCAATCGAACTAATCTAGGCATGTGGCACTATGAATCTGAATTTTGACCTAAGGTTTGGTGCAAGAATCGGTATGGTATAAATAGCAATATGATCTTGTAGACAATTGTTTGAAATTAAATCGATTGGCTAACTATTTTCAAGTACCGGCCTATGTGTGATGGTGCACTTAAGGACATCCAAATTAAAGCTAATCTGATTATAGATTTACGCACCTAAGTGGCAACGCTAGCTGTCTTCTTTATAGTTATTGGCTTTGGTTTTTTTCTTGATGAGTGTTGTTAGACTTCATACGGGTGCAGTACTCCCAATATATTGGCAAGCAGATGTTTGAAGCATTTATCCTACAGCAACATTGTTCTTGATCATGCTTAAGTCGAGTGGTGAAGAAATAGTAACAGGGCCCATTGGGTGCATCTGATCTGTTTCACGGGGTGCATCTAATCTGTTTCGCGAGGTGCTACAAGGCCTGAAAATTTGGCCCTAAAACGATCACAGACATCGGATTCAATGGTGAATAAGACGGCTGAGTGTTGCAGCATGGAACTAAGGATCTTTCGGGTAATCCTTGGAGTTGGTCTTTGCACCTCTTTGAACACACATATCAATTGGATTCTTCACTTCATCCTCTGGATTTGGTGGGGCCCTGGAAGCGAGGAGTGACAGAAGTTTGAGGGGAAAAAGTATTCTGCATTAAATTATTTATAAATGTACAAAAGGTCAACTACGTACAAAATTACCTTAATAATGAAAAAGAAACAAAATAATTAAATTTCATGATTACAAGGTATCTTAACTAAATCATCTTCGTTATAAGAATACAAAATATTCTAAAATATAATCAAATGGTTAATTTAGTCCTAAATTATATTTTCTCACAAATTGGTGAATTTATTCTTCATTTCTAGTTTAGATATAATATTCTAAAAATTGAATTGGATGACTTAATTGTCGTAAATTTTTTAATATAAAAATGCATTCTTTATATTAAATTGCTACACTAGTAGTAGTAGTAGTAGGAGGAGGAGGAGGAGGAGGAGGAGGAGTAGGAGTAGTAGGAGTAGGAGTAGTAATAGTAGTAGTAGTAGTAGGAGGAGGAGGAGGAGGAGGAGGAGTAGTTAGTAGTAGCAGTAGTAGTAGGAGGAGGAGGTGGAGGTGGAGGAGGAGGAGTAGTAATAGTAGTAGTAGTAGTTAGTAGTAGTAGTAGTAGCAGCAGCAGCAGCAGCAGCAGCAGCAGCAGTAGTAGTAGTATCATTATTATAAATATTTATTCATCACTATTATTTGTATTTCTATTAGTATTATTATTTAATTATTCTTTTTGCTTATTGTTTGTTACTTATTTCATATTTTATTTACTAAGTATTTATTATTTATTTACTTATTTTTCTCGTTTCTTTTTCTTATGGGCCATTTGAAAATAACATATCTACTAGTTAGGGGTAAAACTACGTATTATTGGACTTTTCCAAATTCAGCACATCAGCGAAATTTATATTGAATGTTGTTCTTATTCTTATTCTTGTTGTCCTCATTGTCACCATGTGGTCGTCTTATAATTCATTGTATAAACCTACTTAAAGGCCATAGGTTTCTTCCCAGCCAATAACCTTAGGACTCAGGAGTAACTACTTTTAATACTATAGGTATTTGTCGCTTAAAGCACTCATTTTAAGGATTAAAACAAGCCCTTAGTGCTTGGTTTAAGAAATTCTGTCAAACACCATCATTCTTTCGTGCAAAGCTAGCATGATCCTTCTTTAATTTATTTTTATAAATAACTTCTCTAGGCATTGTTTTTGTTAGATATATGTTAAATATATCTATTTTATTTTTATTTTGGCATATCTTTAAATTAGCATCTTTTTATCAGTTTGAATTCAAATACCAGTTAGATAACTTTATAGATAGAATAGAATTCTATCTTGTATAGGAGTTGATTTGATGAAGGATTGTTTAAAGGTATTGTGATATTTTTATTTGCTTATATGAAGGATTTTCTGCCTTACACTAGACATTGTTGTTGTTCAAGGAGATATTCAACACATTAGACTTTCGACAGAAAAATACATCATTGACTTTTTGGTGAATAATAGACATAAGACTTGTAGCATATTTGGTGAGTGTGTTGTAGGGGTGCGTATGTAGTGAATGCAGTTGGTGCTTGTTTCTGCAGATAATTTATGTGTATGCTGCCTAAAAAAATAGATGGGATTTACGGCTTGTGTCTTGTAAGTGTAGTGGGTGCATTTTTCAGCTGATTTTTTACGTGTGTGTTGCTTTGAAAAATGGATGGGATTTACAGCAACCTAAGACTAATGGGTATGTGAGTAATATGTGTGTGTGGTGTTGGGTGTTGATGGTGAATTGATCTTGAGAGAGTAAAAGGACATACGACTAATTAGTGGTGAGAAGATAAAGTGATTTATGGTTGGTGCATGTTTACCTACAGCTGATTGGTGGTGAGAAGATGTGTTATCTTGGTTGAATGTGTCTCTGTCGTGTGTTTACCTTGAGCTGTCATCATTGATGTGTTTCCTTGTTGCTGCGAGTGTCTACTGTCATGTTTTTTTTCTTGTGGAGTGTAGAAAATGGTAAGGCAACAACAAATTGGTAACTAGTGTCATTGGTGAACAACTATCAGATTAATCTTTAGAAGAACCAAAAAATTTGGGAAGTTGTTCTTCGCTTTTATCTCAAGTATATTATTATTTCTTTCTTAGTTTATTAATCACTTGGATTATTTTTATTAATTGTCTTTCATTAAGAGTAGTAGAGAAAAATCCTCTGACGAGGTTAACACGAGTTGGTCGTGTTATTGAGTGTGAAAATCTTTCACAGGAGGTGAGGTTGAGAAATAGTATCAAAGGTTGAGTGGTGTCGGCTCAGTAAAGTCTTGAGTAAATCTATTGTACTTTGGTGAAAGTATTAATCTGGGTGAGGGCCCCGCAGATGTAGGCAAGGAGTATTGAACTGCGTTACCAAATTTTTGGTGTCACTTATTATTTCGCTTTTGATTGGTTTTGGTATTATTTGTGCCAGAGACGACTATAATAAAATCGGAAAGTTTGCGAAACTATTTTCTCCCTACAATTTTACAGTTTTTTTGCTTATATTGATTATTGTTGGAACTGACACTAATGACATTCAATAACTTGAAACCTCCCTTCATGATTCGTTTTCATATGAAATAACTTACGTCGGCTTGAAGTAATAAAGAAATCTTTATAAATTAGCAAAAGTATTTAAATAATATATGCTAAATTGCCTAACCTTTAAGATTTTTTCAATTTAGGGCCTAAGTTTTAAAATTTTTTAATTCAGTAACTAACCTCTTATAATCTTAGTAACTTGGTTTAAAACGTCAATTTTATTAATATTTTATTAATTTGGTTAACAGTTTTTTTTGTCCATATCATGTAGGCATTTATGTGAAAAATTAATTGTCATAACCTTTTTTGCACATCAAATTAATTGTTTTAGTTCACGTAAATGATTAGTTGACAAATAATTTTTCATATAGATGCCTATATTTCATGAAAAAAAAGATTTCAACATTAAAATTAGTAAAATACTAACATAATCAATATTTTAAACTGAATTGTTACAGTTATAAAAAGTTAGTCACTTAATTGAAAAATTAGAAAATTTAAACACTAAATTAAAAAAATCACAAAAAGTTGAAGCGCAGTTTAAAATCTATTACCTTAAAGCAATTTAGTAACGAAATTCACTTTGTGGGCTTACAAGATAGTACTCCAGATGATACTCCTATGAAATTTAATGTCAAATATTGACAAGATGACGGTGATCCCATCCAGGATCTTAATATTATATCGGAGACTACTTGAGAACCTAGATTACTTTACTATTATTGGAACAAATATATCATTTGCGATCAACATAGTGAGTCAATTTACAGCTTCACCTCAACATTTACATGTGGTAGCTGTTATATAATTTATAAGTTATCTTTTGGTATTCCTAGCCATAGGCTCTTTTTTCTATTTGGTTCTTCTCTTCATTTCATTGCCTATTGGATTGGTTGCACTAATATGTGACGTTCTACTGTAGGTTGGTGTGTATCCTTAGATGATGTATTAATATTGTAGAAGTAATAAAAAACAATAAAAAGTTTCCAAATCCTCGAAAGGTTGGATACCATGCTATGTCATCACTATGTTCTGAAATTACTTGGTTAGGTAGCTTACTTTCTGAATTGGGTTACCCATAATTTAATTCTATTCCTTGCATCTTGAAAATATAAATACTATTCATATTTTGTTAACTCAAGGCTTTTATTTTAATGATTTTGAAATTTTAATCAATAATATAACATTTTAAAATTTTAGATTTATTTGACTAGAATATCTCATTTATTCAGAAAGATAAAAATATAAATTAAGGTTATATAATTTAGTTATCTGTTTGAAATGAAAGGATAAAAGTTTAACAATTCCTATTTTGTAGGCCCATGTTAATAACCTTATTTGAAAAATCAGAAATGGTTCCACAAAATCTAGAATGGATAGTCTCTGTCCTCTCTGTACAAACAAAGGAACCTGCTATTCACCTAACCCGACAATTGGCTTAGAGACACAGTCAAAAGATTATCCAAACAATAAGATATTTGAAGATATTGGCAAAGATAGTGAGGAAGACATTTTAACATATTCAAAGCCGATTAAGTCAGTTAGTCTATGATAAAATTGAAGCAACGATTAGTAAAAGCGGATTCTTATTTAAGGGAGAGCTACTGCATTCAATTATTCACCAGTTTATCCAAAATACATCAGTAGCATCAATACTCTCAAGAGTTATATCTCCTGTGCTTTAGAAACTGAAAGCACACTATTGAAAAAGATCATTATTTATTGAAGCTCACGTTAAGCAAATCCCACTACATTTAATATTATAAAAGATGTTTTTTTGAGCTTGGAGAGACTCGTCAAATTATACTTAGAGGTTTTTAGTATAATACTCAAGTTGGATACTTGAGAGCTGGACGTATGCTTGGTTATAAATTGAACCAATATAAATTGGATGTGTCATTCTTTCTTTTCTCTTAACTTTTAAATTTTCATGTTATAACTACTGTTGTTTTCAAATTCCAAGATGATCCTTTTATTTTAAATTTTAACAGCTACCTATCATTTATATTAATCGATAGTAATTTGTCAAAATTTTCAAGTCACACACAATTCACCCACCTCTTGCATGTGTTTGCTTTATCATTTGGTATCCAAGCTCGGTTTCACATTTGTTGTGTTTTAACCAACTTGAGAAGTTTTGAAGGACAATCCGTCATAGAGCCTTCTTATTTTAATGGAAACAACTATTCCTATTAGAAGGAGAGAATGATAATCTATCTCCAACTTATGGATAATGAAGTTTGGCAAGCCATCAAAGTAGGAGATACATTTCCTGCTACTAATGATGTAGAGATGTGGACTGATGCTAGTAGTGCAAAGCTGAATGCTAAAGCAAGACATCATCTGATTCGTGCACTCTCTTCAAAAGAATATGAAAAGATATCCTACTATTCTACAGCAAAGGAAATATGGGACACACTTTAGGTTACTTTCGAAGGTACAAATTAGGTAAAGAAATATAAGATGTCTTTTAGTACATTAATACGAAACTATTATCATAAAACATGGAGAGACCAAAGACAAATTTTTTGGACGATTCAACAATATCATCATAACTTTGAAGAACTTAGGAAAGATATATCCCAATGATGAGCTCGTAACAAAACTCCTAAGGTTACTACCAAAAAATTGGAGATCTAAAGTAACAACTTTAGAAACTACGAGGGATCTAAACATTATTTCACTTAATTGGCTAAGAGGAAACTTGATGATCTATGAAATATGGCTCAGATGAGATAAAGAATCCTCTTACAGAATAGGAATGGCTCTAAAAGCTACTAATGAATCAGCTCCATCTAGGGGTTATGAAAGCGACACTAAGTTGTAGATAGACAGAGATAATGGTTTCAATTTTATAGTCAGAAAGTATGCATGTTTTTACAAAAGGAACCTGATAAAGAAAAGAGAAGGAAACAAGAAATATAGAAACAATAGGTCAAAAGGAACCAACAATATACAAAATACTCAAATTATATGCTATCACTGCAAGCAACCTAGACACACTAAACCAAAATGTCTCCTTCTTCATCATAAAGACAAAATTGAAAACAGAAGACCTAGAAATCAAGCTATGATTGCATCTTGGTATGATGACGATGTTGAAAACTTTGATGAAGAAGAGCGTGAAGAAGTAAGCAATGTTTATCTTATGACTGATCCATTAGAAGATGAGGTATACAGTTTTAACTCTGATATTGAAATTGATGAATTAAAAGATGCACGTCATGAACTGTATGCTTAGTATAAGAAATTAACTATGTAATATTTTAAAGGTCGAGAATTCTAAAAACAATGATGCATCTTTGAAGAATAAAATTAAGTCATTAGAATCAATGAATAAGAATCTATTGTCCAAAAATATGTCTCTTGCTAAGATTGAAAATCACTATAAACAAAAGGTATTTGAAAAGGAATTTTTGGAAGAAAAAGTAACTTAGCTAGAAAATGCATTGCTTGAGAATGATATGAAAAGTAAAACAATTATAAGAAAAGGTTGCTGAACTAGAATTTGCATGTGATCACCTAAAATATGAAAAATAGAAATTTGCTAGAAAAATCATATCTCTTGAAAAGGATATATCTAATTTTGTTGATGGAAAGAATAATCTTGATGCATTACTTGGTAATGGTAAATGAGTCTTTGATGAGGCAAGAATAGGATATGATGAAAATAATAACATTAAGATGTTCAAGAACTTCTTTCTTAAAAATAGTAGTAGTTATAATTAAAACAATGGTAAACTGATGCATGGAAAAAATTACAGTAACTGTCATTCACCTATTTTATACTTCTACTATGGAAAACATGAACATATTAGTCACTCTTGTAAAATATATAGAATAAGTAAATTGTCTGAAGTATATGTTAAAAATCAAAAGGGCAGACTACTAACCTGAAAGGACCTAGAAAGATTTGGGTATCTAAATTGTGATACTACATTCTGTAGATATGTTTCAAAACATTGAAAAAAGAAATTAATGGACAGTTAATAGTAGCTATTCAAGACATATGACAAGCGAAACATTGCACTTCAACTATGTTGAAAGCAAAGATAGAGGTAATGTTTTCTTTTCTCACAAAACAAAGCAAAGGTCACCAGAATTGGTAAAATCGGTGCCTCAAACTCTACTTCTATTGATAATGTTCTCTATATTGATGGTTTAAACATAACCTTCAGAATGTAAGTGAGTTCGGTAATAAGGGATATAGAGTCATATTTTACGTATAATAAGGGATATAGAGTCATGTTTTACGTATCTCATTGTAAAATAATTGATAATTATAATTATAACATAGTATTTGTTGGTCCTAGAAATTAGAATATATATTGTGCTTAATTGGAAGACATACCTTCTCAAAAAGTTAAGTGCTTTGTTTCTTTAGAAAAGGACTCATTAATCTGGCATAGAAGATTTGGACAAACTCGCATGAGCATTTTATCACAAATGTCTAAGAATGAATTGGTATGAGGTTTACCAAATTTAACCTTTAAGAATATCAGCTTTGTGAAACATGCTTAAAAGGAAAACAAGTTAAAAGTAGCTTTCTACCAAAAAATGTTGTATTTGCTAACCAACCACTTGAGCTTATACATATGAATTCATTTAGTTTTACTAGCAGTCAAAGTTTTGGTGGTAAACAATATGGTATTGTTATAATAGATGATTACTCTAGATTTACATAGGTTTATGTAACACGCCACTACTATAGAGTATATGCCTCAATATTCAAGGGATATTCGAGAACATTCCTTATGAAAGTGGCATGTTAAAGCAGTCACATTCACTTATTTTGGCATCATACATATAACATAAATATTCCAAGATCAACTCCTCATTTCCAATTATAAAACATAGTGTACATTGTAGCATTTCACTATATAATCCATATATATACAGTATCACAAACATATGAGAGTTTACTACTCTTTACAACATTTTTACATGAACGAGAACACTAAACAAAAATATTCTATCTAACTCCTTAGTGTCAACTGACTGACCTTTGAGCCATTCCTGACTTCCAAAATGGACAGAACTAGACTTTTACTAGTTTGTCTTAAAAGCTACGTCATCCTCGTACCTGAAAATCAACATTTGTAATTTTGATGATTTTTGCGAACTCAGTGAGTTAACCATCCTCGATTTGCTCACGTATATCAAAATACATATATCACATATCAAAACCTCAAATATATATAATAAACATTACACATTTCATATACTCATTTCATAATAATTCGATCATTTTCTCAATCATTCATAACATCACAATTCAATAAATTCATGTGATCTTTCACATAATACATATATGTGTACAATTACAAATGCACATATGACTCACATTCATTGTTACTTTGTTGTGACCAAGTGCCTTTTTAACTGTCCCGTATTTGTTGTGGATACTGGGCTCATTAATAATTGTCCAGTATTTGTTGTAGATCTTGGGCTCATTCATATATTGAGCTTATGGCTTCATGCATAATTTTGAGCTTTAAGCTCTTTTTCATTGGTCACTCTGGTCACAACTCCTTTATCTGATCATGTATAATAATGTGATGCATCATATCACAAAATATGCCATTAATAACATTCATTTATTACGCATAGTCATTTTTCACATATTTATCAGATCTCAGTTCGACATTCAACATTTAGTTGAGTACTATTATTTTTCCCGATTGACATTCACTTATGAAACACTTCTAATACAATCTCAATTATCAAACTCCTGGGACCATTAATGTCCAGAATTATCACATTCACATCAATAACAATTCAGTCATTGAAATTTAAGCAGATACAATCAATCATAGTGAGAAACATTTAGGTTGACTCACAGTAAGCTCTAGTTTAGCTATTGCTTTGACGGACCGACAATGTTTAGATGCTGGGGTTCGACTTGGGCATCTAAATCATGCAATAAACACATTTATACACATTAATAAATTGATCAATCATATAATTATTCAATCATACACATATGTACACGTGCTATGTTCAATGCATGATCAATCGACTTTCCCAAGTATTATCCTTAGACACGAGTCATGATCATTCAAACATTATCACTTATATATGTCTAGCTTGTAATTAGGTTTACACCTCAAAGAAACTTGATTATTCTAACTCTTCAATCAAACATTCATTAATCCCTTTTCTAACATTATATAGTCACACAATATACAATTTTCATTCATTTATACCTACTACACCTTACTCATTTCCTTTGGATCACATTTATAGTCTTAAGAACACTTTCATTCCTATAACATTCATAAATTTTCAGATTTTAGGTACATGATATCAACAATCCATTTCTATGTTATAACCTTAATTAATAACCTAAACATATCAAATGCTTTATCTTCTTACTCAACCTCAAACTAGGTTCATTTCAAGCTTCAATAAAGTCTAATTGCACAAAAGTAAAGTAACTTATCATTATTTGGTTCATCAATCACGTAAAGGAGAAGAATGCACGTCCAAGGCCTTTTCTACGATCGTGGAGGACTTCCCATAATTGTGGGATATGTCATCAGAACATTCCTCCATTTCCTTGCATTTCCGACGATCGTGGGTTATGCCATCCAAAAATTGTACTCTTTTTTCTTCTTCCAAATTTCTAGATTTTAACCCTTACATCCTATATCAAACATATCTTCTTCATAGTTTATAATTTAGACTTAATTTTCTCATCATTTTCACCTTAATTCCATCTCAATATCATCCATGAAACAATCCATAAACTATGGTTTATCATCTATAAAAAAATAGAACGCAAATATATAAATTTCTTCATCCACGTTCCAGCACACTTCACACACAATTAACATTATCAATCCATCTCAAAACAATCACCATATATGTTATGATACATATATCATAAGAAGTTAATGATTCACTTGTTGAACTCTAAAGTTTCTTCAAATCATCAAGAAAGTTTAGCTCCTCTACTTACATGATCATCACCATATTTAAGAACAAAATGGAATAGAAATGGGTTACATCAAGAAGAGATGACAAAATTTGTTGGAGTAGCAAGATGATGTTTTTTGGCAAGGATCAATGTTGCGAGAGTGAGGGTGAGTATCATGAATGGAGAGAAGAAAATGAAGAAGATGAGAGCATGTAGTGAAAATGAAAGACAAATGGAAGATGGTCTTTCACTGTATATATTGTGGAGTTAAAAGCATGGCGAGTGTCGTGACTCTTACCACATAAAAAACCATGCTACTTGTATTTTTAGCTACCATATTACTCTTAATAATCAGTCAATTTATCTCTCAATCTCCATGCCATTTGTCACCCAATTATTAAAGCTAGTTGTCAATTAATCCTAATGCCATGTGTTACTTATTTCTACTACTATTTGTCAACTTGTTTTTCCATTTGCCATTTTTTCTAGTCCAAAAATACACATAAATTTATAAATCTCCCAATTTTAACAAATAAATTCCAAATCAATAATTGAAACCATCAAACTAACACTTAAGACATAATAATTCACAATTCACATCATAGCCATTTTAAATCATTCATAGCCTAGAATATGTCAATTGAGTACATATACAGTCTTTACAATGTGTACAAAAATCATAATTTGTGTGTGTGTATGCTAATGATATGCATGTGAATGCAATGCTTCTCATAATTTCTTAATGCTATTACTCAAATACAATTGTCTAGGGTCCTAACCCTTAGTATGGAAAGACGGGTCATTACAGTTTATTCACTAGTAAATAAGAATGATGTTTTTGAAGTCTTCGAGAAGTTTTGTAAAAACTTCATATTGAAAAAGGGTACTGTGTTACTTCAATTCGAATTATGGAGGAGAGTTTTGATAAAAATTTTTTTGAAGATTTTTTTGATGATAATGGCATATCTCATATCCAAGAACTCTTTAGCAGAATGAAGTTGTTGAGAAAAGAACAGGACCCTTACGGATATGGCTAGGACCATGTTGTGTGAAAGTGGTCTACCTCATGGCTGTTGGCTAGCAGTAATGTTTACTCCCTATTATATTTTGAACAGGTGCATTATAAGGCCTATTCTCAAAATGACTCCTTATGAGCCATGGAAAGGAAGAAAGTCAAATGTTGCCTACTTTCGAGCATTTGGCTACAAGTGTTTTGTGTTGAATAATGGTAAGGACAACCTGAGAAAATTTGATGCAAGGTCTGATGAAGCCATTTTTTAGGGATACAACACTGCTAGTAAAGGATTTAGATTTTATAACAAAAAAATCAAGAGGATAGAAGAATCAATGTAGTATTTGATGAAACACTATCCTCAATAATAGTTATTGATTTAGATGATGAAGAGCATCCTTTAATCCTTAAAGATACACCACAAAGTCAAACTACACCAGTAGTGCCTTTAGATTCACAAGATTAAGAAAGTCTTTCTAAAGCTAGGACAGAAAAGGCTCCTTCTCCAAGTACACCTCAACAGGTACCTATACAATGAAGGACATCAAATATTCAAAGCAAAAGACACCAAGAGAATGGAGAGGTCTTGATACATTTCAGTATATTCTGGGAGACCCTGTAGAAGTTTTAAGAACCAGAGCCTCCTTTAAAAATAATTATGTTGCCTTTGCTTCACATCTATAACCAAAGATAGTTGAAGAGACACTTGATGATAAAAATTGGATTGCAATTATAAAAGAAGAACTAAACCAATTTGACAGGAACCAGATTTGGAATCTGGTACACTATCTACAAATCCAATCAATCATTAGAACTCATTAAGTATTTAGAAATAAACTTGATGAAAATGGTAAGGTGGTAAGAAATAAAGCTAAACTTGTAGCTCAAGGCTATAATCAACAAGAAGGTATTGATTTTGATGAAATTTATAGACCTGTTGATAGATTAGAGTCTATCAGAATTTTACTTGTTTTTGCATGTTATAGAAAATTTAAAATATTCCAAATGGATATCAAAAATGCTTTTTAAAATGGATATATTAATGAAGAAGTGTTTGTTGACCTCTAAGTTTTGATAATGATGACCATCTGGATTATGTGATGAAATTATCGAAAGCCTTATATGGTCTAAAGCAAACTCTTCTAGCATGGTATGGTAGGTTAACTTTTGGCTTGCGAATAACTTTGAAAGAGGGAAGGTAGATAAAACCTTATTTATTAAAAAAAGGATAATGATTTACTCATAGTTCAAATATATGCTAATGATGTAATATTTGGTGCTACTAACCCTTCTTTCTATCAATAATTCTCAGCTTTAATGCAAGGGGAGTTTGAGATGAATATGATGGGGGAACTATCCATCTTCGTTGAGTTGCAAATCAAGTAAACAGAAGAAAGGGATTTTCATTAGTCAGGACAAGTACATAAAGGAATTTATTAAAAAATTAGTTTGCAAAATTCCAAATCAAAGGGAACTCCAATATGTACTGAAACTAAGCTTTATAAGGATGAAGTTGGCAAAGCTAGTAACTAGACAAAATATAAAGGAATGATTAGTTCACTTTTGTATCTTACAATTTTAAGACTAGATATCATGTTTAGTGTGTGTCTGTATGCACATTTTTAGTTAAATCCTAAAGAAAGCCATCTTTAAGTTGCTAAGAAGATTTTTTGTTATCTTCTTAGAACCATAGACCTTGGAGTATGGTATCTAAAAACATATTGATATGACATAGTTGGTTATTATGATGCAGATTATACAGGAGATAAGGTTTATATGAAAAGCATAAGTGGCTACTGTCAATTCCTTGGTGGATGTTTAGCTTCTTGGTCCTACAAGAAACAAAATTGCATAGCACTTTTAACGATTGAAGTAGAATATATAGTAACTGCTAGCTGTTATGCTCAGATTTTGTGGATGAAACATCAACTCCAAGATTTTTCTTTAAACTTTAGTCATATTCCCATATTATGTGACAACACAAGTGCAATTAATTTATCTAAAAATCCTGTGCATCATTTTAGGACTAACCATATAGAAGTTAAACATAATTCATTAGAGATTATTTCTTAGAAGGAACAATTGAATTATTGCATGTTAATACTGAAAATCAAGTAGCTGATATTTTTACTAATCCACTTTCAAAAGATAATTTCTGTTTACTAAGGAAAGAGTTTGCTATATGAAGATTATCAGATATCTAGTTCTATTCGAAGATTTTTTGCCACTTTCTTTTGCAGATATTAGCAAGCTCCTTTTATATTATTACTTCGAAGGCTTCTATTAATTGAAAAAAGGGAAGAATAACCTTATCCAAAAGGTGCAGTTGCTAAATGATGTAATTTCTTATTTTGAGAACATGCGCCCATTACTGTCAATTTTCAGTATATGACTAACAGAAGATACGAGAAGCGATCACCCTTTTTGGAACATGTGCGATCTTTGATCTTCATACGAAATCCACTCTTAGAAACCATTTGGCATATCTTGAAATGATTCCTTCCTTCAACTTATCTTCGTCATCCCTTGAAGTTCCTTCTCTCTCACTGTAATCAAACTCTTCTTTTCTTAAATCTCTCAAAACAAACATTTCTAACATCTTTCTTTGAAATGGCACAAACAAAGTCCAAAGCTCAAAAGAAACCAAACGGATCCACTTCGAACCATGGCGAAACATTACACCATGAACAAGAACCTAAATCTTCCATGTCACCCATACCAGAATCACCAAAAACTCATACTGAACCCATTGCTTCCTATTTAGTAAATAGTTTCCAATTTTTAGGGAAATCCATACAAAAGAAACCCTTACACATGTATGAAAGAAAGAAGAAGAATATGCCACCGTTGTCATCACTAAAAGAGACAACTTTTGATTCATCTACCCAACACTATAAATTAAAGACTAAATGGAGATATGAGTCTCAAAATAAGTCTGATAAAGAAAGCCTTAACTTTGACAACTCAAACCCTAGTTTGTTAGAAGAAGAGGAAGAAGAAGAAGAAGAAGAAGAAGAAGAAGAAGAAGAAAAGGACTCTTTAAGTGAAGAGGAGCCTACTTATGTAGAGAAAGCTTCTAGTAGGGGGGGTTATCTATCTTACTAGAGAAAGTAAGTACCCTATCTCATTCTCTAGCTACAAGATCTTATTCTCCATTGTTCATGCCTTCACCTTCACCACCACTAATACCCAAGCCGACTCCAACTCCTTAAATTTCTTCACCATGACCATCATCAACTTCTCGACTTGGTCCAACTGTTCCAAATTTGTCTAAAGAATAATGGATTTTTTCAAATGTTGATTCTGAAGAGGAACCTATTCACCTGGTCAGAAGATCACGAACCATAAGCAATATCTCCATAACGCAAGCTGAGAAAGAGCTTTTAGTTGAAAAAGAAAAGAACTCTAACTCTGATGATAAGTAGAGGCAAGTAGAAGCGTCTCGAAAAAGAAGAAGAGAAGAAATAAGAAGAGGCAAGGTGCCTATTGATGAAGAGCCCAAAAAGGATCCTATTACTCAAGAGGAACCTCTCTTCTAAGAAATCCTTGAGGCTCCTACAAAAAGATCCAAAAAAAAGAACATCTCTGTACAAGAGAAAGGAGAGTCCTTAGTACCTCCTAAAACCTTTCAATCTCTAGAAGCTGAAGTAAGATATAAAATGCACCAGAAATGAAAGGTGGTTGCTAGGCGTATTCTACCTCTTATCGTAATTGATGATATTGATATTACTATCTTTCTTTACTTCCTTTCAGTAGGCTATGATAATTTCCTTACCTTAAATGAAACTGTGTGATATGCTTGTAAGATCTTTCCACACTCACATGAGAAAAGACATTATTGATGAAAAATTAGCGATTGTCTCATGGGTTCAGTGAGTGCGAGATTCTGATGATGGAAGAGATATTGGGAAATTTACTAGACATAGCCCCTATTAGACACACTGATTTTTCCTATCACAAATGGGATGTTGCTGACTAGGTCCTGGCAGAAGTGGTTCAATCCATCTGTCTTCATATTAAAAACACCCAAGATGAAAGACCCTTGTGTAAACAGTTGAATCTTCTACAAAGATGCCTTGCATTGCTTTCTGCCACATCAGTTTTCCCACGGAGCAACTCTGTTGAAAGATGCAATCTCCTACACACCTATGTTATCTACAATCTAATCAAACGTAATCAAATGAATTTGCCTTCTATGATTATTTGATTTATGTTAGATAAAGGGATTTATAAGAACACCAATGGGTTTTTACCTAACGGGTTGCTTGACAAAAACTTGCCCATTATAGTGTTTCGTTTGAAAATTTGGAATGGCATGAGCCTGCCAAATACCATTCTTCCATTCCCTTTCAATTTAGATACAAGTTAAAAGAAAACGTCTGGGTGGACAAGAAGATAGAACGGATTGCAGAGTTCTTGGGACCTTCTCAAGAGTGCCAGAATCCCATTACCTTTAAAGATGCTAATGTAGTTGTGTTTCGACAATGATTGTAGGACATCAAGTTCACTTAAGAAGAAATGCATGCTACGATGACCCACATGCGGGGACAAATCAATGACATGAAGATCCTACTTTAGACCCTTGTTGACACTCTCAAAGAACATTTTTCTTGAAAACCATTTTTTCTCGAATATTTTGTGAATTTTTAATCTTGAATATTTCGTGATGGCCTGAATATTGGTATTGATGACTTTGTTTACATTTTAGTCTTGTTTATAGTTTATGGTGACTAGTTTTTACCCTTGAATATTTGTGCTACACTGTCTCTTTTATGATTACATGTTTCTTCCATCTGATCTGTCTAATTTCTTTCCCTTCTTTTTGATAATGACAAAAGGGGAAGGTAGAGAGGGGATGATAGATGGTATATTTAGCTAATTTTGAAATGGTTTTACGTTTTTAAATCTGTTAATATGATAGGGACATGATATTAGGCTTGATATTAATATGTTTAACTATATGCTTGCATCTAAGTTTCTTAATGGTAGTAGAGGTTCCTTCTAATCGTGGTTGTGCATAAGGACATATAAAGATTACATGTACTGTTCAAAATCCTTCACAGTTACTCAAATCTTTTAAAAATATGTTTGTTATTTCTTGTCATCATCAAAAAGGGGAGATTGTTATCTCAAGGCTTTTATTTTAAGGATTTTGATGATAACAATCAATAATATAACATTTCAAAAATTCATATTTATTTAACTGGAATTTCTCATTTATTCAGAAAGATAACGACATAAATTAAGGTTATATAATTTAGTTTGTTTGTTTGAAATTAAAGGATAAATGTTTAACAATTCCTATTTTGTGGGAACCATCTTAACATCCTTATTTGAAAAATCAGAAATGGTTCCACAAAATCTTGAATGAATAGTCCTTGTCATCTTTGTACGGACAGAGGAATCTGATCAGATAGTTGGCTTCGAGGCACAATCAAAAGATTATGTAAACAACAAGATATTTGAAGATATTGTCAAAGATAAAAAGGAAGATGCTTTAACGTATTCAAAGTTGATTCAATCAGTTAGTCTATAATAAAATTGAAGCAATGACTAGTAAAAGGGAATTCCTATTTAAGGGAGAGCTACTGCATTCAATTATACACCAGATTTTTGAAATTCATTAGTAGCATTAATGTTCTCAAAAGCATACCCTCTATGTTGTAAAAAGTGGAAACACTTATTGAGAAAGATCATTATTCATTGAAGCTGATATTGAGCAAATCCCATTTTCATTTGTTGAGAGTTTGTAGAGACTGGTCAAATACTACTAATATGAAAGGTTGAAGGACCTTATAAAAGATGTAATTGTGAGCTTAGAGAGGCTCGTCAAATTATTACTTGGAGATTTTTAGTAAAATACTTAAGTTGAATACTTGGGGACTGAATGTAGGTTTAGTTATAAGAAACATTAAAAATTGGCCATTTCATTCTTTTTGTTCCCTTAACTTTTAAATTTCCACGATAAAGCTACAGTTGTTTTCAAATTGTAAAACACTCTTTTTATTTAAATTTTAACAGCCACCTATCGTTTATATAAATTGATAGTAACTTGCAAAAATTTTCAAGTCACACAAAATTCACCCCTTTCTTGCGTGTGTTTGCTTTATCAATTTTGACAAATCTTGTGTTTCATGAGTGTGTGAAACACATTAAGGTGACTTTTAAAGCTTTTGGCAATAGCTATTATTTTTTCCTACATCGTTACGCATCGTGAGATTATTGATGATTCACAAAATCTCTCACTCCTACTCATCATTACTTTTTGTTAAAAAATTGACGTTTTTTAATTTAACAACGTTACTTTGAGGGGCAATGTAAATAAAAAGTATGAAGATATGTTCAATGGTAGCTATTAAGAGATAATTATAATGAATTTTGTAATTACATACCATAATTAGATTAAAATATTCTGCTATAATTGGGGATATTAAAATTCTGACTTATGTACCTTTCTTTACTTTTGCTAATAGGCATCCCGTAATCCCTTAGATCATAACCTACTATGTTCATAGAGGGTTAAAGTATAGATGGAACTAGTCATGGAAAGTAAAGAATCAAAGTTTAGTCATTTGAGAGAACTGGGGACTAGCTTCGGATAATGATAATACATGATCTCCACTAATTGGAGGACCTCTAGCAATGATATCAAGAGATCTTGGAGTGATTTGCAAGCTATCAAACCTACATTTAGATAAAAGTTGTCACCACATTAGCTGCCATGAGTAACTTTAGTTTAACTTTACAGAATCCACATACAAATTTGAACAGAATTTGACATTAAAAGAATGGAAAATATTCATACTTAAAGCAAGGATAACTTAGATGTTACTTAGGACAGAATTTCACCGCGATAAATTTCCTGCTTAAAAGTATGTTACATGGTCGCAAATCTAATAAGAAATGCTTTCACGAGCCTAATAAGACATGTTCTAATTTCAACTCTTTTCTTTTATCTAGGCGTTGGATTAAAAATTAACATTCATCATTCAAAGCCCTGAACAACACTATTGAATACAATCCACACATTGAGTAGATAGTTGCTAGTGCATGCTATTTTGGAATATAACCAATGCCAGAAGCAGAAAGTTTAAGTTGTGAAAGAACTCAAATATATGATGCGAAAAGTCACTATTCTCAATGATAATAGCCACATTAAACATGCTAACTAATTGACAAAATGGTTCCCATTATTCCATCCCACTCTAGGATTCTAATTGAAGTGGCAGCAGAGAAGAAAATAGAAGCCCAACCCATTAAAGATATCTATAGTTTGCATATGTTAATTATTAAAATCTAAATAGAAATAACGTGAGAATCAAAACCTATTTATATAATTAATCAATTGAATAAATGTCAATTACGAAGTTTTGTTCTACAATCCACAGGATAATAACCTTACATAAATCCTTCTACTTGTGTTATTCTTGTTAAAAATTTTCTTTCTTACTTCTAGATAAGGATGACATTTTGGTCTGGGTTTAGCCTAGCTTGACTCAGTCTGACCCAAAATCAATAGTTTCGCCCTGAGTTGACTGAGTTTTAGATTGGACTCAATCTTTTTTTAATTTTTAGACTTCGAGTCAAGTTGGATTTGGGTTGTCTGACTCAACTCCTCCCAAAGCCCAAAATTTTCAAATAACATGATGTTAGTTTGAGTAAAACAATATATTTTTTAAAAAATCATCTTTATTTATGTTGCAGTTATACTAAAACAATTTGAAGCAAAATTATACACGCATTACCGATTCCTTACTACACATTTGATTGGAGTAATACCTTGAACATGATCACTCTCAACACCAAGCAAGGAAAGGACAGTGGGTTACTTATTAAAATAGCTTTTACTAACGTCATCTACTCCATACAGAAGGAAAGAAATAGGAGACTGTATAAGGGAATTGAAGAAGAAAAATATCATATAGCAGAAAAGATAATCAATTGGAGAGTAGCTTTAAATTCAAACAACAAACAAAATACGCTCACTCCTAACATGAGGAACACTTAGATGCTGTAATTTCATGTACCCAATGTAGTATACTCTTGCAATCCCAATTTTTGTCAAAGTTTTGATAGATTAAGCTACTCATTGTAATGTTTTCATATAGCTTCTTCTATTGTTAATACAATTCCTTTTTATTTTCCAATAGGCTTGGGTTGTGAGCCCTAGGTTTTATTAGTTTTTGGTTTAGGCTTGGGCCTGAGCATAAATTTTCAAGTTGGGTTGGGACTAGACCAAGCCCAACCCAATATGAACCCTATCTTTAATGCACATCTTTATGGTAAATCATATTTTATATACAATTTTTTACGGTATAACTATCAAAATGGTTGTAAAATTTATTATTAACTTATTATATGTGTTTATCCATTGAGTTCTGCTCATACATAATAAAGTTAACTGATAAAAAAAGATTTATGCAATTTTTATACTTGTCTAATATAATTTGTGACCAATATACTAATAAATCGATCTTTAAGTGGGTTTAGTGTGCTACACCTTAGATCATTTATTGCATTAATCATCATCTTATTGTCATTTATATAAATGCTTTGTGATGTGTTGCTTATTGATTATAAATTTACTCCAAACACTTAGTGATTAATGCTATGAAATGTTTAAGAAACTCTTTTTGGTTCATATTTAGTTTTAGGTACAATATGGAAGTTCAAGAGCTAAAATGAATTAAAAGCACATTCTTTGAGGAATCGTCTTGATATTCAAACTCATTTGTCTTTGTGGAGTAAGAAAAAGATGGATTAAGGTGAAGATGGGATATGAAAATGCAATAAATGAAGCATTAAACATGCAGAGCAAGATGCATGGTCATGCATCTGAAATCATACTTGTTTTGGTGATGCACGGTTGGTTTCATGGACAAATCATGCATCTTCCCAAAACCTAGTTTTTCATATAATTAGATATTCGAATAGCCAAGAGGGGGAAGAATATATGAAAAACTAGGGTTATAGGAAGATGCACGATTGTGTGTATGGCCATGCATCCAATATTGCATCAGCAAAACAATTCCGATTTCAAAAATGCATGACTGTCCATCTTCCACTGCATAGTGAATGCTTCATTTATTGGATTTTCTTGTCCCATCTTCACCCTAATCCATCTTCTTCACGTTCCACAAAGATAAATGAGTTTGATCCTTAAGAGGATGACTCAAAGAATGTGCTTTTAACTTATTTTAGATCTTGAACTTCTAAATTATACCTAAAACCAAAATGAGTTTCTTAAACATTTCATAGCATTAACCACTAAGTGTTGTGGAGTAAATGTATAATCAATAAGGAACATATCACTTTACATTAATGCAAACTTGGATTTATAATAATCTTCCTCATTTCTTAACTTTTTGAATCAAGTTAAGTTGCTTTTTTGGAATGTATATCAAATCATTCATTAAGTAAACATTAATTCAATTCTCTAGAATTAGAACATGAGTAAAAATGATATTTTTATTTGAGGTTCACATAGGCTCAAAAGATCATCATACTATATAAGTTGACAATATGACTAATATTACCTTTATTAGTAAAAATTCACGTAAGGTATGATTCATGTATTATAGTGTCACCAATCTTTTTTTAGGGCACAAGTCTTTCCTTAAATACTATACAGATGATAGTTCAGGCATACCTAATGCCTAACTTGAGTTCAATTGTTTATTTATTCTATATACCTTTCAGAACTCACATTTCACATTTTATATTGTTTGATTTGATATTAATATTTGAGCTTCCCAACACTTTCTTTCAATGCACTTGTTCATACATAAATAATGTTTGTAAGAAATAAAGAACCATCGTTATCATCGTTCTTCTTTTGGAATCTGTGGATACTACATATTGCTTACTTACTCACCTTTAACAACTAGCATCATAAAATGATTTACTATCTTGCATACAAAATTGTTGAACTATTCACTTGATATATATGTTGCTTATAACATTAGCAAAGTTCTTCTTAAATGATATTTAGTGATCTTAATTGCTAATATGTATGTAACCTTAGCCATATTCTTTATTTTAACCATGGTTGGCAGCCAAGATATTTGTTCTCTTGACAAACTACTTATTATCCCTAGCATCAAAAGCATATAACATGAAATGATAAAATTACACATTTATCATTTAATCTTTTAACATATGCTTAGTGGTTCGTGCTAATCATTAATCATACAACATCGTTATATTATAAAACTTTATATATTACTTAATTTAAGAATGCTTCAAATCATAGAATAACTTTATCAATATAAGCATATAATGCTCTTAGCTCTTGACCATTCTGGATAAAACCTAGTGGTCGTACTATATAGATTCTTTCATCCAATTCTTCATTTAAGAATATAGTCTTTACATCCATTTTATGTATATCAAGATCCATTTTAACTGCGAAGGCTAGAATAAGTCAAAATGATGTAAACCTCATAATAATGGAGAATTTCTTTTTATAATACATATCTTCTACTGTGTGTATCTTTTTGTCACTAGACATGCTTTGTATCTTTCAAATACAAATTATTTTTAAAGAATTTTACTTAACATTTGAGAACTTTTATGGCTTTTTTTAGAGAGATCACACAAGTCTCATACTTAGAACAAACTCATTAAAGTTCATTCTTTTTCTATTGATATCAATTATTAATCTTTAGCAAGACTAGATAAAGCCTTCCAATATTTCTTGGCTTATTATTTTCTTTTAAAACTATAAAGTTTTTATCCTTCAACTACAAAACATCAAATGAGGATTAATCTGCTCCCAATATGGGTGTAATGAAAATTTAATAAATAAATCTTTCTACATTTATGTTGCTCCCACTTAAATCAAGTAGTGGTATATTTTGTTTAAGATTCTTTAGTTACTTATATAATTACATAGCTATAAAATTGTACTATCTTGCACTTTGCAAATATGAATTATAATAATTTTGTATTACATATATTTAGAAGAGTACAAGATGCATAACTTTTTACTATCTTCCAATAATATTTAAAATGTGCCTGCAAAGATAGTTTAAATTTATAAAAATATTTTGCTTATTTATTTGTTTTCATTATTTATTTTCATTTAATATATAGTTTAAATTTTATAAAAATATTTTATTTAATATATATATTATATTGCTTTACTTGCAAATTGTTTACCTTCAACAAGTCACTAGTCTTTTGAAAAATTGTTGGGCCTAGGTCTTGGTTCTTATTTCGTGGTGACAATAAGCTAAAATTAGGAGATTTTGGAAAATAATAATAAAAATGAAATAAACATGTCATGGATGGGAGTAAAAACAAATAAATAATAACACCTAATAATAAAATAAGTCATTGTCGAAAGTAAAAACAATTAAATAAAATAAAAATAAAAAATGGAGGAGGGTGCTTTAGAATGCACGGACGTGTACATCATGACCGTACTTCTCAAAAGTCGTGGTTGTGCTTGTGCACGATCGCAAGCTTTAGAGAAAATAGCATTTGCATGATTGTGCTTGTGCACGATCATGTAATTGCATGAATAGTGCGGTGGTCGCGACCTTGCTTGTGCACAACTGTGTAATTCCGACTTTGCCACTCCCACTTCTATTCTTCATAACTTTTAACTCTGATATCAAAAAATTACAAACTTTATGTTGTTAGAAAGCTAAGAAAATAAGCTACAAATTCTATGATGACAACATTATCTAATTCACCCTATATCAATATAGTTTAATTATTTAAAAATGGAACACAATTTTCTACCAAAAATGGTGCTACAACCTCAACCAACACCAGTGATGCTATCTTGTAAAGGCCATATATTTTTCGTACGAAGTCTAAAAATTTCAAACTTTATACCATTAGAAAGCTAAAAGAATGATAAACAACTTTCCTGAAGATGACTTTGTCAAATTCTACCTAGATCAATATAGTTTATTCATAGAAGTCAGGAGAGAGTTTAGGTCCCCTTATTCCTCTACTGCCTAATTGAGATTCTCACAAAAGCCAATAGACCAGAATCCAACAAACACACCCCCTACATATAAGACTACTAACATAATAGACTCCTAACATAACAATTTAATTAAGAAAAATATATGCCAAAGTTATCAAACAACTCATAATTTTATTCGTAACTGAAAATGTCAACTTAACAGAGAAGAAAATTCTTAAACATGTACGGAGTAAACTTCACCAACTCTTTCATTCATTTCTCAAACAAAACAGAATTTTATCTCTCGAAAATGTAGGGTTTATACATACATTCAATTAAATATTAAGAGACAAAACAGTAGCATAATCCAAAAATACAATATGAATGCTTATGCTTGATATGCTTGCAAAGCTACATAAGGTATTCAGACTAACTTAGTTGTAAACTTTTATGGATCGAACAATAACATGTAAACAAACCTAACTCCATATTATTTGCTATTCTTGATAGTCCTTTATTCCCTCTCTTCCTTACTTCCTCTGTTATTTTGTTTCTTCGATGGTTAAGAAACAACGCTTTTCACTTTCTCTTTTGGAAGTGTTGTTCTTCCTACAGAAACATATGAGCATTTATGTATGTTTCTGTATGAACGTTTATATATGTTTCTATTGACTAAGATATGAGTTGTTTAAAGGAGAGAGGGAAAGGGTCTTAGACCCATTTGAGCCCAACCCTTTGAGACCTAATAACTATGATCTTGGGTTCTTTCTATTAGACTCAAATCCATAAGTTACATGGGCCATTAATAAATTGTTAAAATTAATCTATCAATCTCCCACTTGGCCCATCTTACGACTTGGTGATTCAACAATAAAACTTTCAATGCACACAATACATTGAATTGTTCAAGTCATCCTTAAGTGAATTAAGATGATTGGATCATGACGATTACAAGTTATATAGCATGATTCCTTCCATATATCACATAATTAACTTAACTTATATAACATTAAGATGATTGGATCATGACGATTACAAGTTATATAGCATGATTCCTTCCATATATCACATAATTAACTTAACTT
>JAOSBN010000177.1:31229124-31242813 GCA_027563595.1 Erythroxylum suave | reverse complement strand
GAAAATGATAAAATGAAAGAAGCATAAAAGTGCAAATTGTGATTGACTAAATTGAGCATAAATTGATTGTGTTTGGGAGAGAGTGGAACCGTTTTGTTAGTCACGTGCATGTTGACATAAAGCCTTCTCTCGACTGCCCGCTTGTGGCCTACGAGATTCGAAAATGGACTTGTTTTGTTCACGGAGTAAACCATTGGTTTCTCTGTTTTGTTCACGGAACCCTCGAGTCAATTGTTTGCGCATTTGCATTTGACATGTTAAGTTGTGCTTTGCTATTAAATTACATTCAATATGATCTATGTGATGATGTGTTGAGATTTCAATAACGAATGAATAGATATAGATATATATATATATAGTATGTATGTATATATGTGTAAATGTAATTGTGCTTGAATGTGTGGCTCATTACCAATAGCTATAAATATTTTAGCTACTAAGCTGTGTAGCTCAACCCCCAAATTTTCCCTCCTCAGGTGCAAATCAAGAAGACAAGTGACCTTTGCAAGGCATTCGAACTCCAAGATAGATATAAGAATTTTGTACTAAGTTAGTGATTTTGGATAGCATAGTCGGCATATCAACATTGAATATCTTTTGCATTTTTTTTAAAGTTTTGATATGTATGTTGAAATGTAACAAACTCTCACTGTGTTAAAAATGAGACAGTGAAATTGAATCCTTTTCTAAGTATCATTTTTGTTAATTTAAAGATTTGGGAAAATGAATTGCATATGTGTAAAAATCTTATTTGTTGAATCGCCAAAGGTTGTTAGTCTCAGAGTAGCTTATTAGAATTGGAGAGATCGTGCTTTGAATCCGAAGGAAAATATAAAGGAAGAGTATCGTCTGTGATGACGTCACCCATAGACGTAAAGGAATAACACAGATGTAAGGAATTGTTTGTGATGACATCATATACAGACCCAAATGAAAGACAGACGCGAAAAACATAGACAAAAAGAATCGTCTGTGATGACGTCATATACAGGCATAAATGAAAGGCAGACGTGAGAAAGATATATGCAAGGAATCGTTTGTGTTATACGCAAGGAAAGAAAAACAATAAAACACAAACGATAAGGGAGTCAAACCCAGACGATAAAAGTCAAAGACAGATGATAGGAAAGATAGACGCTAGTCGATAGACGAAAGACATACGATAGAGGTCAACACAGCCGATAGGAAATCAAACATAGATGATAAATAGAACACAGAAGAAGAAGTTAAGGAGTTATGCAAATCGATCCGGAAGATGTACATATGCCATTTATAGACTCACCCACACTATTCTTTGGCATAATTGGGGCTGGACTGAAGATGGGCCAAATGGGGACAGTTTGAAAGGCCCGTATTTATAAAAAAAGTCGGGTATCCGAAATGCAATGGTGGGGCTCCGGAAACGGGGTCCCACATCTTTTGGTATCAGAGCCTAGGCTTTTTCCTAGGCATAAAATGCATAGTAGTGTTTTGTTATGTGATTAATTGTTTACATTGCTAAGTTGATTTGACTGCATTAAATGACATGCATACATGTAAAAAATAGGATTGAAATAAAATATAAGCCAATTGTTAGTATTTTATTGAAGGAGTAGAATGCCACCTCGTAGAAGGACACGAGGAGTTTTGTAAGGATCAGTTGCACCTGACTCTCCACCAAGAGAGGAGAGTACCGATGAGTCTATAGCCCCAGGAAATGCTGAGGCTTTTGTAGGGCACAGTAATGAGCCCTCTCAGTCCCCAACTTGGGAGTCACCTGTTCTATAGGAACCAGTGCCTCCATTAGATCCGAGGATGTTCCAGGCCTTCACTCAGGCATTTATCCAAGCTATGGGATAAATGCCACAATCTTCTGCTTCAGCCTCAGTTAAGAAGGGGAAACAATTTGATAAATTGAGGAATTATGGAGCAGTGGACTTATATAAGACCACTGATCCCGAGGAGGTCAAGCATTGGTTGAGAAAGACCGATACCATCCTTTTACAGTAATTACATTATTTTTTAGGACAATATAAATCATCAAATCTCTAGAAACAATAGCATTGAACAATGCTCATACCTCTTCCTTTTGACTTAACTTTGTTTTACATAAGTCGTTTGAATTGAGTTAGATATTTGTTACTCCATTATAGTTTAAGTATCAAGAAATTGCTCCTTACAAAATAAATTGTTGAGACATACATCTAAAGAGGGGATTAGATCTCAATTCATGATATTAGACCTAGTGCCTTCAAATTTAGATGTTAGTTTTATAAGAAATCGATCCTTTTGAGTAGTGTCATAAACAAATTGAATAGAGTTATGGGATCAATCTTTGAAAGGCTACACAAAATCAACCTTAAGGGTGTTAGTTATCAATTACAACTAATATTGTTGGGTGCATAAAATCACTCTTTAATAAGGTTGTATTGATGTATTAGGTATTAATTATGTAGCTAATACTGATGACATCACCATTTAAAAAATCTTTTTGAAGTCCTCTTAGTAACGTAAATTAAGCGACTACAGTTAACAATCAAACCATTACCTTGTAATAACATGTAATGTACCACTTCCATAGAGTATATGTCGAATATCCAGAGGATATTTGAGAATGCACCCTATGAGAATGACACACTAGAACAGTCACGTAACTTATTATGGCATCACACATAACACAAGCATTCAAAAGATCAGCTTTTCCCATTTCATTTACAAATATAACTTACACTGTAGCATTACACTTTATATTCCATATATTTACTTTACTAGAAACATCTGAGGGTTTACTGCTCTCTTACAAAATGTTCTAGATGAAATGAGAAACTAAAGAAACACAATTTACTAGAATCCTCAAATATCAGCTGACCAAACCTTTGAGTCATTCTTATTCCCAAAAATTGACAATATTAAACTTCTACTAGATTGCCTTAGAAGCTAGGACTCCATTGTACCTGAAAATCAATGTGGAAATTTTGATGAGTTTGCGAACTCAGTGATTGAACCATCATTGACATGCTAACTCAAGTTAAAAGCCAAACATCACATGTATGAAACAAAATTCACAAGTATATTACAATATCTAATTTTGTATACCATGACATCTTTCATCACATTTTAACAAATATAAGGGGTACATAACATCGCATAACACTATATTAAAATAATTCAGTAATTCATTGTAATCATTCACACATTATATGTAAAGTTACATATGCAAAAGCACAGGTGACTCCACTTTCATTTTACTTTATTGTGACCAAGCGCCTATTTACTATCCCTTATCCGCTGTAGATATTGGGTTCATTTCATTTATTATCCCATACCCTTTGTGGATACCGGGCTCATTAATAACTGAGCTTGTAGCTCTTTGTGTACATCTTAAGCTTAATACTCTTTTTCACATTGGTCACTCCGGTCACAACTCCTTTGATCATGCATATCAATGTAATAGAATGCATCAACTCACATAATATATTATCAATACTTTTTGTTCAATATGCTCATGTCATTTATAACATTCTTCATATTCAAGTCCAACATTCCACATTTAGTATTACATATATAATTTGAAAGCACTTCCAATACATTCTAGAATATTAAACTCCTCGAGCCAACAATGTCTGGAATTATCACCATCACATAAGTAACAATTCAATAACTGAAATTTAAAAAGAAACAAATCAATCATAGTGATAAAACTTTTACGTTAACTCACAGTACGCTCCAGATAAGCTATTGCCTTAATGACCTGGCAATGTCTAGATGTTGACGATCAATTTGTGCTTCTTTAGTCATGAAATACATACATATTTTACATATTACGAAGTTGATCAATCATATAAATATTCAATCATGCCCATATATATTTATCATGTTTAATTCATGCTCAATTGACTTTCTGGTTATGTATCCTTATTCACAAGTCTTAACCATTCACACATAATAGCTTTGATATAACTAGTTTGCAATTAGGTTTATACCTTAACTAAACTTGATTATTCTAAATTCATCAAGCATACATTCACCAACCCTTTTCTAGCATTATATATATTCATGCAATTTCCTAATTCTCATTCATTCATTCCTAATACATTTCTCATATGCTTTGGATCACATTTGTATTCATAAGAACACCTTTATTCCTTTAACAACCCATAATTTCTAGATTTAGATACATATATATCAAAGCAATCCATTTCTTAAGTTATAAGATCAATTGACAACCTAAACTTTTCAAACCCTTAACCAATTAATCAAGCAATTATCTAAGTTCATTTCAAGCCCCAATCAAGTCCAAATGTACTAAAGAAAAATGACTTATCCTTACTTAATTCAATAATCACACAAAATAAAATTCACTTCAAAACATTGCCCACGATTGTGGGAAGGAGCTAATGCAGCTTCCACGATCGTGGATGAGTGAACCAAAGGTTCACCATCCATTTCCTTCAATTTTTTTCCAGATTCTTACACTTTTATACCAAATTCAAAACATCTTCATAATAGTCTATTAATTAGACCTCAATTATACCTTAATTATACTCCAATTCCTCATCAATTTCATTTCCAATCCCAGCTTAAAAATTTTCAATTAGTAGCTCATAAACTATTGTCTTTCATGCATCAAAACAAAATAGAAACTATCATTCACTATCATACATGTAGTCCTAGTTCTTTCCTATTTCAAAAACACTACACTAGCATCTTTCTTTATCATAAATTCACCTTCATTATACTTCAAATCCCAATCTAATTCATCTATATAACAACCTATAACCCACGATTTTTATACATCAAGAACATAAAAGTATCCAAGTTCATCCATCATATTCCAGCACACTTCATCATCAACATCATATACAATCTATCCCAATTCAATCATCATAATCATTCTATTAAAACATGTCATAAAGATCAATACTTTACTTGTTTAGCTCAAGTTCCACTTTAATTCATCAAGTTAACCAAGCACTCTATGCATACAAGATCATAAAAAATTCAAAGTGAAAATAGGTTGATTTTTGGCAAGGATTAAAGACCACAACAAGAACAACAATGTTCTGGTTCTTTACCTAACTTTATGAAGGGTAAAAGTATGGATTTGGTGTGGCCATTTAGCAAGACTTAAGCCAAAATACAAAGATGTGAGATACAAGCAAGTTTCGGTGGAGAGACAAGAAGAAGATGGTGATTGTTCCAGTAGAAACACTTTCTCCATTAACTTAATTCAACTAGGTGCAAGATGTCACGATGTTTCAATGACATAAGTCACTAGGCATGCATTCCATTTGTTCCATATATAAGCTCCCAAATGTCACCAATATACTAGGCCAATTGTCACTAAATTTTCCATACCAAATGTCACTTATTTTCATAGGCTTAGTCATCCTAATTTTCTAGTGTCAACTTATCTTACCGCTTGACATTTTTCCTATGCTAAATGTACATTTTAATGCATCAATTTTTCAATTGTAATAATTAATTCTAAATGTACTAATTATAATCCACCAAATTAAAATTCAAGATATAAACAATACACAAGATCATTTTAAACCTTTCATACCTTGAAATATGTCAATTGAGTGCACATACAATCTTTGCAGTGTTTCTTAAATCATGACTCATGTGTGTATGTGAATATTATGCATGTGAATAAAATGTATTTTCATAAATTCTCAATGATTTTAAATTTTTTTTGAACTAGATCATAATTTTAAAAAGAAAAGAAAGGCATTTAATTCCATTTATTCTATATTATTAAGGCCTTACTACTCAATCCAACTGCATTCAAAATATTATAGTCCAAAATTGTGTTAGCTTAGATGTCAATACATTGCCAAAATTTCCATTGATAAGTAATACAATTACCTTTGATTTGTCATTTTACTTTTACTATCAGGCATAATTTAAAATACATTAAAGAAGAGATGAAAGAATTTTTGAATAAAGAGTAAATAACTTAACAATAGAATTCTCATATTTCAATCATACTAGGTGTTATGGGGATTTTGTTAGGCATATTGAAATTAAGTAAAATTATCAAAGTCCTCGTACAGAAGTCAACTTCAAGTCCTCTAAAGTCTAACTTAGCCTTCCTTCGTGATTGTTGACCACTAAGTCTCTTTGTTTTTGAATTCTTGACACTTATATTTTGGTGTTTTATTCACAGTTTATCATACAAGTGTTTAACACAAATAAATCAAGAGATAAAGAAAGGAGATATGGCAAAGACAACCTTCCATTAATATGTTCATATAATAAAATAATATAAGGAATTGAGTTAATTTTTAACTTGAAAGACTCTATTTAAAAACTATTCAAGATCTTACTTGAATCTCTCAATAAGAACTTTCTCTGAAAACTCTAAACCTTTTATAGATGATTGAATGTACTCATTATTACACAAATGAATTAAAAATGATGCCTTTATATAAGCTCACAAGAACTTAGGGACTAAGTAACTTAAACAACATACTTCCTCTACTAATCTACTTAGTTAGTGAAGAGTTATCATTTCTACCACTAACCCTACCACATTAGTGAATAGTTATCTACTTTAAACCACTAACTCCACTTTAGCACATGAAAATATGGTTTAGAACATACCCATTTAGTTTCCATATCTTTTAATACTTTCCTCCTATTAGAGGAAGTGCTCCTACGTATGAGTCTTTAATTTACCTATCATTAGTCATCATTGTGCATGATCTATTCAAACATTTCCATAGTATAACCGTATTACTCTATGATATAAGTTAGAAACAATTTAAACCATTGTATAATAAATCTTATAGATTTAAATACCTTTCAACCTCTTTGTCGAAGTTAAGTGCCTTTGCACACCCTTCAACTTAACCAAACTTATTTGTGACATCACCTTTGGTGTCACATCTGAATCTTACCCATTATTGAAGACTTTAGATAATGAACACCAATGTATGCCAACACTCACCAACTCTCAAGTTTTTATCAATATTACACATTTTGTCTTACCTATTCGAAGTTATTTACTTTATTCCATCATCAAGATGTCATCTTCATATAAATCCAAATGTTAAGCATAAACTAAGGCTCAACACATAGGCATGGCAATTATGGCCCTACCTGCGGGCTAATCGTGGTTAGCCCGCTCACTTTTCTGAAATGACGTCGTTTTGAATTTTTTAAAAATATTAATGGACTAGCTAGTCAGCTCGTCAGAGGCCTGGGCCACGAGTCGAGATGATGGAGGCCGAGCTTGGCTTACCCCATTAATATGCCTATCAACACGACCTTTAAGATTCCATAATTAGTCTTAAGAGTCTAACATTAGGCCTCTCTATTGAGACATCAAATGTTAAAAGAGTACCACATCTATCACCAATAAAAAGCCATTTAAACATTAGGCGGAAAGAAATTGCACCAACACCAAGGAGGTTGATAGCATTATCAAATAAGGTGCAAAATGAAAAGGCAAGTTATGTTATCATTTTTAAAAGGCCAAAAATAAACTTCTAAAATATCAGTCAACCATTATCACCATCTTACATTACAATGCATAACGAAAATAATAATTATGAATATTGTAAGCTTTAATTAAGCCATCCATAAGCCACATACTATAAGAAAATAAGTGCATTATATTAGATTTTCAATAAGTAAAGTGAAGAATCTTGAAGACATTATTTAGTAGCCAAATTCCCTTAGTGAACACCTACAGAAAAGTTAATTAAAGCAAAATGTCAACTAATCATATGGTAACCTTTGAGTGAAGCGTGAATCAATTTAAAACTAATAATTTATAGGGGAGAAAGGTTTTATCATTCAATTGGCTTCAAATTTGAGCAGGTCATTACAGAGCAAAGGCAATTATAAGTATGTATATAAACATCTCACATACTTATTGCACTTTCTTACTTCAATTCTTTTATTTCTAACCTTTTTTGTATGTAGTCCTTATATGATAAATGATGAATTTAATCAACTTCAATAGGAATTCAATAACTACTTTTCATATTTCTTCATCATAGTCCTCTTAATTAATGAGTTTTCAAATGAAGTCTTACCACTAAAAAGAGGATGATAAAGTTTGAAGAATTTATTAAAACATTCAAATGAATAAATGATTCATCATAAAAACTAGTAAAGAGTTTAAAATAATTATCCTCCACTTTACACAACTGCATCAGCTATAGTGAAAATTTCACCCCTTTTGTCTCTTTTCCATTAATATTTCTTCTTTAGTGTTCCTATAAGTAATAACAGAGTTCATCTAGTTATAATATTTTCACCCCCTTCATCTATTTTATATTACTATTTCTTCTTTAGTATTTCTACTAGTAATAACAAAATTCATCCAATCATACTAATATAATTTTAACAACAAAATTGTATTTCATGTTCATATCATAACAAGAAAGTCCCTATTCTATGTGAAGTTAAAACAATTAAGCATGGATAACTAAGAACGTCCTAAGCATAAGGACTACAACCAAATAATAATTATTAATACTTTTAATATAAGAAATATAACGTATTGTAGGACAATAAAAATTATAAAATGGAAGAACCATTAATTATACGCTTTTGAACTCTGTCCAGTCTATAAAAATAAAAGAAGAGACACTCAACAACAAACCTAAACATAAATGTGATCCGAACATTAGATATGTCTAAAATGTGTAAAAGAGAAAACTACTACTTTTGTTGACAATTGATTTGGCCTTGTATAGCTTTATACTATGACTAAATAATAAAAAAGATTTCGTGATAGACCCATTACTAACAAAATAAACAAAATCCTAAAAACATGACTAATAATAAAATTGACACAATAAATTATGAAAGACTAGGACTTTTCCTTATTGAATATAGATTATTTAGCTCATTAATACCAACATCCACTCCCTTAAACTGAATTTTATAGAAGAATCCGTTTATAACAGACATTGAATGGAATCCAAGTAACTAATGCATAGCCTCAAAGGCTTCCAACATTAGCAGATTAGTTAATATGTTTGTATCCTGATCTTTAATCTGGTAATGAACTGATTCCACTACCTTATCCTTGGTCAAATCACAAATGAAATGTATTAAGATATTAATATGTTTACTATACCTATGAAACATTGGATTCTTTAGAAGTTTAATGGTGGCAATTTTATTAGAATGAATTAGAGTTAGTACTCACTATGCAAACTTCAGGTGTGAAAGAAGTTGCCATAACCAAAAGCCTAACATGCACATTATGTTACAACTATAAATTAGGCTTCTATTATGGATAGTGCAATCATAAGTTACTTCTTTGAGGTTTACCAAATGACTGCTAATTCATTAACAAAACATACCAAATTGTATTTTTTATATCCTCTAAGTCACTTATATAATCACTATCACCGAATCCAATTAATGTTACATTTGAAACTTTTTAATAAAAGGGACCTTGTTCTAAAGTGCATACTGAGTTACGTAGTACCTGTTTAGCTACCTAATAATGAGACTCAGTTGGTGTTGCCATAAATATGCTAAAAAGTCCGGTTACATACATCATATTCAGCTAAGTTGACGATAGATACATAAGGCAACCAATGATCTACTTATAAATGATATTGTCAACAGCTTTATATCTATGTTTTTTCAGTAGCTTGTAGTCAGGGAAAATTGGGATCTTCACAGAGTCATAACTTGACATATTAAACCATTTTAAAATTTCCTGACAAAATTTTCCTTGATTTATAAAAATTCCAATTAATAACTGCTCCACTTTTATGCCCAATTAGTAAGTTACTCGATCAAGATCAGTTATGTCAAATTCTCTCACCATGGAATGTTTAAATTTGGAAAACATAGTTTTATCATTCCCTGTAAAATTATTTCATCAACTTATAAACAAGCAATCAAATTTTTACATCCACTATCTAATTTCATATATAAAATATGTTTATGAGATGACTTGTAAGAATTGTGCATCAATTCAAGTATGCTAAACTTAGGGTGCTTGTCGTAAGATATAGAGGGCTTTCTTCAACTTATGGAATTTATACCCAACCCTTTACTGCACATATCCTAGAGGTTGATCAATAAAAACTTGTTCAGTGAGCTAACCATGTAAAAATGTAGGTTTAACATTAAATTGATAGATTGTTCAAGAGTAAACGACAAGAAAAAGTCTGAGGTAAGTACGAGGAATATGTTGTCAAGTTTGACCACTGGAGCATACACCTTATCATAATCTAACCTATATTATTGTGTAAACCCTTTGGCTACTAAGTGTGCCTTGTATTTATCAATCTCCCATTTTTCATCCAGCTTAATCTTATATATCTATTTAACTCTAACTGTTCTTTCTCTATCTTAAAGATCTATGGGCTCTTAAATGTTGTATCTTTCTATGGCAACAATCTCAACCTCCATTTCATTCTTCCATTTCAAGTCTTGTACATTCTCATCATATATGGTGCGAAATAAGTTCACCATTACAAACTTTATCCCTACTTAAATAATTTTGAATCCATCCAAGTCTTTACGTAATTCAATTGGTTAATTTGTCATTGCTTGGGGTGACATTGGTTAGCAGAGTTGGAGCTTGAGCTGAATTATATAAAGAATTAGAAATAGATTTAGATTGACATACTTTATTATCTTTTTCTAATGGTAACAAGTTGGATAATAGATGTTTAGGCTTGCTCCAGATCCAACTGTTCTCTTCATCAAAGATCATATCCTAAGTGATAATGAATTTCCCAATTATTGGATTGTGCAACTTGAAAGTTTTAAATTCTTTGTTGAGACCAAGGAAGACGTACTTAACACCTTTTTCATCCATCCTAGTTCTTATGTTATCAGGTTGAAGTTCATAGGTTAAGCATTTGAAGATCTTGAATTGGTCTATAGATATTGTGTGCCTAGTCCATTTATCTTTAGGTGTGTTATTTTTTGATTGTGAAGTAGGGACTATGATTCAAAATACAAATGCTATAAGGAACAACTTTTGGCTAGAAAGTTTTTAGGACTTTATTTGCCTTTAATGTACATTGTAACATATTTATAATCATTCGATTCTTTCTCTTAGTGATGACATTTTGTTGAGACAAGCAAGTTGCTTCAAGCTACTTACTAATACAATTGAAATCATACAAATTAGTAAACTCAACAGAGGAGAACTCACTATTATGATTGCTGCAAGAAACGTTTGTCCTTTTTCTTGACTCATTTTTAGTTAGAGCCCATTTGTTGACATCATAAGTGGTCGATTTTTCAACAAGAAAGTATGACCATGTTTTGTAAGAAAATTTTCTGTGAAAGTAAGTATACAACTTTAACCATTATTGGATGCTCAAGTAGTAAAACCGTAAAGATGTGAATGTACTAGTTAGAGTAGATCAATACCTCCCCATGAGCTTTTTTGTGTGAAGCTTGCATGATGTTTTTTACTAACAGTACAAACTTCGACCTTTACGTGAGAAATTATCTCTAGTAATCCTTTCACCACTCACCTTTACTATATAGTTCTTAAGCTATTAAAATTTAGATGCTTATAACGATAATGCCATAACTAAGACATGCTAGACATGAGGTTGGTGTTGATGTATAACATTTGACCAATTTCACATTGTGTAGTTATATGTTGTGGAAACATGTGGTTTGTTGTCACTGACACGTGAGCTATTAATCCCTTTTCTGGATGTTTAACTTGATAAAGTCAATTTTTTTTTATGAACTTCAAACCCTACAACTTGTAACTATCCAAGATTGATGAGATTATTTTTTAAATTTAGAACATAGAACCGTTCATTTATAACTTGATAGTTCCTTTACCTATAACATATAGACTAGTGTGGTAGCGCCCCCTTACTGCAAGTACAAACTGGGATGCCCGGAGGTCATTCCAGTACATATCCTATGATAAGGGTGAGCTACGTTCCATAACTACATTCACTTCACATGTCATCATATCATTTCTCACTTATAAAGCATCGCAAGAAAATTACAATATTTTAAAATCAAAATTTTCCTTATTTCATTTCACAAAACCGAAAGTCTACATTGTATCTTTCAACACTTGCTACATGTACAACATCAAAACCTAGTACAAAAGTACTACATGAAAGAGGAAAATATACAAAGTCTATCTAATCTGTCTAAAAATCCCAGCTGACCGACCTTTTGAGCCATGACTTCTCTTGCCAAATCACAATCTACACGGCTGGTAGAGTCTCTCAGTAGCTAGAGTCGTCTCTCGGTCCTGAAAAGACAACGTTGCAATTTTTGTGAGTTTTGTGAACTCAATGAGGTAACCATCATTGATGGTTCACTCAATTCATACAACACATCATTTCATATAACATATATTCCCATTTTCACTTAAGCAATTTTGCATTTCAATCAATCAACATACTTAAACAAATGCATATGGAATGTTTATAAGACTCTTTTCCAATTGTTAAGTTGTTGTGACCGAGTACCTAAACTATCCCGTATCTATTTTAGATACCGGGCTCATTGATAACTGTCCCTTATCTAATGGGGATACATGGCTCATTTTACATAGTGAGCCTTAGGCTCTTAATCACATTCTGAGCTCGAGGCTCTTTTTTACACTTTGAGCTTTAAGTTCTGATCGGTGGTTACTCTAGTCACAACTACCATTATCTGATTGTGCATTCATGTATGGAATGCATCTATCACAATCAATCATATTATAAAGCACATAGTTCTGCACATTCACATACAAGCAGCACTTTAATATTCCATTCCAAAATCATAGTCATCGGACCTTCATTGTCCGGAATCAACAATCAAAGCGCATTCATTCAATCATTTATAACAAAATTTAAGCAAACAAGTAATTAAGTGAGACCATCTAGGTTACTCACAAGTAAATCTTGAAGCTAATGCCCAGAATTTCCGGCAACGTCTGGAGGTTGATGTTCCAGTTGCTCCTCTATATCAAACACCATACACATATATCACAAGTTATACAATCATAAGTGTTTAAAAATGCACATGTATGAAATGAAATATGTATAATGCATGTTTATGACTATCTCGAGTATTTATCCATTAATATCATCACAAAGTCATTTTCATATCGAAACTCATCTAAATACAATTTCTACTTAGGTTTATGTTTCACTAACAACATTAAATTTACAATTCATTTCTCATTGAATCACTTCAGATTTTTCCAAAATACACTTTCGAGTCTACTGTTCACGTTCAATCAGAAGGTTCAAATGATGTAATTTGGTCATACTCTCTTCTGGACAAGTGTTCCTCTATGTCTTATGTTTCTACTGACACCAAAATCACTCAATTTGGTTCAATAATTTGGAAGATATGCCTCAAACATTTTCAGGCTGTTCATGTTAAAAACCAACATCATCCAAAACCAAATTATAGCTCATGATTGATCATAAACACTAATAACAGGACATACATGTACATGTGCATTCATCATCCATTTTCTGCACTTTTTCCTACACCCAACTGAACTTCAAGTCAAAATTGGAAACTTTTAAAGACAGAATTTGAAACCAATGTCTTCATACAAAATGTAGCCCTATGTTGTTAGCTTAATCCAAACTAAGAATCATTTAAATTGAATAACCACATAACAAGATTGGTTAAATTATAGAAGCATATTCAGTGAAATTGTTACAGCTAACATATTCCAGCCACTTTAAACACCATTATCTTTTATCTCTAAACTTTCATCCTAGTTCTTCT
>JAOSBN010000177.1:31176542-31206522 GCA_027563595.1 Erythroxylum suave | reverse complement strand
AAATGAGTTCTATGGTGTTTTGAAATGGGATGAAGAATGAGTGTGGTAGGTTAGAGATGAAATGGGGGTGAAAATGAGTTAGGAAGGTTAGATATGCATAGGATGGGTCCTAGGTAGCTTAAGGAGTTGGAAGTATGGAATTTGACCCGTAGCTGTCCATTAAAAAGACTTGATGTCCGTTGGGTGGACCTTCTCGGGTTTGAAAATGTCCCAGCTTAGTTCATGTCCCTTTGGAGGGACATCATGTCATCTAAGCGGACCTTCTCAGGTGAAAAATGGCTCCCAAGCCCGCTATGTCTGTTTGAAGGGACATTATGTCCGTTAGACGGACCTTCTCGGGATAGTTTTAAATATGTGCAAGTTTTGACCCTCTAAATGGAAAAATCTCACTTTAGAGTCTTCACGGAAGTTGTAGAAATCGAAGTTCTCTTCGAAACCGTACTTGAATGGTCTAAATCTAACGTCTTTATCAAGAGTTATGCCAATCGTTTCATAATGAACTAAGGATATAGAGCTTCAATTGTTCTAAAGAAGTCAATTTGTGATTCTGCTGCCGGAATTGGTTTTGGGCTAGAGAGATCTTATGGAAACAACCTTATAGGAAGATACGTTTACGTCTTTGACATTTGCGATCGTCGGGCTCCAGAAACGAGATCTGACACATAGCTAGAAAATTTCGAGCACTGAGTGGTGAACATTGTTATGTGCTCGATGGTAGACTACCCATCTTCTCTAGAAGACAACGTGAAATCTAGGATTTTTACACCCCTAGGAAAGGCTGCTCTGTTTATGAATTCAGGATAAGGTTTCCTAAATTTGGGTCGAACAATCTGATTGAACCCGGGGCAATACAATTCTTTGGCGATCTCGCGAAGTGTATCCCTGGTAACATGATCGATCGCCTGAGTGTTGTGCTCGTGCATTGCTTGGCCCATGGTCACTGGCTACTTAGCAGCCTGGTGGCCTGTACTCCTTGGGAGTGTTTGCATCTGGTTAGTCACCAGAATCCCATTGCCCCCAGAGCTCATTCCTTTTTCATAAAGGTGAGGTTGAGTCGTTGGTCTAATGTGGCTATGAAACTGAACAGGGGTCTTATGGTTGATGGACATTGGAGGCAGGGTAGCACTCGGTGTCTCATTCCTTTTGTGCAGTGGCTGGTAAGTGGTCACCAACTGTTTCTCCTTGTTGGGGCTATCAAACCTGGTGGATTGCCCCCCAAGAATCTTCACGGGAGAAATCTCTCCCAACTTGGCCGCCTTGGCTAATGACCCTTCACCTCTAGTTGGAGTGACTGTGAGCGCCTCTAGTAGATTTTTCGTGGCACTGGTAGCTTGCTGGCCTGCGATTCAGCTTGACACGATGTCTTGCTTGACTCTCCTCTACCTATGCCTTTTTCTTTCTCTGGCATGGCAGATCCAGTGACCGCAGCCAAAATCTCCTTTTGATTACTTCCCATGGTATTCAAGAGAGTGCGCGTTTCAGTTGTTGATTTCTCTATGGCCTCCAGAACCTTTGTTAAAAGGATCTCAATGTTACTTGTTTGACTTAGCTCAACGGGTTGAGGTTGGTCTTCCTGCGTTGCTGTTGCAACATTTTCCGTATCATCATCTCCACTGAGGGAAACGTCAGTACTCTTACTAGATCTTGTTTTCGTCATTGTGTGGGTCCCACCGGGCATGCCAAAAATATGTTTGGCCTTTATTTGACTAAAGAACAACACGTAGCCCTTTGTTCGGTTTACTATTGTGCCAGGAATTTAAAGTATTTCCAAACTAAAAAAATAAGGAATAAAAATTGTGCCTTATAATCTACATTAAAATAAAAAAGACTGTGTATTGCTAGAAAGGGACAAAAATCTAGCAGAAAGAACATTACTTTATCGATAAGCAAATTGAAAAAATGCACTGACTAAGGAATTAAAAATTTGCTGAGAACAATTGAAAACGAAAAACTAGGCTAAGGAAAATAAAGGATTGCCAAAAAAGAAATAAGCTAAAAAGGTTTAAAGATTTGCTGGGATGCCAGGCTTTTGATATGTCAGAGGTTGGATCCTTTTTCCCACTTAAAAACTTCTATTTATAGCCAAAAATGATGAGTGTCCTACCGCAATTGAACTTGTAATCTTGACAAAATTTTATCCCACTAGATAAAGATAAAATTTAGATAAAACCTTATCTTATTCGATAGAGATAGAATTTGGGCTGGTGTCTATCATCTTATCATCTTATCTCCTATTTATCTTGGACTTCTAGACTTCCACTCCAACTCAATTTCTACTACATCCTTCTCTAGTGGACACTGAAATCTGGTGGGCTAAGGTCGGTGACTTTTTGGACTCAAAAACATGGGCTTTCTTTAGGCTTTAGGTTTTCAGCTCAAAATAGTAAAAATGAGCCGAACCCATTTTTAGGTGTCAACAAGATTATAATATTGAACATAATATTCTCATACATGATAAAACATTCTCGCGTTACATTTTATGTCAATTTCATTGGTTTGGTCTCTATCATTAGATGAATAAAAGGGAGAAAGTTTACGATACATTAAATTTATAAAATTTAAGGTGAAAGTGTAGTTTAAATCACAATGTTTACTACCAATATAATTTGATTCTTTACATTTCGAAGTATTCAAATTAAATTTAAATTTTTTAAAAAATAGAACTTAAATAGACAAAAAATTTAATGGAGTTAACATTTTCGTTAAATGTTACATTAATAATGATGTAACATTATTTATTTTTAATAGTTAAATAATAAGGGTCATCTTCACGTAACAAAGTAAAACTCATATTTTGAAATTTAAATAATTATTTATATTTTTATTAATCCATATTTAAGTTATTTAAAATATTAAAATCTTTTATCATTACATGAAAATTAACAGGGAGAAATTTATTCAGCTCCAAGCCACATATCAGAGCTACCAATTCACCTTGCTTCCACTACAAAAATTACACACAATCCGTAATGTTTTATCAAGACTTTTTGTGACGTTTTAAAATCGTCATGAAAATTTTGAATTTTTCGCGATGTTTTATGAAAATGTCACAGATTTGTGAAACTTTTTACGACGTTTTTTTTCAATAAAACGTCAAGAAATATAAACCGCAACGTTTTATTTAAGTGTTGGCTTCAGGAGCAAAACGAAGTCATTTGGTTTAAAACCAAACGATGTCGTTTTGGTTTTCTTAAAACCCCTAGTTGAGTCCCCTTTCCCCCACTGAACCTGCACGTTGTATCCTTCGATTTGATCTGCTCTATCATCCGTTATGTCTTCAGCCATTGTCGTCATTTGCTCTAGCGTATTTCGTCAAGGAATTTTTGTCTTCTCTCTATCTTTTTGGTTCATGTGTGTGGTATGAGGAAGACGGATGTCTTCCTTCCCAAGACTTTTAATACTTCATCTGTTTTTTATGTTGTTTGATTAAAGATTGAACTACATTTTAGACCATAATTTCATATGGAAGTATTTGAGGGGTTTTCTTAGAGATGGGATCAAATGAGATAAGTTTCTAGCTACCCTATCCATATTTAGAACACTTGGCCAAATACTGTTAGTACACATTATCTCCATTCTCTAGCAAAACTATGTCTTCCAAATATGTACATAATGTAGGCAAAAATGGGTTTTAGCTGAACACTTTATGGAACATTAATAGAAGTTTAGTCATTGTTTATGTTTTATGTTTATTTAATCTCTAGCCTAAAACGTCTCCAAATAAGATGAATAGAAAGTGTTTGTGAAAATGTTCCAAAGGTAATTGGTTATTTACTTACCTAAATTTAGTTGTAATGTATTTACACAAACAACCTACTACACTTATATTTTGTCAAATTAAATTTTCTAACTCTCAAAGTGCGAAAATCAAACAATACATGATATATTGGATATAACATTTTAGTGAACCAAAGGCGTTTTGATTGACCTATTTGAGAGGAATTCACTAAAAACTAAATTGAAGAACTACGTTGTGATATAGTAGGATTAAAAGTCAATTTCTATCCTCAAATTATCATGTAACACATATCATGATTGAAAAACAAAATTTAAGGGCACAACTCTGTACCCACTACCACAACTTAACATGATTTTGACATATTTTAAAGTCTAATATGCTAGGAAATTCAAGTAAAAGATTATGAGATTAAATTTAGCCTGAAAAGAGTAGCAATGAATGTTCAAAGAAGTTAAATTTGCAATGTTTGCATTTTGCTTTTTAGTTGTGCATTTAGTTCTGATTTTTTGATGTTCCAACATGATTTTAGCTTCTTTTAAGTTCCAAAGACATGATAAATGACAACTCACGTGTTAGGTTATTAAACAATCTTTAAAGTTTAATGAGATGAAACTAGTAAGTTATATGTTGTTTTAGTGTACAAATTCTAGATCTGATTTATTGGGTTGTATGATCATAATTTTCTAATTTAAGGGGCTAAAATTTGGTTTAAAAAATGGTTACAAGTTGTGCATATGTTTGAGCTAAATTAGACATCAAATTATAGGTGTTTTCACCTTGCTTTTATGAGCTAAATTTTTCTAAATGAATTTTAGTTTGTTTGGAATTATAATTGATGCTCTTATTTAGTAAGAACATTCATTTGCATTCGAAATGAATAAGCAACACTCTCCTTGTACAATCAACTGTTATTTAACCCTACACTAAATTGTTAATTAATTAATGGTAGAAATAAGGTATTCGTTTGTATATGCTTGACGACGTATACTATTTACTGACTTATGTAGCTAGTATATATTTTACTTCTATTATTGACATGGAATAATTAATTGTAGTTTTGAAACCCAACTTACAACTTTATTAGCAAGCGTGAACATATAACCCTATAATGCATTTGTTTTTATCATTACCACCTGCGTAATCAAAATTAACATATGCTATTGATGGTAAAGTTAGATCTTCCTTATTATAATGCATCATCAAAGATCTCTTTAATGTTTCTTTTGATCCTTTCTATAACATCTCAATGCTCTTTACCAAAATGTTCCATGTAGCAACTAACCACTCATATTGTATGTGCAGTGTTCATTCTTGTATAAATTATGGCAAACATTACAGTCCCTACTACAAATACATACAATATTATAAGAAATATCCATAGTCTTATCATTGTTGTTAAATATTATACTAGATGATAACTTAAAATTAACGAAAAGATAACTAAATATCAACTTATAATTGTGTATATTAAAATGTTAGGAAACCTTTTAGGTGGTTTTTTTTATGAAGTCAAATATTTCCATTATATTTATCTTGATGAATTTGCATCCCTAAAATCTTGTTTGCTAGTTCTGAAGTCTTTTATTTCAAATTTTTTATCCAATTATTCATTCAATTCTTTAATAAAATCTTTTTAGATCTACAACTAATATTTAATCTACATGCAACAACAAAATGATTAAATCATCATCACCAAACTCCTTAAAATAAGCACAATCATTTGCATTAAGTTTACTGTATCTAAGGCTTATAGTAAACGAATCAATTATCTTAAACCAATAAATTGATGTCAATATAAGACCATATAAAGATTTATTTAACCTATAAACTAAGTTCTCTTTTCCTTTGTATTCAAAACCTTCTATATGGAGCATATAACTTTCTTATTCAAGATATCCTTAAAGAAAAGCAATTTTTGCATCTAATTTTTCTAAATGTAAGTTAAACATAATTGTCTAACTATCGTAAATCAAACCACATGATAAAATATTTTAATAAAGTCAATTCCTTCTTTTTAAGTATATCATTTCACTTCCTTCTTTTTAAGCATATCCTTTTTACCATCATTCTTAGATGATATTACTCCATTTCATCATCATCATTTCTCTGTATCTTAAAGACCAATTTGTTAGCAATTGGCTTCCTTTATTGTATTAATTGTTTAAGTTTCTAAGTTTTATTCTTATGAAGAGCTTCAATTTCTTCCTACATTACTTTCATCCACTAAGAGAGACTTGACTTATTAAGTGCTTCTTAGAGAGGTAGTGACTCCTTATCATCTATTAAAAGGTAGACTATTATAATGTCCTTTATTATTTAATTTAAGTACCAATTTGGCGGTCTTTTATGCAATTAGATCAATGAACTTTTAGAGCTTTAAATTCAAATAGTACTTAAATATATTATTGTAGTGTTACTTTAATAAATGTCTTTAGACTCAACTAGTACTTAAATATATTATTGTAGCGTTACTTTGATAAATGTCTTCTTCTTACCATTTTAAAACTTCTTTGTAAAATATTATTGTCTTCTTCTTCTTTTTATTGATTTTCTTTTAAAAAGTTGTATCCTTATTAACAATAACCTCATAGGTAGCGAGATCCTACAAGAGATATCCCTTCACTCCATTAGTATATCCTAAAAATAAACAATTTTCATATTTTAAATTATTTTTTATGGTTTCTTTGACAATATATATTACATACACAAGGATTTCACCAATCCATATCTCCATCGACATCGTCAAATTGACTGTAGTTGATAGAACTCAATTCACTACATATCAAGTGTTATTGAATGCTTTTATCTAACAATCATTATTAAGATCTGTATCTCTTAATATTTCTCTTATTCTTTGTAACAGAATTATATTTGTCTACTTTGCTACTCCTGGTTATTGAGTAGTTTATGTAGTAATGAACTATATTTTGATGCCTTTTACTTACATAATGCATAACATTTATTGTTAACATATTCCCCTTAATTATTCATTCTTAAACACTTGATCTTTTACCAAAATCAAGTTCAACATATACTTCAAAAAATTTGAAGATTAAGAATATATTTGTTTCCTCTTGATAAGGCATACCTAGCACCTCCCTAGATAATTATTAGTGAAAGAGGCAAAACATTTGCTCCTCCAATGGATGGAACTGGTGTTTTCAACACATCAAAGTAAATTAATTTAAGGTAAAATTTACATATTGATATTTTAAATTTCTCGTACTATTGCTTACTTATAACATCACTTACAAAAGGGTCATAATACTTCTGTAAGTTTAAGGAAAAAATTTCATCAATAAGGATCCTTTTTTGGTTTAGATATATTTCAAAAAATTTTATGACATAACATTGAAAATCTTTCACTTAGATTATGCTAAGGTAACTAATGCTTCTACTTCTAGTAATGATTCTCCATTTAAATTTTACAAGTTTGCACTTATTTTTTATCCCCTTATAAGTACAAACATGCCTTAAATTATCTTTAAAATGTTGTTGTGAATCTCTATAGTTGTACTAGAGATAACAAATTCTTTTTTAAACCTTCCATATATCGTGCGTCTTGAGGAATATGAATTGTAACATCATACATCTTTAACTTTCTAGTTACAATATCAATAACCTTTAGAGAATAATCATCATAATTATACATAAATCTCCTAATTTAGGTTTATAATAATAGAACCATTCTCTTTTGGAGGATAAATGAAAACTATCTTTAAATTTGAAGAGTTATAAATTAAGTAGTGACTTCTTACTTTCAATTATTATTGCTGCTTTCAAAACAAAAAGCGTTGTCATTATCAAAATTAATTACAAAATTTTCTTAAGGATTGGAATTTTTATTATTTAAATTCTAGCAATCCTTTTTCAAGTGACCTTTCTATGCATAATTGCATTTTAAATTCTTCTTACTTCTTGATTTTGCTACTATGATTTTGTCTCTTATTTAGGTCAAGTTTTGTTGATCTCCCTTTTGTCATTGTTAAGGCTTCAACTTATTTTGAACTAGATGACCAATTTCTCTTATTGTTATGCCATCTTTTTGCCTTCATAACTCTATGTGTATTGGTATAGTAGATCTTATGTTGCAAAAAGGGTGGTTAGGGCAATAAGTTTCCAACAAAGTAGGCTAGAAGGGTATATTACGGTTGGAACGATTAGGGTCTATAACAAGAACCTTTTTAATAATAAATTGAAATACAATGGTTGTTTTAATTCTCAAGCAAAGCCCTTATTTATGGTCGTCTTACTAGAATAATTAAAATAGGAAAAACAACTCCTACAAGAATCCTTTTGTTGGTCCTTAAAACCTTATTTCATAACCCAATCTTATTATTAGGTACTTATAATATGGGCAGTTTGTAATTTTTCGATCTTTGCCCTTTTATATTGAGTTACTAGGTCTTTTTTTAGTTGTAGACTATGTTGTTTTCTTTAAATATGGTTTGCTGAATATTACTTAATCAATTAATAGTATCATTGAAATCTAATGTTGAATTGAATGCAGGTGATTGACATAGGACCTGGTCTACCCAAGAAGAAGGATAAGGCTATACCAAGCAGCTTAGTACCGACACAACTGTAGTCATGGTACCATCAGCTTCTTGGAAGTGTAGCTGATGAGCCATCTGCTCGTACACAGCAAAAGTTGGAAGTCAAGGGAATGAGGACAGATAATGAAGAACATGCTGCTGTCAAGAAGTTTCTTTCTTTAAGATCTAAAGATCAAAGATTTTATTTAAAAAATCATTTTACCAAGTACAGAAAGGAAGTTAAGTCACATAATGTCATAGTGGCAGAGTGGATGGATTTATGCGAATATTGGGAGCAATCAGCTACAAAGGGTAGTTAATTTGATCATAAAACTTAATTTCACAACTTTATTGACAACTAATTATATTTTAGTATTTATGAATTGTGATTTATAGAAGTTATAATAGATTTTGTTACGTTTATGGTTAGGAAAAAATTCAAAAGCCAAATTGGGTAGGAGTCAGGTCAAATGTCGACCAGACTCCACCTCTAAGGCCTTTATAGCTATACGACATATGTTTGTGGGTTATTATCTTTTTAATTATATTTTACTTTGATTAACATTTCAAAATTTATAATAAATATTACTAATAATATATTTCTATACAACATAGTGACAAAGATGGAGAAGAGTGACCAGATGAAGCTATGGTATCACACTCATTATGATGAAAGTAAAGGCTAATGGATAACTACCGAATATAGAGAAAAATGGGTGAGTACATAGTTCATTTACAAATATTTGTTAGTATTTATGAATTTTAGTCTCTAATTAATTCTTAGTTTTTCAAGAATTAATGTGTAAGGAATTGGCAAATTCAATAGAACAAGGTCATCCGATGACAGTGGATGAAGTGTGCGACAAAGTCTTGGTCACTAGATCTAATTATGTTATTGGCATGGGAGTTGGGCCTCGATTACAAGGGAAGACTTCGGTCAGAAAGAGACTTTGAGACTAACTAGAAGAGATGAAGAAGGTTAATCAGGAGTTATAGTCTCAAGTCGATGAAATGACTAAAAAAGTTGAACAAATGCAGGATCGATTAACTATCGAAATCGAGCAACAAAGAATTGAATTTGAACAACAAAAAAAGCTCTTGGAACTTTTATGTTCTACACATAATATTCGTTTAGATTGGATATATGTACTCATATCGATATCTTATACACTTATGATGCCCTTTTTATATTAATTATTTTATTATGACATTTTTGGGAATTGCAATTAAATAATAAATTATCTATGCGTATGAAATTCTTGTGATATATAAATAATTATTAAACTTGCAGAATTATTAAATAAATAAAATTCATAAATAATATTGAATAGTTATTAAATAAATAAGATCTAAAAATTTTTATTTAAAAAATAATTGTTAAAATTGGAAAATTATTAAATTAAATTTATTTCAGAAAAATAAAAAATAAATAAAAGAAGAAAATTGTATTCGGCGACATTTTAAAATGTCATGACAGAAACATCGTGGAAAACAACATTCCGCGACGTTTCGAAAACTTCGCAGAAAGCCACATTCGATGACGTTTCAAAAATGTCACAGAATTTGAAAGATTCTGCAATGTTTTTTAAAACGTCGTTGAATGTGGCTTTCCGCAACGTTTTCTAAAATGTTGCAGAATGTGGCTTTCGGCAACGATTCCACGACATTTCCTTAAATGTCGTGGAATGTCAAAGATTCCGTGATGTTTTCTTATAACGTTGTAGAAAGGCCAACTTTTTAGTAATGTTTTTATAAATGTCATGGATTGTCAACATATTCCGTGACGTTTTACATAAAACTTCGTAGAAACCTTTTGCCTACACCACATTCCGTGACATTTTTTGTTTTTTTAAAACGTCGCAAATTGTATTCTGCAACGTTTTGAAAACGTCGCAGATTGCGTTGTATTCTTGTAGTGTTCTTCCAACCCCGACCAAAAGATTACGAAGGACAAAGAACCAATCCCAATTTATGTAAAAAAGAAACCTAAAGAAAAAATCTTATATAATATAGAATTCCATTTACCTTAAACGGAACTGGTTGCAATAGAAGAAGAGATAGAGCAAGTGCACGAAGTACCAAGGAAATGGTAGGAAATCGTGAAAAACAATTGGCTTTAGTTCAAGTGATATACAATGATGATGATGATGGCATCTACGACATGGTAGTCCTTATCCCAAAGTTTAAGTGGTCAAAGTGGGTTTGAAGTGGCTGTTGACGTGTTTCTTCAAAAGTATAGCAATCTCATTGAAACAGGTTCAGTTCACGGATGCTCGAAAACAGTCGAACAAGTAATATGTAAGATTAAAAGTACTCGATGATGAATTAGATTTGGTGGTTTAGACATAACAACTTCAAACTTTTGACATTCATATGCCCATATCATAAATGCCATAATTTGGATTCATTTCCTTTAACAATAAGAGCATAATTCTCATCACTTGACACTTCAAATGGAAACAACTTATCTGATTTTTTAAATCTATAATCGCGTAAAAGGCATCTTCATATAAGATAGAACATCCACTAGCTATAATTTGCATAACAATTAACAGTTTTTAAGATAAAAGTAGGAATAAAGTAGACATCGTAAATATGCTTTACATCATCATGACCATTGTTAACTTTAACAGTACATTTGCCTTCCAGTTGCATTTGTTTATCATCTCCAAGTCTCAACTTCAATTTGTAAAACTCATTAGGCTCTTTAGACAATTTATAAAACTTATCGCCATCGTCACAAAAATCAAGTAGAAAAATCAACAAAAAATGCCAACCGTTGATCCGTCGCTTCCATGGTTGTTGTCAGTCACCACCACCACCATTCAACTCGTCTCAATGTCAAAAAAAAGCCAATTATCTCATCCCCAGCTGCAACCCGGATTGTTGCTGATTGACGGAAAAAAAGGTTAAGGTTTTAGCTAGTTTTTCTTCAATTCGTTCAAATTTATTGAAAATCTTAGTTTGTTGCTTTGGAGAAAGTTGTTCTATTCATCAAGAGCTTTCGTTTCGTATAAAAATCGTTAAATTTTAAGACTAAAAATTTTCTGGTGATGGGTGTTCCAACGGCCATTTTGGTCACTTTGTAAAAAAAAATTCTAAAAGTTATAAAACTTATACTAATCATTTTTCTCTAAAGAACCATAGTGAGATTTTTGATGGTTTGCGAATTAAAAATCATGTACCATTTAGGCGAGAATAGGATAAATTTACGAAGTTTATAAATGGACTGCTTAGGCAATTCAGATGATACCTAAATTATTATTTAAGCCCAATAACTCTGAATTAGCATTGATTGAGATATTTTATTTCGATTTACTAGGTATAGTAGGAGTAGGACCCTATTGGAAAGTTTAGACAAATGAGTTCGATTACCAAGTAAGTTCATATTGACTTACTAATACCGTAGTTGTACCAACAAATGAATATTGTTCAATATTGGTATAGGTGACAACTTGTAGCAATGCATAATAACATTCATATTCATGTTCATCTATATATATATCATTCGATACTTATATATTTATATAGCGAACACGTATATACAGTAATGCGTACCAGTTTTAGTATAAGTCTTTATATCGAATTAACTGAGTGGATAAGTTGGGTTAGGTAAGGTATACATGCATTGGTCATTGCATAACTAAATGGTTACTTGATGAATTGGATGCTTAATAATTTGATATGTATTGCTATGTTAGATTATGGGGAAGAAATGATCTGTAGGACGTGCCACCTGATGGATATTTATCATGACCAAATGCATACTAATTATGACAATGAGAATTGTTTTGTTTAGGATAATGAGATATGTTATGGGCCGATCCTAGTTGATGCTTAGCTCCTGATCAGACCCTTATTTGTGATGCTTATGACTTTCGACGCTTTGAGCTAGGGCTAATTTATTGGTGATTCTTGGCTCCCCACAACCCATTTTGATTAATAGAGCCTTATTGCTACATAATTATAGGAGCATGGCTAGGGCGTTGGTGATGCATAACTCCCTACAACCATTTGAGGTTTAGAGTTATAAGGGCTTACTCTTGGAGATTAGCATTCTACAGATATTCTTCTGCATAGTTTATTTATGTTGTTGATGTGATTGGATGTACAACATGATGTGTATTTATTTTGATATTCATACATGATTGTGTGCATAACATCAGATATCGTAGGATAATGTGAGCTTACTTTACCAGGTTTGACTTCCCTCAACTTTATTTTTCAATTCAACTACCACCGACTTTGTAGTAATGACTCCCATGACGTGTCCACTGCGGCCTACCTACATTTAGGTATGTTCTTTCTTATTTTGTTTATCTTGTAATATAGCATCAATAGTAACAAAATTTCATGAGTTGTAAAACTTCTTTTTGACGCGCATTATTGTTATTATATTGTATGGATTTGCTGCATTCTTGAGGTTTGACTTTATTTTGTCACTAGAGGTAGGCTTATAAGTGATCTGGGGTTTCAAGCCTTGGGTGCCACATGCTAGTCATGCCCATTTCGGGTTATGACAGAGCTATTATCAGAGCCTAGGTTATAGATTTACAGCCTAGGATGTTCTCTTGTTTGTCATTGTAGACACATAGGAATCCACTTCTTTTTAAAGTATCTTCTTACATAATAAGTTCATATTCTCATTGGTGATACTGGCCATTTGTTTTGCTTTCAATTTTAGCAAGAACAGACATGATCGATTTCTCACTTGACTTTACTAAGAGGGTTACGATAAAGCCTCCGCTCAGGATGAGACATCTGTCCTTACCTCTTCTGTTGGAAAGCATAGTAGGCCTGGCCACGAGAGGTCCCTGTCGAGGCATCGGAGGTGTAGCCAGGAGCTCCTAGGGCACCAATTTTTGATATGCAGGCATTCCTAGCAGGGATAGAGGCTAACATTGTTATTTTTCGAGCCTCATTGATGATGATGCAGTAATAGCAACAGCCAGCTTCCCCAGTGGTAGTCCCATAATAAGAGAGATCAAATATGCAATTATCTATGGCATATGCAAGATTTCATCAGATAGAGTTCAACAGAACTAGACCTTAGGATGCTATTAATTTTCTCGATGAGGTGGAGATGCAAGGCAAGAGGCTACAATGCTCTGATATATAGCTAGTAGGTTTGTTAGAGATGTCTCTGCAAGGGATGACTGAGGATTAGTACCAAGATCATATCCTTCCATACTTAGGTAAAGTGAATTGGTCACATTTCAGAGAGAGATTTATGGACTACTTCCTCTTCTTTGAAACTCGTGAGATGCTCAAATTAGAATTTCTAAACCTATGCTGTGGAGATAGGACAGTAGATGAGCACCCCACCAACTTTATTCGCTTGAGTTGTTATGCCCCAAAGATTGGTTCACATAAGCTGAGGAAGAACAACCAATATATGTTAGAGTTGAGACCTCTTTTTGTCAGCATGACTATGCACTGCCGAGAGAAGTTCTTTACCTTAGTGGATATGGACAAGCAGTTAGAAAGGATTTTGGTGGAGCAGGGTATATTGTCTACAGGAGAGTAGGACGCCCTCTGTAAGATCCTCTAATTTTTGACAACAATAGTAGTAGCAATCAAACTTTTCGCCAAGGTTCAGTTAGAGTGGGAGTTGTCAGCAAAGGGTTGTTTAATCTCATGGAAAGGCAAGATCTGGTCATAGAAATCTAGGAGGATTCAAATTCACGCTTAGTGTAAGTAGTAGTAGTAGCGGGTAGAGCTCAGGGTACAGTAGTTCAAGCTCAACTTCTTCCATTTGTTAGCAATATGGTAAAGTGCATAAGGGTCTATATCACATTCCACTAGGAGCTTGCAATAGATATGGCTAATATGGGCATTTGATCAGAGATTACCATCTGATGGGATATCAACAGTCCTTTTCTAGTGTGGCACAACCCCCATTTTAATAACCATAAAGGAGATTACAGCTTGGTGATTAGGAGGGGCGAGGATTTCGAGGGAGACAGTTGGAAGGCTAATCTAAAGGTTGTAGTCTGTGACAATCCTCTAGCTCTCACCAGGTAAGCTGTGGTTAGGCTAGAGCGCTCACTCTCACCCCTCATGATGTATAGGCTTCCAATGCAATGGTATCAAGTATCATTCTCTCTATAGATTAGAAGCTATGTTTTTGATAGATTCAGGAATGACTTATTCTTTTATGTCGCCCAACTTTACTATGAGGCTAAAAATAGCACCAGATAGGATAGATGAATCTCTGTTGGCATCTACATCTTTGATTGATTCCATAAAGGTAAATTTGATCTACTACTTATTTCCTATGAAGATTAATGGTATGAGATTGGTAACGAATCTTATGGTATTGTCAGTTATGAATTTTGATGTAATATTGGGAATGGATTGGTTATCCCATCATTATGCTATCTTGGGTTGTAGAAAAAAGGAAGTGATGTTTAAGATTCCAAGGAACGTAGAGTTTATCTTTAAAGGGGGATAGAAAAACTACCCCTTCCAATATAGTTTTAGCAGTAGTGGCCTACAAGATGCTCAGACAAGAGTGTCTAATTTGGGTTTGGTTGTGTGTAATTTTTAATTATTACTCCTTGATAATCTGCAAGCACATGGTTTGTTAGCGTAGTACTAAAGGTTTTGATCCCACGAGGAGGGAACTAATCTAATCCTAAAATTTAAGGCCAAAAACACATAACAGAGATTGAAGATGCAACGAAACTACTACGAGAATTTAATTCAATCAATCAAATTAAGAATCAAACACGAAAATACTAATTATTAAACAATTTTAACACACCTAATAATGAATTGAGGGAAATTACTAATTAAGAGAGAGAATTTTACTTATCCTTAATGCTAACCTAACTAACTATGAATTATTAGATTATTGGTTTTAGACTATCCTAAGGTTAATTACTCTTTCTCGAGTTATAACCATTAACCCTAAATCATAAATCCTAATTATAAAGGTTACAATCTCTCAATTCACAATCTATCCAAAACCCTAATTAGTTCTAAAGTTCTCTAATAAACTATCGGAAACCTATACAAGATCTCTTTCCACAAAAATCATAGGTCTAGTTAATTTTGTTTTTTATTAAATGACCTAACTCTTGTTAGTCCAATTTAACCATTTTTCATTTGATTAACCCTCTCAGTTTATCATTGTAATATGCAATAGAAAAATCAAACCACATCAATATCCAATAAACATATAAATAATCAGATTCTCATTAATTCAAGAATAAAATTCTGAAAGTGAGTTTAGAATATCCTCGACATTCTGGATCCTATCATCAACTGTTCAATCTAATTCTATACAATAATAAAAACGAAAAGAATAAGAAATACAATCTAAAATGGATGATAAGAAGCAACAATGTCAAGAAACATCCTGATCTAGGAAGTACTTCGAGTCAGCTTCTTCTCCTCTTCTCTTCTTTCTTCTCTTCCTCTATCTCTCGATGACCTCTCTCTAGGGTTTCTCCAGGCGGTTGATGAAAAAAAAAAGCTCTTTTCTCTACCTGTTTATGTTCTTTTGACACTTCTTTATGTTTTGGGTGACCCTAGGGCTTTTTTGGGGTCTGAAAGGTACAAAAAATCTCTTAAAAATTTATGTTTGTGTGTGTCTGCACATCTGTTGATGCAAGCCACAATCGTGGCTCATATGAGCCTTTTACCACGATTCTAGCATGCAGGCCATGATGTGGGCCATTGCCTGGGCTTTTGCCATGATCGTGACTTGATAAGCCGCGACCGTGGATTGTTGTTTCGACCCAAATATCTCCTAATCTCCTCCGTTTTTCTATGTTGAACCTAAAACAATATCAAATACATCAAGATACCTCAAAAACATAATATTTAAGCTCAAAATATTGTTCTAACCCTTAAAACACTTAAAACATAAACAATTAGCAAATTGACACAATTTTAACCTAAGCACATACTAAATGATTGAATTATCGACTAAATACATATCAAATTATGCCCTAAAACATGATGCAATTTACACTTATCGACATCCCCAAACTTAAACATTTGCTTGTGCTCAGGAAAACAAAAACAATTAAACAATTCAAGAAAAAACAAAACATTTATATGCAATAATGAGACAGTGGCTTCAACTTAGTGAAACAAATTTAACTATAAATATAATCCTCCTAGTTGTTCTAACTTATTAACAAGCGAAACTCGCATCTAAGAAACTTAGACTAAGTATGAAAACTAATCAAAATTTAAGTCTATTCAGCTCTATCACTTGCACACAGACATTGATAATTATTTAGTCAAAACAAAAGTGTAGCTATTCCTCAATAGGTTTTCATGAAAAATCAAGCTACTAACAAGTTTGGTAGCCTTTTTAATTTAAAAACATTCTTTTTCTTGATTTGTTTAAAAGGACATGAACCTAGACTTTTTACGCGAAGGCAAATATTTGTGATGAATATCGATCCGGTTACTCAACTAAGTCATGTTGTTATTAAGTTGCTTGGTTGGAATGTCATCATAGTTCTTTTACATGAAAACACACATTTGTGATGTGTGTCGATCTAGTTACCAATCTATATCACATTCTTAATTAGCAACTAGCTTTATTCATAACCCGAACGCTAGCAGAAAAGTTATTTTAGTTAAAATTATACAACCCTTTTTTTAACACAAAATTTTTCCTACCTTATTGCTTTAGCTAATCATTCTCATAAAAATGTACTAATAATGCCATTTATTTAGTTGGACTAAAATTATAAATGGGCATGGCAAATTCCTAGGGTGATTGGACTAACTTTGAATCTTAGTTAACCATTGTAATTAGCCCTAAGTAACTTAGGTCACCAATTTCACAAGCTAATAAATCTTTGCAACCTAAAAGACTTTGTTTAAAGCCAAATCTATCTCGTTAAGTCCTAGCCATTGATGCATTCACCCAATTTCAATCATGCACCTAAACAAACTATCATATAATATGAAAAATTCACATTTAAGTTAAAAACAAACAACCCTCCCCACACTTAAACTACATATTGTCCTCAAAGTGAGAAGGGTACACAAACATACCAAGAGGAAATAAAACATGATATACAAAAAACATAAGAATAAAATACTAACAAAAATGAAAAGAACCAAGAGGAAATAAAACACGATATACAAAAAACATAAGAATAAAATACTAACAAAAATGAAAAGAAAGGTTAGAACATGAAACCATTTATGGTGATGGAGATGGTGATAGCGATAGTGTTAAGACCAAACCTGCTTGACATTGAAAGTGTTTCCCTATCTTATAAGTGATCCAAGAGAGTGAAAAATATTAGCAATCCAAACCATTCCAAATCATTCAAAACTTATTTTAGAATGTAAAACAAACCTAACTACATAAAAATTTAAATCTAACTAGTAAATGTGCTAATTGAGGGTCATAAGCTTAATCTTGCATCTTTGGATGCTCAACTCAAATCAATTATGAGTGGCTTGCTTCCACCATTATCGTTCAACATCAATTTTGTAGCCTATAAGTTACAAATCGTAAAATGATCAAGAATATATTGATAAAGTTGAGAAAACCAATTAATTTTAGTAATGTCCTTTTTACTAACAAACTGTTAATAAAATAGGGAATAACGAAACTCCCTAAATCTTCTATTAAGTCTACAAGTTTGTTTGGTAAAAGGGTAAGCTGCTCTTGTTGTTCCTTAGTCACTCCCTTTTCTTTTTCTTCTTTTGCTTCACAAGTAGAGACTTTCATAAATTCTTCAAAATCGATGTTTGTGGTCATCTATTCTTCTTCCTTTTTCTCTTTTAAAGATTCGAACACATCAGTTTGCCTAAATAAGTCACCCTCCTTCAAATTCTTTAATACATCATTCATGTTAAATGTCACACATTCATTACTAATCCGAAGAATAATGTTCTTTTAATAGAAATCTACTAAATTTTTGTTGTTGTTCAAGCATGGCATACCAAGATTTGGCAGATAATGTGGGGGGTTTTCATCCTTTTCTTCACCTTCTTCCTTGATTTCTTGGTCTTCTAAAAGGTGGGGTTTAATTTGATTTCTCACTAGTTCTTCTAGCTTTACCCCATTCCTAAGTGTGGTAGCTTGATATGGCTCTATTTAATTTACTTTCATGCTACTCAAACAATTTTCAACACTTTGCTTACAAAATTCCCTAGAACTGGCCCATTCAAATCTCTAGGTTGTGAATAGAAAAGGCATAATCTTCAGCTACTTTCTCAAACTTCTTTTCCAATCTCTTTTAGGTCTCTTCCATATCCACGAGCTTATCCATAATTTTTTTGAACTTGGAATCCTATGAACTAGATTCATCTTGCTGAATTCCTAATAAGCCTTGATGTCTGATGGGAGTTCTTTCATTGTTAGACCACTCAAAACTAGGTATTTCTACCACCCCCAAGTGTACGTGTTCAAATAAGGATGCTAATTTCACAAACTAAATTGGGGCTCATTGAAATCTGTAAGAGTCCTTTGCTCCCTATAATTTATATCCTCCATGGTTGTTCTTTCTTTCTCTTTTTGGTGTTCAACTCTTGAGATTCCCTATTATTATCTGGTCATATCCAAGTTGATGGGTCATCTACTTTATGCCCAACTTCTCTCTTTTATTTTCTTTTCTTTTACAAAAGATGGTGAAAAACCTTACATTACAAGAATGAAACTAATCTATGCCTCCCTGACAACAGCGTCAAAAACTTGATTGGGCTTTAGTTGTGTATAAATTTTAATTATTAACCCTTGATAATCAGCAAGTGCACAATTTGTTAGCATAGTACCAAAGGTGTCGATCCTATAAGGAGGGAACTAATCTAATCCTAAAATTTAAGGTCAAAAATAAATAACATAAATTCAAGATGTAACGAAACTAATATAATAATTTAATTCAATCAATCAAATTAATAATCAAACACATAAAAACTAATTATTAAGCAATTTTCAACACACTCAAAAATCAACCAAAGGAAATTACCAATTGAGAGAAAGGGAATTTTGCCTATCCTTAATGCTAACCTAACTGATTATGAATTATTGGATCGTTGGTTCTAGACTATCATAGGATTGATTACTCTGTTTGAAGTTATAACCATTAACTCTAAATCATAAACCCTAATCAGATGACGGAGGTTGCAACCTCTCAATTCACAACCAATCCAAAACCCTAAATAGTTCTGAAGTTCTCTAATAAACTATCGAAAACCTATACAAGATCTCTCTCTGCATAAATTATCGATCTAATTTAATTTTGTTTCTATTAAATCACCTAACTGTTGTTAGTCCAATTTAATCATTTTTCATTCAATTCAACCTCTTAGTTTATTATCAAATTATGCAATAGTAGAATCAAACCATAATAATATTCAATAAATGTTAGAGTAGTGCTTTAAAGGCAATCACCTTTAGCACTTTTGTACAAAGTTTATTTTGATTAATAAAGTGAAAGGCTGTAACATCCCATCACCATTGGGAGGTTAAAATAGTAAATATGAGTAATTAATGAGACCTTAGAAAAACATTTTCATGCTCATGCATAATATGTTATACACATACACGTGAATAGTGATATTATTTTGCACATGAAATTAAGTGTATATGCATTCATGAATAATTCTGTGTATAATTGGATTGAATTGTGAGTTTTGGAAAAATTGTGAATTTTTTAGAATTATGAATGTTTTTGTATTGAAAATATTATTGGCCAGTGGAATTGTGAGATTTATGAATATTGGTGAACTTAGGATTTATTTTTGTAATTTATAGAGTATTGTGGAAAATAGGAAAAGGAAGAGAAGAAATCAAATGAAAAATTGGAGATAGTTGGATTGTAAAAATGAGAGTTAGTGGGAGTTAGTTCAAAAGACACTAAGTTAAAACTTAGACCTTAAGAAGATGACAAGTGTAAGTTGCTTGTATTATGTGTCAAAAGTTTGAGTAATTCGAAGAGTTAAAAAGGGGTTGGTACTTTTCTTAAGTTCTTTCCTTGTTATCATCGTCTCCAAATTTCTTCCCATACACAGAATTTTCCATCAAACTCTTTCTAAGAGTTAACTCTGATTCTTCATAACCCTCACCATTTCCTTTACTCCTAAAGTGTTTCTTCTGTCTTAAGAAATACCAGATGTTGGTTAGTGTTCACAGAGGAGTATGTGATTTTGCATGAAATTAAGGCTTTGGGGATAGTTGAAGATCTTGGAGTTCTTCAACAAGAAGGAAGTGAATAAATTCTTTAAAATTGGAGATTTTGAAATAAATTTGATGAGTTACTGTCATCTGCATGAACATGTGTTAAGTTAAGAGGACTTTACGATGATCAATTTTGATGACAATCAAATAATAATAATGTTAGAAACAAATGAATGTTTTGACAAATGTGTTAAGTATGTAGACGCAAATATATAGATGCAAGACATAGACGTAAAAAGACAGATGCAAGATGACATAGGCGCAAAAAGATAGACACAAGACATAGATGTAAAAAGATAGACGCAAAAAGATAGACGCAAGATGACATAGACGCAAAAAGACATAGACGTTAAGATATAGACGCAAGTCAATGTAGACGCAAATATACAGACGCAAGATGATACAGTAACACATCGTATGGTTACTAAGTTGGAGTTAGTTACAGAACTCAACTAAATGACGGTTATCAAGAATCAAATAGCGGTTATCAAAGATCAAGAAGCAGTTAGAGACTTAGGCTATAAATAGTAGTCGTAATCGAAGCTGTCGAGAGAATAATAATGAATTTTACAAGTTTACAACTTTGAGAAATCAATGATCTTTGAGTGCTTACTTAGAAAAGAGAATTTTTGTAGTGCGAGACTGAGAGAGTTAAACATTCTGTAACAATAGCTCATGATATCTTTTACTAGTGAGAGAAAGAGAAGGCAGATGGCCTGGAGAGGCTAAGATAGCTGAAAGAATACTTGGTATAAGAGACCTGAAGAGGCTCTAGAAGAGAAAAGAATACTTGCAATTGTTTGGAGTATAGTGAAACACTCAGGCAAATTCTGAGGACTGGACGTAGCCCACGGTTTGAGGTGAACCAGTATAAAAATCGCAATGTTTACTTTCTATCCTTTACTTCAGTTTACTTTGTTGTTAAACAATTAGATAGAAGTTATTTTGTGATTTCATTACATAATAACTTTCTTATAATCTGAGTGATATCTTCTTAACAAGAAAAAGAAGTTCTTAACAAGATTTTTGTATTTACGAAAAGGGATACACCATTCAAGCCCCCCTTCTGTGTATCGAGTTTATTGTTCATAAAGTCTATACTAACGTGTGATTTACTTCAACACACATTTTCATATAATTATATTATTGAACACTGTGATAAGGGAATGAAAATTTGAGGATATGGTGTTATCTGGGTTTTGATGGGTTATCAGTGATCAGATGTTGTGGAAATGATTCTTGGAGTTAAAATAAAAATAAAATGATGTATAAGATTAGTGTAGAGAGTCAGATATGGAAGGGTGATATGCTCTGTTTCTTCACTGGGCATATATGAATACTTAGGTGTTTATATGAGAGTTGATGAAGACTTAGAGATAACCAGGAGCATAAATGTTTCGTCTATAAAGACATATCGTCAGTGTTTTATTGTTTGTAGTTGACTATTTTATTGTCTGTGTTGACCACTTTGTGTCTGTGTTTTATCATCTGTGATTGACTATTTTATCGTGTGTGTTGACCACTTTGCGTCTATGTTTTATCATCTGTAGTTGACTATTTTATCGTCTGTGTTGACCATTTAGCGTTTGTATTTCTTATCGTCTGTGGTTGACTTTCTTCATCTATGTTGACCATGTATCGTCTGTATTCTATCGTCTATGTTTTATCGTTTGTGGTTAACCTTCGTTTGTGTTAACCACTTATTGTCTGTCTTTCTTCACTTCGTCTGCCTTTCATTTGTGCTTCATCTGCTTTATATTTCGTCTTCTTTTTGAATCATCTGTTCTCTGCTTTGTCTATCTTTTGGCATTGTGTCTGTCTTTTGGCACTTTGTCTATGTTTGACTTTTATCGTCTGTGTTTGACCTCTGATCATCTGCCTTTTTGCTTCTGTCTATGTTTTGCTTTCGACTATGTTTTGCTATCGTCTGTCTTTTGAATTTCGTCAGCCTTTGAGATTCTGTCTGCCTTTAGACACTTTGTCTGTCTTTTGGCTTATTCTCTATCTTTTGCTTCTGTCTGTCTTTAGCCATCGTTTTTGTTTTGAATATTCAACTGCTTCTGCTTTGTCTACTTTTTGCTTACAGGACCAAATTATATCAATTACACTCTCTAATTTAACGTGAATAGTAGACTCGAAAGTCAGAGTTTGGAGAAAAATATGAAATGGCTCATTAGTTTATAGAATTGGATTCAAATGGGTTGTTGAGGTATAAACCCTACGTACAGTACTAGATAAGTGAGTTTTGATATTTGATTGTGTTTATGATAACCTTGATAGAAGGATACCCGAGATTGTCATAAACATGCATTGTACATAATTCATTCCATATATGTGCATTAATGAACACGCATAACTGTGCAGATTGTGATATATGTGTGTATTATTTTGTTATAGAGGAACAGTTGAAACGTTAACTTCCAGATGTTGTCGATACTTCCAGGCATTAGCTTTAGGAGTAACGTGTGAGTAACCTAGACGGTCTCACTTAATTTCTGGTTGTTTAATTCTATTTAAAATGATTGAATGAATGTGGTTTGAATGTTATTTCCAGATATGGAGGTCCAATGACTATGATATTGGATTCAGATATAGAAGTGCTACTTGTATGTGAACGAGATGAAATAAATGTGCATTTGATATAAATTTGTCATTTGATTCACAACGAAAGTTGAATGCCGAACTTAAATCCGATGACTCTGAAAGTTTGTTTGGGCATTCATATAAAATTGTGATATATGAGATACTCAAAAATTATTGCATTTCATAAAATGCATGCTTAGATAAAGGCGTTGTGACTTGAGTTACCATTTTGAAGCACTTCCACGTAAAGCTTTGCTCCGTGATATTTCTGATATTGCACATAGAGCTATGCTCTGTGATTATGTCTGATTGAGCCCTATGAGCCAATATTTGTATAAATCTGTGATGGGCACTCAGTCACAACAATAAGAAAGAAAGTGAGTCTCATGTGCACTGCTGATGCATGATATAAATGATTATAAAATGTTAAATGTACAATGTGATATGATTGATTAAGTGTATATGATCCAATATGATTATACGTTATGTGAAATAATGTGATACATGAATTGAGTGAACCATCGATGATGGTTACCTCATTGAGTTCGTAAAACTCACCAAAATTGTAATGTTGTCTTTTCAGGACCGAGAGATGACTCTATCGAGTGAGAGGCTCTATGTGATTTTAGCAAGAGAAGTCATGGCTCAAAGGTCGGTCAGCTGGGATTTTTGGATGGATTAGATAGACTTGTATATTTTTCTCATTCATGCAGTACTTTTGTACTACGTTTAATGATGTACATACAGTAAGTGTTGAAAGATATATTGTAGCCTTTCGAGTTGTGAAATGAAATGAGGAAAATGTTGGGTTTTAAAATATTGTGATATCCATATGATGCTTTGAAATGATTAATGATATGATGCCATGTGAAGTTTATGTAGTGTTCAGTAGTAGCTCACCCTTATTGTAGGATATATACCGGAATGACCTTTGGGCGTCCCGGTATGTACCCTGTTGTAAAGGGGTGCTACACTTAGGTGGTATTAGAGCATGGATTGGCATCTGTTGAGACATATAGAATGTTAAGCATGAAATATCATGAGAAGTACAGAAAAATGATTGAAATTTATTGTTTGTTATAGGTCATCCGTTCTAGGTGATCAAGTTGATCAACCAGCTGACCAAGGACCAGTAGGAGCCAGTAGAGAGTCCTCGGTACCTCGATTTGAGGAGATGCCTCCAATAGTTCCCGAGAGAAGGGAGAGGTGTTATAATAGGCTGCATAAGTAGGGAGTTGTGGACTTTTATGGTAGCACAAACCCTGCTGAGGCCGAGGGACTGTTAGAGAGAACATAGAGGGTATTTGATCAGATGGACTGCGAGCCTGATGAGAGGTTTGATTATGCGGTGTCCTTATTACAGAGCACAGCTTACCAGTGGTGGAAGACTGTCCTTGGTAGTAGCATCAGGCCTTATCAATTGAGGTGGGAAGACTTCCTGAGGGTCTTCAAAGAGAACTACATACCTAAGATCTAATTGAATAAGAAGATGGAAGAGTTTTTGGGTTTGAATAAGGTAGGATGTCTGTGGCTGAGTATGAGATCTGATTTAATGAGTTGATAGGTTGTGCTACTGCTTTGATCCTTACAGAAGAAGACAAGTGTAGGAGGTTTGAGAATGGACTTTCATAGAGTTGAGGGCTGCTTCGATTATAGTTGAACAGCTGATGACAGAGAAACAGGCTGAGATTGGACCCTTGTCTAGAGGGAAGAGGCCTAGTGAGAGTCAGGGTAGTTCTAGTAGAAGATTCAGTAAGCGCCAGAACAGAGATTTCAGACCACCAGTTGGATCAAAGCAGTCGGGATTCAGACAGAGGGGTGGTTTTGTACTATCTGGCAGTGGAAGAGGTATAACACAGAGTCAGTTACCCCAGTGTTAGCACTGTAGGGTGAGGCACGGTGGTGAGTGCTGGAGATTATCTGGAGCTTGTTTTAGATGCGATTCTTTTGATCACCGAATTAGAGATTGCCCCGTCATTGCTAGAGCTCAGTCTGGTATGAGAGGGAGGTTTGTGGGTGAAGCTACTATCCAGAGCAGAGGTAGTAGGCTCAGACAGAGAGTTTGAGGTAGAGGCAGAGTGAGTACTGGGAGTTATTTTGTCAGGACCGAGGCCTGGAGCAACAGACCGCAGTCCTAGGCCCGAGTCTATGCTATGACTAGGCAGGAGGCTTAGGACTCTCTAGATATGGTTGCAGGTGCGGTTCTCATTTATGATTTTGAAGCTTTGGCATTGCTAGATCTAGGGTCCACACACTCTTTTATCGCACCGCATTTGGCATGTAGATTGCATTGTGATAAGGAGTTGTTACAGTATGGGTTAAAGGTGAGTACACCAATAGGTAGTACTACAGTGATAGGAAAAGTTTGTAAGAGATGTCTGATTAGCATTGATCAAGCAGAGTTGGAGGCAGACCTGATTATATTACAATTGAGGGAGATAGATGTGATCCTAGGCATGGATTGGCTCAGTACTCATAGAGCCATTATGAACTGCTACACCAAGGAAGTAGTGCTGGAATCACCTGGTCAACCGAGAGCAGTTTTCAGAGGAGTTAGTCAGGCGGTGCCAGCCAGGATGATATCATTTATAAGTGAACTGAGATTGATGTAGGGAGGATGTGAGGCTTATCTAGCCCACATCATTGATACCAGAGCTGAGCAGAGTGTACAGGACATTTATGTGTTTAGAGAATTTCTGGATGTTTCCCGATGAGCTACCTGGTTTACCACCAGATCGGGAAACGGAGTTCACAATTGATCTAGTTCTAGGTGTTGCTCCTATATCTATCATGGACTCTATATAGGATGGCACCTGTAGAATTGAAAGAGTTGAAGGCTCAGCTTCAGGAGTTGCTGGAAAAGGGTTTTATTAGACCCAGTGTTTCACCTTGGGGAGCTCCAGAACTGTTGGTGAAGAAGAAGGATGGGACTTTGAGGTTATGCATCGATTATAGGTAGTTGAATCGGGTGATAGTGAAGAATAAGTTCCCACTACCTAGAATCGATGATTTGTTTGATCAGCTGCAGGGAGCCCAGGTATTCACTAAATTGGACTTGAGGTTAGAGTATTATCAGTTGAAGATAGTAGAGGCTGATGTACCTAAGAGTGCGTTTAGGAGCAGGTATGGGCACTATGAGTTTCTAGTGATGCCATTTAGGCTGACTAATGCCCCAGAAGTTTTTATGGCCTTGATGAATAAGGTGTTTCAGCCCTACCTGGATCAATTTGTGATTGTATTTATTGATGATATCTTGGTGTATTCAAAGAGTAGAAAGGAACATACTGAGCATTTGAGGGTTATTTTACAGATTATGAGGGAAAAGCAGTTATATGCCAAATTTAGTAAGTGTGAATTTTGGCTGGATCAAGTTGTGTTTCTAGGACATATAGTGACTAGAGATGGCATACAAGTGGATCCAAAGAAGATAAAGGCAGTGATGAATTGGGAAGCTCCAAGGAATGTGTCTAAAATCCGAAGCTTCCTAGGATTGGTCGGATATTATCGGAGATTTGTCGAGGGGTTTTCCTTGATCTCAGCCCCTCTGACCAAATTTCTGAGGAAGAATGTAGTGTTTAGATAGAATGAGGAGTGTCAGAAGAGTTTTGAGGAGCTTAAACATCGATTGACTTTTGCACCGATGTTGACTATTCCATCAAGGACCGGAGGATATATGGTGTATAGTGATGCTTCGCATCAAGGATTGAGATGTGTATTGATGCAGCATGGAAATATGATCGGATATGTATCGAGACAATTAAGGTCTCATGAGATGAATTATCCGGTACATGATTTAAAGCTAGCTGTAGTTGTTTTTGCTCTAAAGATTTAGAGACACTACTTGTATAGAGAGACATTCCAGATTTATACCGATCATAAGAATTTGAGGTATCTGTTGAGTCAGAAAGAGTTGAATTTGAGAGAGAGGAAATGAATTGAGTTATTGAAAGACTATGATTGCACTATTAAGTACCACCCGGGGAAAGCAAATGTGGTGGCTGATGCTTTGAGTAGGAAGTCTAGTACCAGTGTAGCTTAGATTCAGTTATCAAGGCTACCTAATTTGATTTATTTGAGAACTCTGAATGTGGAGTTGAATCTGGAGCATAATGAGGCATTGATTGCTACACTGAAACTTAGGCCGATGTTACATGATCGAATCAGAAAAGTATAAAGGAAAGATCCAAATATGGAGAAGCTTACGGAGAAAGTGAAGATAAAACCAGATTTTGAGTTTGAGTTGAGGGATGAGACACTATGGTTGAAAAAGAGGCCGTGTGTTCCTAATATAGATGATTTGAGGAAAGAGATTCTTGAGGAAACTCTTATGGCTTACTACGCTATGCATCCTGGTACTACCAAGATGTATAACACACTAAAGCAGCATTTCTGGTGGCCTGCAATGAAGAAGAAAGTAGGGGAGTATGTAGCTAGATGTATGACATGCCAACAAGTTAAGGCTGAGCACCAGGCTCCGGTAAGAGAGCTTCATTCTTTGTCCATTCTGGAGTGGAAATAGGAACGGATTACTATGGATTTCATCATGGGACTGCCTAAGACTCTTAGGCAGAATGATGCTATATGGGTGATAGTGGATCGGTTGACTAAGTCGGCCCATTTGCTAGCAGTGAGAGAAAACAATTCACTTGATCAGTTAGCCCAGAGATATGTAAATAAAGTGGTGAGACTGTATGGGGTTCCAGTGTCCACTGTATCAGACAGGGATCCTAGATTTACTTCGAGGTTTTGGAAGAGCTTGCAGCCTGCTATGGGTACTAAGTTGAACTTCAGTACAACATTTCATCCTCAGACAGATGGACAGAGTGAGAAGACAATCAAGACAATGGAGGATATGCTTAGGGCGTGTGTATTGGAGTTTAGAGGAGCATGGGATCAATATATAGCATTAATAGAGTTTGCCTACGACAATCATTACCATAATAGTATCGAAATGGCACCATATGAGGCACTGTATGGTAGAAAGTGTCAGTCACCATTATATTGGGATGAAGAGGGCTTGAGAATGGTGGAAGGCCCCAAGTTGATACAAGATATAGTGGATAAGGTGAAATTAATCCAAAGCCGAATTAAGGCGGCTCAAGATAGGTAGAAGAGTTATGTGGATCAACATCGACGTGATATGGAGTACAATGTGGGAGATAAGGTATTTGTGAGAGTGTCACCTTGGAGGGGAGTTTTGAGATTCGGTAAGAAGGGTAAGTTGGGCCCTAGGTACATTGGTCCTTATGAGATCATTGAGAGGATTGGACCTTTGGCCTTTAGGCTGGCTTTATCGAATGAGATGTCTCAATTGCATAATGTGTTTCATGTGAGTATGCTCCGAAGATACCGATCAGATCCGACACATGTGATACCAGCTCAGGAGATTGAGGTTGCTAGAAACTTAAGCTATGTTGAGGAGCCGATAAAGATTGTGGGATCATAGATCAAGCAATTGAGGAATAGAGTCATTCCATTGGTGAAAGTCCTTTGGAGGAACCACTCAACTGAGAAGGCAACTTGGGAGACAGAGGAGCATATGAGGAGGCAATATCCCCACCTGTTCGAGCAAACAGGTAAGAATTTTGAGGACGAAATTTCTTTTAAGGAGGGGAGAGTTGTAACATCCCATCACCATTGGGAGGTTAAAATAGTAAATATGAGTGATTAATGAGACCTTAGAAAAACATTTTCATGCTAATGCATAATATGTTATACACATACACGTGAATAGTGATATTTTCTACACTTGAAATTAAGTGTACATGCATTCATGAATAATTCTAGGTATAATTGGATTGAATTGTGAGTTTTGGAAAAATTGTGAAATTTTGAGAATTATGAATGTTTCTGTATTGAAAATATTATTGGCCAGTAGAATTGTGAGATTTATGAATTTTGGTGAACTTAGGATTAATTTTTATAATTTATAGAGTATTGTGAAAAATAGGAAAAAGAAGAGAAGAAATCAAATGAAAAATTGGAGATAGTTGGATTGTAAAGATGAGAGTTAGTTCAAAAGACACTAAGTCAAAACTTAGACCTTAAGAAGATGACAAGTGTAAGTTGCTTGTATTATGTGTCAAAAGTTTGAGTAATTCGAAGAGTTAAAAAGGGGTTGGTAATTCGTCTGTAAAAACGTATCGTCTGTGTTTTATCATCTTTGGTTAACTATTTTATCGTCTGTGTTGACCACTTTGCGTCTTTGTTTTATCGTCTGTGGTTGACTATTTTGTCATCTGTGTTGACCACTTTGCATCTGTGTTTTATCGTCTGTGTTGACCACTTAGCGTCTTTATTTCTTATCGTTTGTGGTTGACTTTCTTCATCTATGTTAACCACGTATTGTCTGTATTCTATTGTCTATGTTTTATCATCTGTGGTTGACCTTCTTCGTCTGTGTTGACCACTTATCGTTTGTCTTTCTTCACTTCGTCTGCCTTTTATTTGTGCTTCGTCTGCTTTGTGTTTCGTCTGCTTTTTGGAATCGTCTGTTCTCTGCTTCGTCTGTTTTTTGGCGTTGCGTCTGTCTTTTGGTGCTTCATTTATGTTTGACTTTTATCGTCTGTGTTTGACCTCTCATCGCCTGCCTTTTTGCTTCCATCTATGTTTTGCTTTCGTCTATATTTTGCTATTGTTTGTCTTTTGAATTTCGTCTGCCTTTAGACACTTTGTCTGTTTTTTGGCGTATCGTCTGTCTTTAGCCATCGTCTGTGTTTTGAATATTCGTCTGCTTCTACTATGTCTACTTTCTGCTTATAGGACCAAATTATATCAATTACACTCTCTGATTTAACGTAAATAGTAGACTCGAAAGTCAGAGTTTGGAGAAAAATCTGAAATGGCTCATTGGGTTATGGAATTGGATTCAAATGGGTTGTTGAGGTATAAACCCTACGAACAATGCTAGTTAAGTGAGTTTCGATATTTGATTGTGTTTATGATAACCTTGATAGAAGG
>JAOSBN010000177.1:31152876-31168025 GCA_027563595.1 Erythroxylum suave | reverse complement strand
ATCATTTCGTTTTTGAATGATTAAATTATATGTCCGAAATTATGTTATGATCCCACCACAAATCTTCCATGTCTAGACCTTTTTAATTAAATTTAAGATTATAATTTATTTTATTGAAATGTTCCTAATTATTATAATTATTATTGCAAATAAATTTTCTAATGGTGACACATAGTCGCCATAAATTACATACGGGGACCAAGGCCAACAAAGATTCTATTAACATCATATTAGAAGATAACTCAAAATTGATTATATAAGAGGCAAGTCTTGAAGCATTTGATATCCGTAATAAGAATTTGTTTTTTCTCAGTAGCATACATATGACTAATATTGAGTTCATCTCCTAACATGACCTCTTAGTAAACAAATTATAAATAAAAGGGATTATTTGACTCATTAATATGAACAACCGAAACAGGGAGGTGTGGATGAGAAGTAAGGTTTATAATTAACTTTTTTATGCTAGTCTTAATTTTTATGCGAGGCCATTCCCCTTCAATAGCTTCGACAACTGGAATAAAAGAGTGCCTTACTAGGAAAACAAACAAATAGTGATGATAAAGAAAATTCAAACTTTATAGATTCTATTTTTAGGGAAAAAGAGAAAATATTAAACAAACAAATCAAGTATAGTGAGCTTCTATGGAAAACCAAAAAATAAAACTAGTTGCAAAAGAGGGAGAGCAAAACCAACTTCAAAGTCAGTGGATATGTGAGTCGGTGGATAAGTGGTTTGATTTTTTGTCACATAAACGCAAAGAAAAACTCTGCTTGGAGTCAAAGTCACAGGAGCAGACTTTACAATCCTAAAAATTCAAAGTGCATATATATCAAACAAAAACATATAACAACCTAAAGTCCAAAAAGAGTAAATTCACTTTGTTGGAGAAATATTATAGAACTGAACAGCTTTAGAAAAAGAAGAAAGTGATTATGCTGATCAACCTTGCTTTATTTACAAGAAACAGAGCCTCTTAAATAGGCTTTATAAGAGTTGTAATTTGAGCTAAACACTAACGGCGTATCAACTACAAATTCTAACTACTTTAACTAATTCATCTAGGAAATAGGAAAACTAACAACTAGTGAATCTCCTAGCTTATTTTATGGTAACAAACTAACAACTAAATTGTTGAAGGTTTGATATTCGTTATATATAAATTGATATTGATCTTAAATAGAATTAATGATGTCCAAGATATAAAACATAGCATGAAGGAAATCATGATGAGATCATGATAACGAGATTCCTTTCATGTGTAATTATGTTAGTATCTAAATAATACTTAGTCATAGGATTAATAAGACAGGACATTATTAATCTAGATAGACTAACACTTGTTATACTCATTGATTTGATCAAGCATTGGATCTCACAAACTGTAAACATGAAATGTTTAGAGATAACATATGGATGTTTAGTAAAGGTAGCACGTACATTGGATGACCCGCTATGAGATTATCATATGGATGATCTATCGAATGTCAATGATTATTCTTATCATAACAATGGTGCAAATATCCTAAGACTTGAGGTACTCAAGGATATCTTAAATACTAATCCGTGTTTTGACATCATTCCTTGTTACCTCAGGACGAGGTTGCTCTTAGGGTGATGATTGGGTACAACAATTGGTATTTGAAGGTAATTGGGTAGCCAATAAAGGATTCACCACTCCTGATAGAAGGAAATGATACCTACGGCCTCTTGCCAGGGTCATTTCTCATGAGTCTCTGGCCAGAGCAATTATATTTCATGAAGAGAGTCTTCAATGACACATAGAGTAATGAGAACCCAAGACAAGAACACTTAGACTAGATGTAACATAATCAGTCTACTGAGAGTTAACAGATAGCCCAACTCTAAATCAAGTGGGGTATAGTATGGTGAAAGGACGAATTGCATGGTAATTGTCTATGAAAAGGTTTATAAGTTAGATAATTAACTATCGAAGAGTTCATGTGTTAATCCACTTATATTCCGGTAAATTGGCATCATAAAACCCTTCATGATTTGGATGAATTAAGAGTTAATTTAAGTGCCTATCCCACGCATAAGAGATCAGATGAAAAACAGTGTGTGTATGGCCAATTTTAAGTACACCACGATTGTGGTCGAAGGCGAGCCTATTTTATTTAAGGACCACAGTCGTGGCTTGATGGGCACAGTCGTTACAAAGGGCACAAAACAGTACATAAATGAGTTCTTCACTTATGTACACAAGAATTAATCACTTCTTACACACTTGAGAAAGAGCATAAGGGCTTTAGAAGAGTTCTAGAGTGAGAAAGAGGTATCAAGAACCTTGTTCTTGCAATTCATGCAATTATTACATGAATCCAAGTGAATGCAACAAGATTCTTGATCTATCTTCCATAATCTTGAGCATCTAATAGAACTCATCTAGTTTGGTGCTCAAATCACCCTTATACACTATTTCTTCATCATCTTTATGTGTCTTTGGGTCATCAAGGAAAGGTTTGGCGTTTTCAGCAACCTAAACAAGGAGAAGAAACGAGAAAGGAGGAGAAACAAAAGGTAAAAAATGTTTTATACTTTATGTTCTTTACATATCCTTGAATGTATGTATGACTATGTGGTTTTCGAGTTGTCATGGTGTTGGAATCTTGATTCTGACACTTTCGCCGCATTTGCATGCATATGATGCATGCAACCATGGCTAACCCTATGTTGATTTCTGGGAATTCCTAGAAAACTAAATGCATGTGTTGATTTTGAAAATTTTGTAATAATTCTATAAAAATTATTTTTCTGTTTTTCTTTCACATAAATGTTTATAAGGTGTTATATTATGTTTATGTAAAAATAAAAATGCAATTGAATGTCATTTTCTATTTTACTACGAATTTAGTTTCAGCTAGATGTGTGTATGAAGTTCTGGAAATTCAGGAAATGTGATGAACTTGCATGTATGTAAATTCCATGTTAATTTTAAAAAAATTCTTTTTATGAATTTTATGTATGCACATGCAAGATGAGATGTTGCCATGTGTATGAGATGCATGACACTTGTTGTTAAAGTGATTATCTTATGCACATATGATGTAATGTTTGACTTGTGTTAGAAGTAACATGACAAGTGTCATACACATATGATGTGTTGGCTATTTTGTATTTATTAATAAATAATTCCTAAGATTTAAGCTCTATAATTTTTTAGAATGTGTATAAGACTCTAGAACTTTTCTAGAATGAATTGAATTTGATTCAATGAATAAATAAAGTCAAAGTCAACATTGGTCAACTTTTTGAAAGTTGATGCAGTTGACTTACTTAATGACTTATAATGTATGTATTTCGGTTAGAAGACCTAAATAAGGATCTTATGTGACAAGAAATGCATTATTTTGATGGCAGTAGTATGCTTAATGCATGTGCGTGAAATTAGGATTCCGAAAATTTTCCAAACATCAAATCGGTCTCCTTAGTGTCTAGTACCCGATTAGGTTCAAGAGATGAATCGAATCATAAATTTTAGATGCATAGTCAATTCACAACCTAAAGTAAACCTCCTTTGTGTGATACATGCATTAGATGCATTTAAAGGTAGTTATGCAGATAGGCTCGATTCAATTGAGTTGTCCATAATCTAAATGTATATGAGTGATATACATATTAAAAATCATCCAAGCATTGATGAGACAAAAGAACAAATCCCTCAACCAAAAAATTAAGACTTAGAAAGAACCAGAGTTCTTTTAGAGTTGGGTTGTTAGGCAAACCCAAGCCCGCTTTACATGAATATGTTCAAACCATAGAAATTAGATTTCTGGATTAATGGGTTGGTCTTAACTGGAAGCGTTGATTCATTGGGCAAACCCAAGGTTAACATGGATAGAGGCGAAGTTGGGCTATATACATGGGATGTGTACAAATCAAGATTTGATGACCCAATGAGTGTGCTAAATCAACAGTTGATGGCACAAGTCGATAGTTTCATAAATGAATGCAATTGGTATGAATGATACCAATCGATTAACCTCAGATGGCTTGTTGGGCAAATCCAAGGTCATTCTTAGTGATATCGGATATCAACCCATTAAGAAAACTGTAATTTTTCTCAAATTCATAGTGAGGGCTATGGATTTGAATAAGAATAGTGGGACCTATAATGAATGTTATTAAAGTCCTCATAGATATGCATTAAGTGTACATTCTAACACTTTCTCTCATTATTCTAGGTTATCGAATCACACGATGTCTTCTAGTGTGAACCTACGCTCCCTATTAGATTCCAACAAACTCACAGGACCTAACTTCTTGGATTGGCTACAAAATTTGGGAATTGTTCTTAAATCTAAAAAAGTAGGACATGTCCTAGATAAACCACTTCTCGATCCCCCTGTTGTCGATGCATCTAATGAAGATTAGAAAGCTTACAAGAAGCAACTAGATGATAGTGAGTTGGCTAGCTATATAACGTTAGCCTTTATATCACTAGAACTGCAGAAGTAGTATGAGGCTATGGATGCTCATACTATAGTCTACCATTTAAGGCAACTGTTTGATGAGAAAGCTCAATCTGAAAGGTTCGAGACCTCGATATTACTTTTCTGTTCAAAGATGTCTGAGGGAACATCTCCAGTGTAGTATGCGCTGAAGATGAATGGATATATTGAGAGGTTAGGCAATTTAGGCTTCATTAATTCTGACTGGTTTGACCGATAGTTATTCATAGTTTGTGCTTAACTATCGGATGAACCAAATATCCGCAATGATACCTGAACTGATTAATTAACTCAAAATAGCCGAGTAAACTATCAAGAAAGATAGTAAAGTTGTGATGCTGGTGGACTTTGCTTCTGGTTCTCGAAAGAAAAACCAAAAGAAGAAGAAGTTCAAAACGCTAGTGGGAGGTGTAGCCAAGAAGAAGGCAAAGGAGATAACACCAAAGGGGATATGCTTCCGTTGCAACAAGGAAGGACATTCGAAGAGGAACTACAAAGCTTATCTGGAGTCACTGAAGCAGAAGAAGGCAACAGATGCCCCACCGTCTACTTCAGGTATGATAGTTATCATTAAGGTTAATAATATTTCTGATCATAACATTTAGGTATTAGATACTGGATGTGGCTCACACATATGTATTGATATCCAACGTCTCAGGGATAGTAGACCACTCAAGAAGGGAGAGATGGACCTACGTGTGGGAAATAGAGCAAGGGTTGCTACATTAGCTATAGGGACATATGTTTTGTATCTTCCTAGTAGGCTAGAGTTAGTTTTGGAAAATTGCTATTATGTATCCATTGTGACTAAAAACATTGTATCTATTTCATGTATTAATAAAGTAGGATTTCATTTAACTTTTTCAAGCAATGGTTGTTCAATTAAGTTGAATGAAATGTTGAATGGTACTGCTACACAGTGTAATGGAATTTACATATTAGATATATCCAATCTAATTTTAAATAATAATGACCATAAAAGTCAAAAATGAGATAAGTTAAAATCATCTTACTTATGGCATTTTCAACTTAGCCATATAAGTGATAAACGCATGATTAAGCTACACAAGAATGGTAGCCTAGGGTCATTTGATTATGAATCATATGACACATGTGAATCTAGCTTGGTAGGCAAGATGACAAAATTACCTTTTAAAGGAAAAGGTAAACGAATGAGTAAGTTATTAGACTTAATACATTCTGATGTATGTGGTCTGATGTTTATTCATGCTAGAGGTGGTTTTGTGTACTTCATTACTTTTATCAATGATTATTCACAACATGCGTATATCTATCTACTGAGATACAAGTATGAAGCATTTGAAATATTCAAATAATTTAGACATGAAGGAGAGAAACAACTCGGTAAAGTATTAAGACACTTCGATCAGATCGAGGTGGTGAATACTTAAACGAGGAATTTCTAACTTATTTCAGAGATAATGGGATAGTATCCTGGTGGACTCCACCTTACACACCGCAACATAACGGTGTGGCTAAAAGGAGAAACCAAACCTTGTTAGATATGTTAAGATCAATGATGGGCTTAACGGATCTACCGAAATCCTTTTTGCGGTTATGCACTTGAGACTGCTATTTATGTGACAAACAGAGTCCCTTCTAAGGTAGTTAAAGTTACTCCATATGAGATATGGACTAACAAAAGGCCCTACCTCTCTCATATGAAAGTCTGAGGTTGTCCGGCTTATATGAAGAGGATTCGATCAGTCAAGCTAGAAGCGAAATCTGATAAATGCTTGTTTATAGGATATCTTAAGGAAACAATTAGATATCAATTTTATAATGCTTTAAAGCAAAAGGTATTTGTCTCAAAGAATGTTGTCTTTGAGAAAGAGTTTCTTCTAAGAGAAGACAGTGGGAGCAAAGTTGAACTTGATGAAGTTCATGATGCTCAAACAGACGCAGATCAACTACCTGATCCTGAACCTGAAACTAGTGTCCACAAAGACGAGACAATAGTTGAACCTTCTGACACACAAAATGTTTATAGGTCACATAGGATACGAATTGTTCCAAAGAGATATGGATTTATCATAAGTGAATATAATGACATATTGCTCATAGAGGATGATGAGTCTACAACCTATGAAGAGGCTCTGAAGAGTTAATAATCTGAAAAAAAATTGCTTCAAGCCATAAAATTTGAAATGGATTCCATGTATGGAAACCTAGTATGGACTTTGGTTGACCTACCCAAAGGATTAAAACTCATAGGGTGCAAATGGATTTTCAAGAAGAAAATCGACATGAAAGATAATGTAATTACCTATAAAGCTAGGCTAGTCACTAAAGGTTATCGTTCAAGATAAGGAATTAACTATGACAAAGTATTTAGCCTCGTAGCCATGCTTAAATCTATAAGAATACTCTTAGCCATTGTTGGTCATTGTGATTATGAAATATGGCAGGTGGACATGAAGACAGCTTTCCTAAATGGAAACCTAGTTGAGGATGTATATATGATACAACCTGAGGGCTTCATATCTAAAGATGGCAGAAGGGTATGCAAGCTTTAGAAATCTATTTATGGACTGAAGCAAGCATCTAGGAGTTGGAACATCTGATTTGATGAGACAATCAAAGAGTTTGGTTTCTCACAAAATCCTGATGAACCTTGTATGTATAAGAAGGTTAGTGGGAGTGCTATCATATTCCTTGTGTTATATATGGATGACATATTACTAATGGGAAATGATGTCTCAAGTTTGCAATCAGTCAAAGTTTGGTTGTCCCGGAATTTTTCCATGAAAGGCCTTGGAGTAGCAACTTATATATTTGGAATAAAGATCTATAGAGATAGATCAAGGAAGTTGCTAGGTCTTTCTTAGTTAACATACATAGACAAAGTGTTAAATAGGTTTAGCATGGAATAGTCTAAGAGGGGTTTCTTCCTATAACTCATGGGATAAAACTCTTGAAGTCTATATGTCCCAAGACACAAGATGAGAGGACTCACATAAGTATGATCCCTTATGCTTTAGCAGCTGGATCAATCATGTACGCTAAGTTATGTACAAGTCCTGATATAGCGTATGCTCTAAGTATTACGAGCAAATATCAATCGAATCCTAGTGAGGGTCACTGAGTGGCTATCAAGAATATCCTAAAGTACTTGAGAAGGACTAAGGATGTATTATTGATATATGGAAATGGAGATCTAGTAGTGAGCGGGCATACAGATGTCAGTTTTTAATCTGACCAGGATAACTCCAAATCCCAGTCAAGTTATATTTCCATACTGAATGGTAGAGCAAGTCAGTTAGAACAGTTCCAAACAGAAGACGACTGCAGATTCGACGACTAAGTCAGAGTACATTGCAGCTGTGGAAGCGGCAAAAGTAGTTGTTTAGATCAAGAAGTTCGTTATGAAACTTGGAGTGGTTCTTAACATAGTAGACCCAATATTGTTGTACTGTGACAACAATGGGGCTATTGCTCAAGCCAAGGAACCGAGATCTCATCAGATGTCCAAGCACATACTCAGGAGATATCACCTAACTAGGGAGATAATTGATAGAGGTAATGTGAAGATTGAGAGAGAGCCCACACATGAAAGCATTGTTGATCCGTTCATAAAGCCAGTTCCACAAATAAAATTTGATTCTTGTGTACTCGCCTATGGTATTAGATACCAATGTGATTGGCTTTAGTGCAAGTGGGAGATTGTTAGAGTAGTGCTCTAAAGGCAATCACCTTTAGCACTTTTGTACTGAATCTATTTTCACTAATAAAGTGAAAGGCGTTTTTCATTAATTTGATATTCGCTATATATGAATTGATATTGATCTTAAATCGAATTAATGAAGTCCATGATATAAAACATAACACGAAGAAAATCATGATGAGATCATAACAATGAGATTCCTTTCATGTGAAATTATCTTAGTATCTAAATAATCCTTAATCATAGGGTTAATAAGACAGGACATTATTATTCCAGACAGACTAGCACATGTTATACTCCTTGATTTGATCAAGCAGTAGATCTCATAAATTGTAAACATGAGATATTTAGAGTAACATGTGGACACTTACTAAGAGTAGTAAGTACATTGGATGACCTGCTATAAGATTATCATATGGATGATCTATCGAATGTCTATGAATAATCTCATCATAAAAATGGTGCAAATATCCTTAGACTTAAGGTACTCAAGGATATCTTAGATACCAATCTTGTGCTTTGTCATCATTCCTTATTACCTCAAAATGAGGTCACTCTTAGGGTAGTGATTGGCTATAACTATTGGTATTCGAAGGTAATTGGGTAAATAATAAAGGATTTACCACTCCTAATAGAAGGAGATGATACCCACAGCCCTTGTCAGGGTCAATACTCGTCTGTGGCCAAAGCAGTTATGTGTCATGAAGAGAGTTTTCAATGACACATAGAGTAATGAGATCCCAGGAAGAGAACTAATATCACTTGGACTAGATGTGACGTAGTCAGTCCAATGGAAGTTGAAACATAGCCCATCCTCCGAACCAAGTGGGGGTATAGTATGGTGAAAGGACAAATTGCATGGTAATTATCTATGGAAAGGTTTATATGTTAGATAATTAACTGTCGAATAGTTCGTATGTTAATCCATTTATATTTTTAGAAATTGGCATCATGAAAGCCTTCATGATTTGCTTGAATTAAGAGTTAATTCAAGTTCCTAAAATAACCGAGAATCTAAGAGTCACACGTATAAAACATAATGTGTATGGCCAATTTTAAGTAGTCAACGATTGTGACTAATAGGCCACGATCGTGGTCGAAGGCGAGCCCATTTTTTAAAAAGGCCATTGGCCACAATCATGACAGAGGGCACGAATCAGTATATAAGTGAGTTCTTCACTTATGTACACAAGGCTTAATCACTTTTTACACACTTGAGTGAGAGCATAAGGGCTCTAAAAGAGTTCTAGAGTGAGAGAGAGGTATCAAGAACCTTGTTTTTGCAATTTATGCAATTGTTGCATGAATCAAAGTGCATGCAACAAGATTCTTGATCTATCTTCCATCATTTTGATCATCTTCTAGAACTCATCTAGTTTGGTGCTCAAATCACCCTTATACATTGTTTCTTCATCTTCTTTACGTGTTCTTGGGTGATCAAGGAAGGGTTTGGTGTTTGCAACAACTCAAACAAGGAGAAGAAACAAGAAAGGAGGAGAAACAAAAGATAAAAAAGTTTTATATTTCATGTTCTTTACATATCCTTGCAAGTATGTAAGATTATGTGGTTTTCGGGTTGTCATGCAACCATAACTAACCCAACACTATTTCCACAAGATCCTAAAGATCTTGGGATCTGAATAGCGTCTTCATCTTTATACTCCAAAACTCATAAGAGTCACCTTTGAAAATTAGTATATATGGTTGTGAGATACTGAGAGTGCTGGAAGTTATTGCCATTGTTTACAAATAGGAATAATGGTGTATCCAGTTCTAAAAAAACAAGAATCTGATACCATTTTGTTGGAGAAATATTATAGAACTGAACAACTTTAGAAAAAGAAGAAAGTGATTTGCTAATCAACCTTGCTTTATTCAACAGAGCCTCTTAAATAGGCTTTACAAGAGTTGTAACTTGAACTAAATACCAATAGGGTATTAGCTACAAATTCTAAGTACTCTAACTAATTCATCTAGGAAATAGGAATACTAACAACTAGTGAATCTCCTAGCTTATTTTACAGTAACAACCTAATAGCTATTGCTGAAAGTTTGAATTAAATCTAATTTCTAACACATATACAATAAAATTAATGTTGAAAATGAAAAAAAATAAGAAAAATTAACGTTACAATGGCAACCATTGAATGTGTAGTCGGAAGATTGTAAGATGTGCAAATAAAGTGAGCACCAATATCAACGGAAGAGAGCTTGTATCTTGTCAACGCATCATACTCTCCATGATAAAATTTTGGATATGTATAAAAAAATAAAAATTGCTAGATCTTCAAATCAAACAAAGTGACAGTGAACGACAAATCAATATGTAGGTTCATATGGTGACTGCAAGGAGGGCTTAAGCAAGGTGAAACGAGGCCACATTAGGCTGTAATGATTTCTTAACGCTTTGATCGACTGTTGCTGTTGTTATTACTGTAGTTGCTGTTATTATTGTAGTGGTTGCTGCTGCAAAGTAACATTTATTCAAATATAATTTTTTAACAATTCCAAAATCTATAATAACATATTTATAGTGATAAATTTTTTAAAAAGAATTGTTAAATTTGAATATGTTAATAATTAATGTGTAATTATTTAATTACAATAAATTTCAATACATTATCCTTAAAAATGTTTAAAATTTTATATTTAGCATTTACCTATATCAAAATGATTAGCATTCTAATACTTTATATTTCTGTACTATTCCTGTACATGGTTTATCAATGCAATGTTGATAGGGATCGTTAGTGGTCCTAAATTGTAATTGTAGATTGAATTGATGGACACGTAGCAGTATGTGTCGTTTAAGAATACCCTCGACTTGGAAGGGGCTAAAATTAAAAGCTCTCCACTTGTCTTTGCCTATTTCTCTGTCACCTGCACTTTGTGATTGATTTCTTTTTCTTTGGGGATGTCCTGTGGAAATGGGAATGTCATGAAAATGACCATACGCCATCAGCTTTCTCCTACGCAAAACATTTTCTTTCATACTAGTAATTGTTTGAAACAAGATTTGGTAATCAAGCTTTTTGCATTTTTATTAAGTGCTTATACCCGAGAATTCCAAATTCATGTTGGCCTTGTTTTATTTGAAGCTTGCACCATTATTTTGATAATAACGTAATTTTATTTCTTCTAATAGTTCTTTTTGTTGTTGATAAATTTAGCTTGGATCCGTTGGTTTATATCTATTTAGGCTCTCCATACAAATAGGTACAACAACAAATTAATAAAACGGGCCACCCCAAGACTTGAATTGTATATACAAACAAGCTCAAAAAGTTTGAGATAAGACTTCCAAAATGCTCTGGTCCCCTGCTAAATCATTTGATCTTGGATGCTATCTTCACTTTTGCACTCTACCTCTACTCAAAACAATAATAAAAAAGGAAGTCTTAGCTGTAGTCCTTATCCAATATACGCATTTCTATGACCAAAACTGCTAAAGAAATTAATTTGTATGCATACAGCTCAACAAATTCGTGAGATGGTTCTTGCTTGATTTTGAGGGAGGGGCAAGTCCTGGCGAGAATTCAATTTCGTTTGTTGGGGTTGTCAGAAGAATACATAGGACAATGCGTCAGAGTGAATTCCAATCGATTAAATATAGACTGCCTACATAATTGATGTGAGACAAAAAAAAGTTCATAAAGTTGAAATTAAACACAAGCGATGCAATTAAATGATTGTTGGGTTTATATTTATCTAAAAAACATTTTTTGTAAACTATAGTAGTTTTGAAAATGAGTTAGTGAAAGTTAAAACATTTACGAGTGGAATCCCAACTACTGAACAAGGTGTTAAATCATCCTTCCATTGGTTCAAAATTTATAGTAGATTTACAACTATTCCATAGCACCAATTAATATATTTTGATATTTGTTTTGAATTTCTTTTTATATTATTTTTATACGCATTTTACGAATTTAATTTGTGGTTCTATATTATTTATTTTATATACAGTAAAATATAATAGACATTAAAAAATGAATAATTAACTTAATATGTGCAATCATCAAATCATAGAGACCATGAGGCTCTTGTAACAATTGGGAATTGGGCCATTATAATTACATTAGAATTTATATATTAAAAACATAATTACATTAGTTTTCAAAATATCATAAATAAGAAAAATCCACTTGGGTAATTACTAATTAGAGAAAAAATTGTGTAAATAAATTTATTGCCAAACTGTTAAAAAAATTATGAAAATATTTGAAATACGAAAATTTATTACCTCACTTCTCATTTTCAAATGTTAAAGTTCATATGTACAAACAATATAAAGAATATATAAAATATTTTACAGATCAGTTTAAATAAAAAGTACGTCTAACAAATTAGTGCACGGATGGAAACTTTTTAAGTCAGAATTGGAAAGAAAGCCTTGCCATAACGTTGACTTCGAATCACAAAAAGGTTTACGACCCTTCTTAGACTTTAGACTTTTGTAAACTGAGAAGCCTTTCACACTAAATAAGTTGAATTTAGGAAAGAAATCCTCACACCTAATAACTTAATATTAAAGTTAATTCATTTTATTTAAACAAATGATAGTATAATAGACCTACGTTGGGTTTGATCCAATTTAACTAAATAAAAAAGCTAAAATTTTAAATTTGATATCCGATTTAACTCATGAAATAAACTTAATTTTAATTCAAATTTGAATCATTATAAAATTTTAAAATTATATAAGATACAATTGTAACACATTAACATTAATTTATGTCTTAATATATGATACCACATTAAATTTGAATAAAAAAATGTAATCATTTACCAATAAAAATGATCATAAACTTGTTGTAAAATAAAAATATAATTTTAAAAAAATTTACAATAAAATTTAAATTAAGTAAATAAATATAAAATATAGATAATTATAATAAGATTTAAATGAAATATTTATTTGAACACTAACTAAAATAAAATTCTTCAATATCATCATCACTAAAAAAAATCATCTTTCATTAAAATAAATAACTAAATTAGAATGAGTAAATTAAAAAAATAAACACTTATTTTGATAAATAATTTTCTGTCTTTTATTCCATTTTTCAATAATTATGGGAATAAGAAATCATTATATGAAAATTATAAGTTGACCTAAATTTAGGGAATTTATAAATATAAATATAGATTTTTTAATTTTATATTTGACTCATTATGTTTAGCTTAATTTTTATATTCAAATCCAATCCATAAATTAATTATTAAAAAATTGAATCCTTCAATTTTTGAATTTAACATATCAAAACATTCGAGCTGAATCAATTTGTACAAGTTTAAGTGACAATGGAAGATAATTTTACACGGGATAATTGAAACCGATACCTTACCAATGGATTCTTGGTTAAGAAGGAAGCGAAAGCTTAACAGATTTTTAAAGAAGAAAATGACCTAAAAGAAAAAGAGCAAGCTTCTTATATTACTTAAATATTTAGATGAAAAGAATACAAAAGAAAGAAATCTCATAAGTTGATTAACATTTAATTTATTAATAAATATGTAAATTTAGAAAATTATAGAATGTTAAATTGAGAGACTATTATATAGACCCTATAAGCAATAAACTTGTATTGTTTAAATGGAAACATACCAAAAAAAAATTTTCTAGCGGCCGGCTAAAATTTTATTTATTAACTAATACTTTTATTTAGCTATTTATGAGGGAATTAATGTAATGTTTATACGGCAACTAAAGAAATTGTGAAATATTTAATTTGAAATAATATTATATAAACTATATAATTAATAAAATTTTATTTTGATAGAAAGTCGAGACATAATGGCCTTACTTCAATTTTTTTGGTAACTCGCAAGGTATTCTAGGTAAGTTCAATTTGTCGATAACACCTTTAAACACTACCAAATTTAAATTAATCTCGACTCGTATTTTGTATGATTCCAAAATAGCTTAGCATTACTATTGAGTATTTAACATTATTACATATACAAGTAGAAGTGAAACTCTTTACCTTAATAAAGCAAAGACCAACCTCTTCAATTCCTACAGAAATTTGGTGCTCGATGGTAGCCCTACTTCAAATTTGAAGAAGCCACTGATAAGATTAAAACAAAGCAAGACACAAATGGCTTCAGTCACGATTTACGGGGGCTGCCTCTTTTCTTTTTCCTCACAAATTAATTATATTTTGATTTTTTTAGTCATTACCTAGATCCATTGGTATGAATACCGTATCGGCACCGGCCGGTACGGTACGGTTGGCCATCGGTACCGGCGATGGTACCAGTGGCAGATACCGGTCGGTACCGGTGATTTTCGGTCGGTACCGAAAAAGTTTAATAATTGAGGGATTTGTTTGCAATTTTTTAAAAATTTTAACGTTTTAACTTTTTAACCTAACCCCGCCCCTCTTGCCCCGACTCCTTCTGCGTCTGCCGCCTCCCTCCGTCTCCTCTCTTCTTCTCTCTCTGCCTCCCTCCGCCGCCTCCTCCAACCGTCACCGTCACCGTCACCGCTTGTGCCACCGTCACCGCCAACGCCAGCACTCTCTCTCGCCCTTGCCTCCTTCACTCTCGTCGTTTCTCCCGTCATCGCCATAGATCCGAAGAGCCCACACGCAGATCCATCGGAAGCCGCTGCACCATAGCCATCGGAGACGCGTCTAAAGCCACCGGAGAACAGATCGACACTGTCCTAGGCGAAAAACCGAAGACCCACCCACCCAAGGTCCAACTGTCCAAGACCCGACGTTGTGTTTTGTTTCTGCTTTTAATTTTATCCTTAATTTAAATTTTTGTTGTGTTGGATGGAATTGGATACTTGGATAGTTGGATTGGAAATTTGGAATTGGTTGGAATGTTAGATGATGCTGATGCACGATGTTGTGAGTTTGTGATGAAATTGGAATTGGTTGGATGATGCACGGTGTTGGAGTTGAACTGTTGTGAGTTTGTGTTGATGTGTGATACTGATATGGGATTTTGGAATTTAGAATTTGGATAGTGGAATGCCAAT
>JAOSBN010000177.1:31118292-31145150 GCA_027563595.1 Erythroxylum suave | reverse complement strand
ATTGATAGATGGGAACAAGGTGAAATGTTGGTGAGGTTAGAAGAGAATGAAGAAAATGAAAATGGATGAGAAGGAGGAAGCAAGTCACGAAGAAGGAGAGGAAAATAAGAAGAAACCACCCATTTAGCCTTCTAACTTAAAAAGCATCGTGGAAGACTACAAAAGGGAGGGTGATTAATGATAGCATTTAGCTATTAGGCAGGCTTTATAGCGAGTGAAGGAACCATGAAGATTAAGCTTTATAAAAAATACCCATTTATAACTAAAAATATTTGCATTTTGAGGAAGGGAAATAAAGGACCAAGTATTGTTATGATAGAGAGCTTCAAACTCATCAAGCATGGCTTGTCGCCAATGAGGAAAATTTGTTTACTTGAGTGAAAAAAGTATAGTCCGAATCAAGAGATGTAGAAATAGTAGTGGTGTAAGTAATGTGGTCAAGAAAAAATTTTAAAGGTCGAGTATGGTCCCAAGTGTGGGTGACCATTGGATAAGAAGAGGAGGAGGATGGTTGAGGAACAAGTGGAATAGGCAGGGAAGAGGGTACAGGAGGCATAAGTGAGATAGAAATAGTCAAGATGGTAAGAAGAGAAAACTAGAAAGTGGTAGGGGAGCAGAAGATAGTTGAATTTCTAATGGTAAAAATAAAGAAATGGTAGAAGAGGAAAAGAAGTTGGGTTGGGGATTAGGAAATTAGGTTTTAAGGAATCTAACATATCAAGAAAAACAAAATTTATTTATAGAGGGATCAATACACATGGAATGGATTTGGGTGTGATTGTATTAGTTCTAGTGTAAGCAAGAAAAGGATAGCATGTGCAACTAAAATCATGGAGATGATTAGGATTGAGAGAAGAATTGAACAATAGTTCATGAGGAGATTTGAAATGTAAGGTAGAAGATGGTAAAAAATTTATAAGGTAAACAATAGTTAAAAAGACTTCATACCAGAATTGCTTGGGAAGAGAGCTGTGAATAAGGAGAGTGACTCATGCTTCAATTATGTGACAAAATTTAAATTCAGCAACAAAATTTCGTTGTAGGGTACGAAGATAAGAAATATGAAAAGAAATGTCATAAGTGTTGAAAAAGGTAGCAAATGATCATTTGAAGAGTTCAAAAGCTCCATCATATTTAAACATTTTTTTGTTAAGAATAAGTTCTTAGCAGTGGTTTCGAAAAAATGATAATGCTTGAGACTTACGATCTAGAGGAAAGATCTAGGTGTAACGACTAAAATTATTAATAAAATTATAAAGTATCTTGAACCAGAAAGTGAGAAAAAAGTTGATGGTCCCTAAATGTCACAATGAATAAGTTAAAGATGTACAGTATATACTCTAGTAGATGTAGGAAAAGAAAGATGATAACTTTTGCTTTAAAGACATAAATAGAGGTGTTCGATAGGCCAGGATAAAAAAAACGTCAAAAATAACATAATTTTTGACAAAACGACATCATTTTTGAAGTAGCTCGTGGCCTGTTCAACTCAAATTGGACCAGATCAAGCCAAATTTGACATCCCTAGACATAAATTACAATAAAGATGGGTATGAGACATTGAATTAGACATAAATAATTTTGAACAATTTTAAGTATATAGATAACCAAGACATTGATGCCAAAGGTGAGAGGAAGCACATTGAGCAGTAAAAGTCATGAGATTTGTGAAATTGATAGGAATCATAAGAGGGTAGAAATTATTGTGGATATTTCTTTCGAGAAGTGGAATCTTGGCGAAAAGGTCATTCATAACATAACCAAAAGAATTAAATTAAATTAAAAATAAATTGTATTTAACATATTGAACAACATAAAGTAAATTGGCAGTAAGGTTAGGCATAATAAGAATATTATTTAAATGTAATGGTCAAATATTTGTATGGAAAAATAAGGAACCTTTGAAGGATATGGGGAGAGTAGTACCATTACCAATAACTATTTAATAAGTACTGTGATATGGTTGAATGGAGTCCATAATACTGTTATTGGGTGTTATATGGAAAGAAGCACCAGAATCTTAATGTCATTCAGTAATTTCGCTGGGGGAATAAGTGACTGAATTTGGTGCAGAATTAATATATAATGTAGAGAAGATTGGTTGAATTTGTGATGGTGTTGTGTTAGTAGTTACAGAAGTAATAAAATCAATCAAGTAAATAAAGAAAAACAGTAGAAGGATATAAAGAATTTTTTACACAGACAACTAGAGTGTCCAGAGAAAAATCCACGAGGTGAAGAGAGCCCCAAAATGTGTACTACATCAAGAAGAAAAAAAATTAGAAGTGTTTTCTCTCTTCCTCACACTTCATTACACCAATACATGTTACAAAGGACCCCTAAAGGGGTGTTTATATAGCATTATAACCTCATGGTGGAAAACCTACACAGAGTAGAAATTTTGAAATAGTTGAGATATATAGCTATAAAGGTCACTTATTTATGCCAAGCATCAATTACATAAATTCATTGCCACGTGTGTGAGAAAGAAAGAATCTTAAAGGCTTGGGTCATTATCCCAACAAATCTCCACTTTGACATAAGATTGAAAGCAGGAACTCTTTTTGCTATAAACCCTAAATGGCACTCAAGTATTAAGAATACCGACTAAGTCCAGGCAATGCTAAAACTTAGCAATAAGTAGTGGCTTGGTCAACATGTCACAGGATTCCAAGGAGTGTGAACCTTTTCAGCAATAACTTCATCTGATTCAACAATATCCCAAACAAAGTAGCATCGAACATCAATATGTTTAGTCTTAAAGTGATACTTACTATTTCTCATGAGGGGCACAAAACTTTAACTATCACAAAAGACAACAAGGACATATTGTTGTAGACCAAGCTTGTTCACCAAACCTCGAAGCCAAATATATTCTTTCATTCCTTCGGTAGTAGTAATATAATATGCTTTAATGGTTGATAATGTTGTAACAGACTGTAGAGAAGAATAACAATTAATAGTGGAACCACAAAGAGTAAAAATATAGGATGAAAGTGACCTTCTCCGATCGTAGTCACCACTATAGTCGGCATCAACATAGCAAACTACACCACGGGGATTAGAACAACTTTTGTCGAAGACCAATCCGATCTCACTCGAAACCTTCAAGTAGCGAAGGATCCACTTAACACCTTCCCAATGCTCCTTACTAGGATTATGCATGTACCTAGACATAACATTGACACTATAGGCCAAATCCGACTGGGTATGTATGATAGCATACATCAAGCTACCAATGACACTTGAGTACAGAATGTGAAAACATACATCCTTAACTTCATTAGTGGATAGGCATTGTTCAGTAAATAGTTTAAAACGTGCACCCAATAGAATAGTTACAAGCTTACAGTGAGCTAAAAATTTAAATTATCGAGCATCTTCTGAATACATTTCTTTTGAGAGAGCATAAGTTTACCTGTTTAATGATCCTGAATAATCTCCACCCAAAGAATCTTCTTAGCAGCACCTCATTCTTTCATATAAAATTCACTGCTAAGTTGGACCTTCAGCCTATCAATAAAAGTCTTACTAGGCACTGTAATCATCATGTCATCAACATAAAGCAAAAGATAGATGAAGAAATCATCAGGAAACTTTTGAAAATACACATAATTATTATAACTATTTCTAGAGTAGCCTTACCCAATCATAAAAGAGTCAAACATCTTATACCATTGTCTAGTAGCTTGTTTGAGACCATAAAAAATCTCATTAAACCAAAAACATGATTATCCTTTCCTTGAACCACAAAACCTTAGGTTAATGGATGTAAATTTCTTCTTTAAGATTACCATGTAATAGTGCAGTTTTCACATCCATTTGCTCAAGCTCTAGGTCATGAAGGGCAACAAGAGATAATAGTACGCAAATAAAGGCATGATGAACATCGAGAGAGAATACCTCATTAAAATCAACTCCTTCATGTTGATCAAAAGAACCTAAAATAAATTAAGTCTTATATCTCTTGTTTTCAACACTAAAGATGCCTTCTTTGAGCTTCTAGATCCACTTGCAACTAATAACATGCTTACCCTTAGGAAGCTTCACTAAATCCCAAATCTCATTCTTATGAAGAATTTCCATTCCTTCCTGCATAATACCAATCCAATTCCTAACATCTGCACTAGCAATATCCTCAAAATAATTCTTTAGCTCAGAATAAGTGTCAACTTCCTGTGCAACAACTAAAACATAAATAAAGGGATCACAATCATATTCCTACAATCTTGTTGGAACTTGGGTCTGTCTTATAGGACGATCTCGAGCCAACATATAATTAGGTTGTAATGGCAGTGGATCAAGTTGTACAGTAGCATTAGTCTGAGTTTCTTGAGACCCAAAAGCAATTGGGACTATCTCTTTAGTGGTAGTAGCAGTGACTACAAACTCCACCTTCTCCATTGCACTAGCCTAATCATCTGCATAAGGAGAAGACAACATAAGATCTTGCCTATAAGAAAATATAGCATCTTCATAAAAGGTTACATCATGACTATGATAAATCTTACGATAGATAAGAATAGGACAATAAACATGATAGCCTTTATCTCCTTCCCCGTAACTTGAGAAGACATATTTAACAGCACAAAGCTCTAACTTGCCCTCATTAATGTGAATATAAACAGGACACAAAAAACATAAAGGTTAGAGTAATCAATAGGGTTACCTAACCAAACTTCTTTTTGGATTTTACTGTTGAGGGAATAATGTAGAGAATGATTAATAAGATAGCTTATAGTAGTAGCAACCTCAACCTAAAACTCACTTCCCAACTTAGCATGACAAAGAATAAATCAAACTTTCTCCAATATAGTCCTATTGATATGCTTAGTAACTCCATTTTGCGAATGCTTACCAATCAAAATGTGGTGTTTAGCGATGCCTTCCCTCTTGCATAAGTCATCAAAAGCATCTTCATAGAACTCAAAACCATTGTCAATTCTCAACTGCTTAATTTTCTTACATGTTTGGTTCTCAATCAGGTTTTTTAACTCTTTAAAACTAAGAACTTTATTCTTCTTCTTTAGAAAAGCAACCAAAACTTATGAGAGAAATCATCGATAATGGTCAACACATACCTTCTACTGCCTCGAGAAGCAATGATATAGGGACCCCATACATTGGAATGAATATAATCTAGAGTACCTTTGGTCTTGTGAATCCCTAGGGAAGAGAAACTCACTTTAGTCTATTTACCAAATACATAGTGTTCATAAAAATTCATATTACTTGAACTCTGGTTCAATATACCCCTCTTGCACAATATTTGCATACCTTTCTCACCCATATGGCCTAGGTGGTAATGCCACAACTTGTTGGCATCTTAGTGAGACTTAGATAAGGCAACATTAGTATTAATAATAACAGTAGAGCCCTACAACATATAAAGAGTACCATGTCTTTTCCCTTTAAGGATTACAAGATTACCTCTGGACACCTTCATGACTTCACCTTCAAAGGAGTAACTACACCTAAGAGACTCAAGTGTACCAAGTAAACTAAGGTTGCATTTCAAATCAAGAACGTGGCGAACATTAGTGAGGGTTTTAACAACACCATCATAAGTTTTAATATTGATCGTACCTTTCCCCACCACATCACACTATACATTGTTACCCATAAGGACAACACCCTTAGCAGTTTCATATGTGACAAACTAATCTTTAGGAGGACACATAAGAAAAGTACAACTGGAGTCTAGGATCCATTCATCTTTGGATCTTTGTTCACTTTGGACAACCAAAAGAGCCTCACTTCCTGAACTAGAATTAACCATGGTAGCCACAAAGGTAAAATCAAATTGAATACCCTTGTTTTTACCTTCTTTTTCAAGTTTACTTTTCAATTTATAATAGTCTGAGACCTTGTGTCTGATTTTCTTGCAATATTTACATATAATATTGGCATCTCTACCTCTAGACTTAGATATAGACTTCTTATAGCTCTTACTGTTCTAGATATAGACTTCTTATGGCTCTTACTGTTCTCTCCCTTCTAAAAGTTCTACCTATAACTGTTAAACCATCAGCCTCCTTCTTAATCAAAGTGTCAAACTTAGACAGTAAAGTAGATTTAACTTCTTCTAAAGAGAGTTTTACGGTTTCTATAAAGCATAATTTCTTTAAAGTGCTTATACAAATGAGATGGGACGGGTGTAACTGCGGACATCTTAAACATAAAGAGACGTTCTTTGAGACAAATTTTTTGGCCATTCTCTTCATCATGTAAAGGAACTCCAATTTCAACTAAAGACGTATAGTGATGATAGTTTTATGGACTACTTCCCAAAGCATTTCACGCATCAAGCATAATTGAATAGCAAACAAGGCTTTTTTATCCAACTCTTCCTAATCCTCATCTGACATATTGACAGATTTCTTTATCATGCCAGATAAAGCTTTCTTCAATCTATGTTGTGTGAGAACAACTTACATCTGGACCTTCCAAATATGAAAACTGATTTTTTTGTTGAAATTGTCAATGTCGAATTTGGCGGAAGGAGACATGGTGACAAGACTTGATTAATCGAAACAAACCTGTCTCCTACACTCATTTTTTGTGTTGATAGTTGCAAAAGAAATGAAATCAATCAAGTAAATAAAAAAATTAAAGGACACAAAGAATTTTTCACATGGGAAACTCTAGTGCCCAGAAAAAAAACAGGAGACAAAGAGAGCTAAAAAATATGCACTGTGTTAAGGAGAATCTCTCTCCCTTTGACAAACCCTAGGACTAATGAAGAGTACACCAATGCATGTTACAAAGGACCCTCAAGGGGGTGTTTATATAGTAGTATAACAATAGGATGGAAAACTGACACAAAGTAGGAATTTGTAAATAGTTAGGATATATAGCTGTAAAAAAATAAAAGAAAAAGGCGAGCCATTTATGTCAAGCATTAGTCACATAAATCCATTGCCATGTGTGTGAGAGAGAAAGAATCTTGAAGGTTTGGGTCATTGTCCTAACATGCGGGTTAGAAGAAGGATCGGAAAAATTATTTCGGGATTGCATGTAGCGAAAATGAGAAATAGCAACTATGTAACCAAATCTTTTTATAAATTTGACGTTTTAGAGGTTAAATTTTGGTTTTGGGTTGGAAGGTGGAATTAGGGGCTGGTATGTTGGAGGTGTGGAGATAGATTTGGGTTGGTTGATCTAGGAAAAGGTCTAAAAGGTTATGTAATGACCTGACCTAGGTTTGATTAAAAGAAGACCTAGCTTGGTCTTCTTATCCCAGATGCACGGTACACTAGTTATAGGAACCAAACCTATCATCATTGCCATATCCACATTCAATAGTGAAGGCCATGTCCAATAGAGTTTGGTGGAGGAACAATAGTCGCTTTTTGTAAAGTAATAGCTTGGCTAGCAACTTAGGGAATGAAGGAGGTGTTTCACGATTCTTCATTCTGGTGACGAAATATTCATATTTAGGGGGGAGTCCATTAATGATGAAGAGGACCAGGTATGTTAACGAGACTAGGTATCCTATAGATGCTAGATCTTTAGCTATAGTTTCATTGTTTGTGAGATAATCAATGATGGTGGAATCACCTCTTTAGGGGGTGTGAAGAAAATGAAGAAGAAGAGATCATTGAGTTATACTTTATTAAAGAATCGAGTTTTGAGGGTTGTCCAAAGACTTTGAGCAGTATCACAACCGAGAGGAAGAGATGCAATTGTGGTAGTAAGTGTTGTAATGAGACATTAGTGTACTAATTTGTCCTGTTTTTGTCATTGTAAAGATTCTAGTAAAAGGGACGAAGTATCATCAGTTTATGCATTGTGTTTGGATAATGGAGTGATGGATCCATAGATATACCCAATTAAGTCACAGTTAAATATTATTGCTTTGACTTGTTTTCACCATATGAGATAATTTTTGTATTCGACGGTTGCTGTAATAAAATTAGTGATGTTGGTAATCGGTACTGAGGTGTTTACAATATACATTATGATGTTTTATGCATAGTGATATAGTACAATTGTGTTTATATATGGTAGATGTAGCAGAGGTTAAAGGGAAAAGAAAATATGGACTTGACTCAGGTAGGCTCCGATACTATAAAAGGAAGAATAAATCTAAAAATTTAAGGGTGAAGTGTAACGTATTTATTTCTAATATATTTTGTTTTACAATATACATTATATTTATACACAATTTGAGATAAGGTGAATCAATTTGTAATTGATTCAACTAAGCCAAATGGTTAGATTTATATGATGTTATCAAAACTAGGATGATTTGGTACAAGGAAGAGATTATTTAATGTAAAAACAATAAAAAATATTTAAAAGATGTTATGTTGTCACTTTCATTTTGAAACATAAAAGGAAATGCTCACAAAACCAGTGTATGCAACAAGCCTCGGTCTATGCTTCCTCAAATAGGCTTTTGTAAGATTTAAAACTTCTTTTAAATTGAAAAATAAAAGGAAATGCTCACCAAATCAATGTGTACAGCAAGCCTCGGTTTGCACTTTCCTCAAATAGGATTTTGAACTATCAGATTTAATGTTTCTTTCAAATTGAAAAATAAAAGGAAATGCTCACAAAATCAGTGTACGCAACAAGCTTCAGTCTACGATTTCTTAAATAAGCTTTTGTAATATTAGATTTAATGCTTCTTTCAAATTGAAAAATAAAAGGAAATGTTCACAAAATCAACATACCCAACAAGACTCAGATTATGCTTCCTCAAATAGGCTTTGGTACTATCAGATTTAATGCTTCTTCCAAATTGAAAAATAAAAGAAAATGCTCACAAAATCAACATATGCAATAAGCCTTACTCTACGCTTCCTCAAATAAGCTTTTGTACTATCAAATTTAATGTTTCTTTCAAATTGGAAAAAAAAGGACAAAATCAATGTATGCAACAAGTCTCAATCTACTCTTCCTTAAATAGGCTTTTGTACTATCATATTTAATGCTTCTTAGTTCTTTCAAATTGAAAAATAAAAGAAAATGTTCACAAAATCAACATACACCGAAGGGAGCTTAAATCGACCCGATCTTAGAAGAGTTGATTGAAAATAGTCCTTCTATTAGTTAGAAATATATAATGTTGTATACTTATATACTTTTTCTAATTTCACATCTCACAAAAATTTTTGGTGAGATCTTGTTGTTAATGTTGTTATTGAAAGAGTTCATCTAAATCAATTTGGTTAAAATTTTAAAATAATATTTTATTTTAGTTTAAAATCTAATCAAAATAGATTTAAATTTGAGAAGACTAATCAAGTGATAAATCAACTTGAAAATGATAATCGACCTTAAGATAAAAAAATGATATCAGCTTCAAAAGAAATATCTAGTCTCATTAGTCATAATACTTTATCCAACAATGAAGATTTGATTGAAATATTACACTACTCTCAAAATCTTCTAAATGTATGACTTATGGCTGCATGGTTAAGAAAAATGATTATGGTTTTTATACATCGAGCAAAATAGTTTCAGAAAGTTCGTCAATTAATGCGATGGTTAACTTAAAATTATGGGCATCTTGTATCTAGCTAGACTTGGAGAGTCTCGACAGGTATAACGAATATGGTTTTTCTATCCTAACACTTCATTGGAAATGCTGCTTCCCCAAGTTCCATAGGTTCCATTGAATGCAATGAAGCAATCACAAAGAAAGCAAACGAAACATAATTCATAAACGAAAGAAAAAGGTGGAAATAGTGGAAAGGAAGTTGATTGCTGCTAGTAGTGTGTCTTAGCTCAATGGTCGTATGTGATTTTTGTACTGACATTCTGACTTATTATTTATATATTATGAGGTATTCTTTTATATATGTTGTATGTTTATGTAATGTGATTTACATTCCATGAATAGTATTAGGCTTATGTCATCAAATATGTGACTTGAAATTAAAACCATAAGCATTATAATATTATTCTAAACTGTCCCTGGTCAATCATTATTGGTGGATCAATAATGAATTAAGGCTAGTATGTGTTCTGATTGATGATCACATTTTACTGTTCATCAATATGAGTTATCAAATCAGATACATAGATATATATTAGACAACATATATTGGATAGACCTACAAAAAGAGCACTACATGGTTTCATGTCATTAGTGATTCTCAATATGGTTTGACTTTAGTCCTCTAACTTGAAGTCATCACGGCTCCCTACATGGGGAATTCAGTGTTTCAAATTAGACTAAGTTATCTTTAATCGGATAACAAGTAGTCTTATGTTGGACATTAAATGAATTATGTGGACAGATGTGAATGACGTAGATGGGATTTGTACCTCTCTTAAATGAGAGAGATATCATTTGGGCCTCTTGACAAGTTTGACTGAAGAAATGCATGGCCATGCTTAAATGAATTGATGAGGAGTCATCAATGTCATTTGTTATAGTCAGTCAACTTGGGAATCAAGAAACTATGATTAATCAAAGGTTGACATGTACCATGCCTTATGATTAATCTTGATATTGTGTTACAAAAGGGCTGAGTTTGTAACCATGGTTACAGGTTAAATCTGATTACCAATCCTCATTTGGTTTAGGTAGTCATAATGTCTTGCTAGAGGTCACTTATGACTTATGGACCTTAAAGTGTGGTCAAGCCCATTGTTAACATCAAATGAGCCTACAGAGTCGCACATAAAGAGTGATGTGATTTGGACTTATTCTCTTAGGCCTAATTTATTAGGCACTGAATAAATATATGCAGATATATTTATTGATTTAGATTGAATTAAGTTATCGGCTTTTATTATATGAGATATAATATGGGCTAGAACTTATTGGGCTTTCATAATCCTAATAGGTTTAGGATTATAATATCATGTTCCTATTAAAATAGGATTGTCCTATTCCCACTAGGAATAGGGATAAGGGTTTCTCTATAAATAGAGGGATTAAGTCTTATTAGAAGATGTACGAAAAAGCCTAGCCACCTAGCCACTCGTCCCTTTTCCTGAGAGAAAAACTGTGTGGTGTTCTAAAATGTTTTAGAACGTGCTACCACACATTAGCCACTGTCTGGATCATTTATCCTCGTGTGGATACTGGTAGAGGATGTTTACGATCTGCAGCATCAAGATATCTGGAAAGAAATCTAATCCACGTGCTACAAGAGGTAATTCCGCATACTTCTTGTTGTGAAATTTTGACTAACCAAGGCACAAGACCCAAATTTCTATGGTCCATTCTGCTGTGCAATGTGCATTCCCGGGCCACAAGCGATCCAACAATTGCTAGTCCGCCAAACCCTATAAAATGATGGAAACATAATCGAAATTCTCATTTCCAATGGAAAACACACGATGCGACTTTCCATTACTTGAAAAATATAAATGCAGAAATGATACAATTCAATGATTGACCTGTGTTCATGGGCTTGCTATAATGGTTAGGCTTAGATAATGTTTGAACCGCATAGGAGGCCCTACTGCTAGCCAACCTTAAATATAGTTGCCCTATTGACAACTATATGGAGGTTTTTTAGGGTTTGGAAAAGCAGTAGTTAATCCTCTACATCTCTGTTGCTTTGCTTCACAGAAAACAACAATTGGCTTAATTGCTCCTCAGTCTCCAAGTATCTGTCCATCTAATTCTTGAATCTAACATGTTGCAATCATAAGGTTAGTCTAACTATATTGATTAATCATGAAATTAATCAATAATTTTGTTTTAATTATTCTTTCAATTGGTATTATAACCTATTAACCCTAATTGTGACTACTAATTTGTTTTAGGTAATTTTCAAGATTAGATGTTGAATTTCATGGACTTTGAGTTCTATTTGTTGGGGTTTTTTTTTCGTTTTGTTAATTTGCTTTCTGTGAAATATGTTTTGTTATTGTTGGTTTATTTTGGTTTGGTGTCAAAACGTATGGTAAGTTTGTCGAATTTTTTGTTTGTTTGTTTGTTTTAAAACTCAAAACTCAGAAATGCAAAACGTTCCTTTTTTAATTTTTTTAATTTTTTAGTAGTCTTTTTTTAAAAATTGATTTAGGGCTTTGATAGATAGTTAAAATTTGAATCTAATGACACCAAACCGATTAAAATTGAGCAAGTTATGGCCATTTTTCCAATCGCGTCACGAACTAGGTCGAACCAACCAAATTCCAAGGTTTTGGGTGAAGAAGAAGCAAGTCGACGCAATTGGTAGGTCCCCATATGTGGTTGTGGCACGTAGAGGCACGTGTGGCCTCCTCCCTTAGCTGTTTTATCCTAAATTTTGCTTGATTGTTCCATTTGCACAGTTCTAATTTATTGCATTTTTTTGGACTTTTTGAATAATAGAAATATTTATTTTTATTTTTCTCAAATTTTATAATTAATAAATATATAATGTACTCTCTGAATTTTATCTTGAAAATTTTTGTACTTTTTTTGGTATATTTTGGGCTTGTGAGCTCTTGTGTACTCTAAGTGGTAATATAGTTGTGCACTACGATTAATTTTGGATGTAGTTTATGCATTGCATATAATGTTAGATTTTATGATTAATATGGTTAATTTTGTAATTGTGGTGCTAACTAAAACCTATGGGGCAATCTTGGGATGCATTCTTGGACTCTTGTCATTCATTTTGTGTAATTGTGTGCTCACCTATTGTGAGACCAATTATTACAAAATGCTATTGCGATGTTATTGGGCATACATTAAATACTATGTTATTGATGCACTTACCCTATCAGTTTGTCTTTATCGATGTGGTTTGTAATGCTTTGTTTAATTCATTAAATTATGTCTTTAAATTTTCAGTATCCTATCGACATTAGCTTTAGGGCATAATTTAATGTTTTTGGGTGATTTATAATGTAATATGGGACCTTTAGGCAGGATTGCATGAGAACCTAACTGTGTTGTTTGCCCAATTTTACTATATGTAGATACATTTGCTAAATCTCCTTGCATTGTATCAATTTCCAGCTTTGAATTCTTTATTTAAGCTAAATGGGATCAATTATGAGGACTGACTTGAATCTTTGAATATGTTTTTGGCTGTTTCTAATGTTGATGTTGCTCTCCTCGAGGATGAGCCTGCACAACCCACTGCTAAAACTTTCGCTGCAGATAAAGTTAAATATGATAAGTGGGCTCGTTCTAACAAGATCTGTCTGATGACCATCAAGTACATAATGAAGAAGACCATTAAAGAGAGCATCAATGAAATTGATAATGCCAAAAATTATCTCAAGGCCGTTGGTGAAAAATTCTAGAGTTTGATAAGACTGAAAAGTCTAATTACTTGTCTCTTTTGTCTAAGACCAAGTATGATGGTGTAGGTGGTGTTCGTGAGCATGTAATGAAGCTTGTGAACTAGTATAACAAGTTGAAGTCCACGAAAGTTGTGCTGGGAGAGGATTAACTAATCTGGCGAGTGTTTGCATCTCTTCCATCTGAGTTTGACGTTCTCAGGACTACTTACCATGCTCATAAAGATGAATAGAGCATTGATGAATTGATTTCCATGCTTATTCAAGAGGAGCATACTATGAAGAAGGGAAAGTCCCACGGTGTTTATAACACTTCTTACAAGAGTGGTGACGAAAAGAAATTTTATAGAAACAAATAGGGTAAGCCTCAATTTAAGAAGAAGGGGAATGATAAACCTGCATTACCTTCTGGGCTTGGTGAGAGTTTTGGTGCTAAGATCAAGCATGTTTTTAATGGAAACTATAACTTTTGTCATGAATATAGGCATAGGTAGTGTGACTGTATGAAGTGTAAGAATTCGTTGGCAAAGAAGAAAGGTATACTTCAACTCTTTCTTTGTTTTGAATCAAATCTTGTTGATTTTCCTCCTAATTCATGGTAGTTAGACACTGGTGCCACTATTTATGTAACAAACTCAATGCAGGAGTTCAAAAGCAAGCAGAGACCAAATAAAAGGGAGATGATGGTAACTAGGAGATGGATTTAATGTTAATGTTGAGCATATAGAAGTAGTTTCCTTGAAGTTAAGTAGTGGACATGGTTTGCTTTTGGAAGATACTGTTTATGTGCCTTCTATGTGAAGGAATTTGATTTCAGTTTCTGTTTTACACAACCATGGATACATTTTTCCATATAATCAACAATAATGTCGTTTTGTACTATAATTCTATTGTTGTTGGTTCTGCAATTATGCGTGATGGATTGTTTATGATAATTGTTAATTCTTCTCATTTTGATCAACCATATGATGATGTTAATGCTTTTTTTGGAAAGAAACTTGGGAAAGTTACTAAAAAATCTTCTACATTGTGGCATAAATGATTAGGACATATCTCTAAGGAGAGAATGGAGAGATTGATTAAGAAAACTATTTTACATAATCTAGATTTCTTTGATTTGACACTTACGTTGATTGCATAAAAGGGTAAGTTTTCAACTAAAGTAAGAAAGGAGAAAATGACTAGGAATGGGGAACCATTACAGATAATTCACACAGACATTTGTGGACCCGTTGCTCTTATTTCCATTGGAGGCTCCAGTTACTTCATCACCTTCATTGATGATTTTTCTTAGTATGGTTGGATTGAATTGTTGCATGAGGAATCTAAATCCTTTGATGCTTTTAAATCACTGAAAAAAGTTATTGAATTCTAACTTGGGAAGCATATCAAATGTGTAAGATCTGATAGAGGCGGTGAGATTATAGTCGGTATGATGAAATTGGAAGAAACCATGGCCCTTTTGCTAAATACTTGTAGGATTGTGGAATTGAAGCGTAATATACCATACCTCGCACTCCTCAACAAAATGGGATTGCAAAGAGACAAAATCATACTCTCATAGACATGGTTAGGTGCATGCTTAGACACTCTACCTTACTAGAGTTTTTGTGGGGAGACGCTTTAAGGACTGTTGTTTATGTTCTCAATCATGTGCCTACTAAATCTATACTGAAGACTCCTTTTGAGCTCATCTCAGGAAAAAAGCCCAGTTTGAAGCATTTCCGTGTTTGGGGCTATAAGGTTGAGGTAAGGACTTAAAATCCTCAGCTGAGGAAGCTTGTTCCTAAAACTATTTCAAGTTACTTTATTGGTTATTGTACTAGCTTAAGAGGTTCAAGATTCTATTGTCCCAATCACACTACTAGAGTCATTGAATCAGATCAGACTATCTATTTTGAAGGGAACATCGAACATAATGAAAGAAATGAGTCTCGTGTTATTGGTTTCAGAGAGGATCATGCTGTTGTTCCTACACCTTGTATTTCATCCTAAGGCAGTTCAGTCTCCTCTGATTCATAATGATGTTGTTGATGAAATTCCTTAAAAGGTTGGCATTAGTACTCAAATCCCAGATGTGATTATAGTTTAACCTAGGAGATCTTAAAGGATTCATAAATCCACTAAGGGTTCTAAATTTCGAGACTATTATATTTACTTGAAGGAGCATGAATTCAATTTAGTTGAAGACTCATATCCTATTTCTTTTCAGGATGCCATTTCTTCTCCTCTTAGTTCACAATGGTTGGCAGCCATGGAAGATGAGTTGGCTTCTATGAGTATGAATGGAGTTTGGGATTTGGTGGAATTACCTAGTGGTTGTAAAACTATTGGGTGTAAATGGGTCTTTAAGACTAAGTGTGATGCTAAAGGTGAGGTAGAAAGGTACAAAGCTAGACTTATTGCAAAGGAGTATAACCAGAGGGAAGGTATAGACTATAATGAGACTTTGTCCTTGGTCTCTACTAAAGATTCATTACGTATTATGTTAGCTTTGGTTACTCATTTTAATTTGGAGCTTCATCAAATGGATGTTAAAACTACTTTTCTAAATGGTGATTTGTATGAAGATGTATTCATGAATCAGCCTATTGGTTTTGTTGAGAAAGGTAAGGAACACATGGCATGCAAATTGAGAAAATCTATTTATAGGCTGAAACAAGCCTCCAAACAATGGTACTTAAAAGTTTGACTAAATAGTTGCTCCCTTGGCTTTAAGGAAAATGTTGTTGATTAATGCATTTACTAGAAAAATAGTGGGAGAAAATTCTTTATTCTTTTCTTATATGTTGATGATATTCTTTTAGTCAGTAATGATATGGATTTTCTTTTTGAGACTAAACAAATCTTGATAGCTCTTTTTGATGTGAAAGATCTTGACGATGCTTCTTTTGTTCTGGGCATTGAAATTCATTGTGATAGATCTCGTGGTGTTCTTAGCTTGTCTTAGAAAAGGTATATTGAAAGGATCTTGAATAGATTCAACATGACGACTTGTAATCCATGCGATGCACCCATATAAAAGGGTGACAAACTCTCGAATAACCAGTGTCCTCAAAATGATAAAGATAAGTCAGAGATGGAAAAGGTCTCATATGCTTCTGCTATTGGCAGTCTTATGTATGCTCAAGTTTGTACCCGTCCTAATATTGTTTTTGTTGTTAATGTACTTGGGAGATACCTGAGCAACCCTGGAGTGGGTCATTGGTAAGCTGTGAAATGAGTTCTGAGATATCTATAAGGTACTAAAGATTATATGCTCACTTACAGGATGCTTGATCACCTTAAGGTGATAGGTTATTCTGATTTTGATTATGGTGGCTGCCCTGATGATCACAAATCCGCATTAGGATATATCTTTATGCTTGCTGGAGGAGCTGTATCTTGGACAAGTGTTAAACAAACACTTACAACAACTACAACTATGGAGGAAAAATATGTGGCTTATTACGAAGCTACTCGATAAGTAATATGGTTGAGGAATTTCGTTTATGAGCCTCATATTATAGAGAGTATTTCTAGACCTCTAACCATATATTGTGATAACTCTGCTGTGGTGGGCTTCTCTCAAATATGTAAGAACTCCAAGTGTTTGAAGCAATTTGATACAAAGTGTATGTTTGTTAGAGAGAAGATTAAGGAATATCAAACCCATATAGAGCATATACCCACCAATTTTATAGTGGCAGACCCTTTAACTAAAGGCTTGACTGTTAAGGTTTTTGCAAATCATGTAACCCGTCTGAGCCTATGTAAATCTTTTGATGGCTTGGATTAATGGGAGTCTGTCTTTTATTTTGTTATTTAATGTAGAGACTTTTGTTTATAATTGTTGCTATTATTGTTATTGCCACATACTTTCTCAATATATTGCGCAGATACATTTAAATATTTATATATATATATGACATTTTGTACCCAGTCTCATTTTGTTATAAGATATTTTCTTAAATCTCAGTTGGCATCTTGGGTGGATGCTTGGGCCATTTTGTTTGGACTTGCATATATAGATCACCATTTTTTTGTGTATTTCCTTATGACACATTCTGTTTTGGTCATCGAGGTATGAGTATCTTGCATATATGCTATTAGTACTCCCATCAGGTCTGAAACTGTTGAGGTACTTATAACGTCATTTTGGACTTATGATTTAGATATTATTAACTCTATTGTGACATCCTATTATGGCTACATATTGTCATATTAATATGGGGAGTTGTTTTTGTCATTCATTGATATTGGTTATGCTGTCCAAGTGGGAGAATGATAAAATTTTATCATTAATTTTATGGCCCAGCATAATAAATAATAAACATAATTTTGTACAAACCCCACTTAATTAGATGTCAAGATTTCATACGTTTCATTGGACCTGCATTCATGGGCTTGCTATAATGGGTAGGATTGACCCATGTTTAAAGTGCACAGGAGGCCATACTGCTAGCCAACCTCAAATACAATCGCCCCATTGAGAACTGTATGGAGGTTTTTCAGGGTTTAGAATAGCAGTAGTTAATCCTCTACATCTTTGCGGCTTCACTTCACAGAAAACAACAATGGACTCAATCACTTCTCAGTTTCCAGATATCTATCCATCCAATTCTTGAATCTAGCATATTGCAATCATAGGGTTAGTCTAACTGTATTGATTAATCATGACATTAATCAATAATTTTGTTTTAATTATTCTTTCACAAATATGCTACAATAAATGATTGATGGACCATGCAACAGTTTTATATACCCAATAAAGCTCAACTTTCCATCAATGTGCCTAATCCGATCATAGCGAAAGAAATGAAGAGGAACAGCAGGGCTAAGATCAAGTTCCCGCGGATAAAGATATACAAAAGCTCAAACATTGTTTCATGACATAGACTGATAAGAGTAACAAGCCTAAGATCATAGGATAACACAAAATGGTAAATTCTAGTATTTCAAAATGAGTCCAAATGATGACAGTGAAATCCAAATCAGGATGTCATTTTATAAACAGAATTAGAAAATGTCCAACATCCCAAAGAAAGTAGAAACACTAATGCTATAGATAAATGTTGAATAATTCTTCTATACAGCATCTACAGTTAAAATTATTGTCAAAATTATTACCGTAAACAATTATCTACATGCACCTACCATCACAGCTCCCAAAATGTTAACAAAAATTGATCACCATACCTAAGCCAGTTCTTCAATGACAATGGCCTTGTTTCCTTCTTTCTCAAAAAGTTCGTACGCACAACGAGCATGTTGCTCGCCTCCAGCTGATGGGCACTTAATGCAACTACTCAAAATTCTCCAAAACCCATCCTTCTATATTGAAGCGCATTAAGCTTCCATAGGCAGAAAGTACTAACTAAACCTGAAAGCCAAAAAAATTTAAAGAAAACACCATATAGAACAGTTACAGAAGCAAGAACATCCGAGATACGTGACTCCTTCATAGAATCTGTTGCATGTTTCATCAAGGCCTGAACATACCATAAATGTCAGCAACCTAGCATTAATCAATTCAAAACAAGCAAAAGAAAAATCAACATTCAAGTATTAGTAACTACTTTTAGATTGTCTAAGCTTATTGTGCCATTTTTATTTGGTTCCAACAGCACAAACTGTTCCTTCAGATAAGAGTTCATCCATAGTCAATGTTTTTGAGAGGGCCTGCCACATGCCAACAAAGAAGTATCAAACTAAGCTTGGAAAAGTTTAATCATCAATATAGAGGAAACAGAAAACTGGATCACTTACTACTCCTAAAAGGAAAGCCAACCCCCCTCCCTAACCCTTCTATTTCATACCCTCTTTAAAAATCTCATATTATAACAAAATCTGACATGTAGCATATGTTATTTCCACGTTAAAATTAAGTGGGTGGCCCACTAACCTAGTGTTCTAAGTTTTACCCACTTATAGCCAATTAAAAGAATGCTTAAAATAATAGTAACAGTTGTAAAGGCTTTGTACCCTTTGATGGAGTGGGAACATTAAAAATCCAACGGTTATTTCTTGACCCTCTTCTCTTATTTATAAAAGCAAGATACATCCTCCCTTTATGGTTGTTGGTTCTTTTTCCATCATTGAAAGACATACTTCTGTGTATCACATTGGATAAGGAGAAGAAGAGATCAAGAATGTAAGACTTATCAATTAAAGGGAAGTTATCGATTTAATATGGCTGCGTGTTCGTCAAATGGTATGTTATCAATCCTTAAATTGATAACGGTTTATATGCAGTTGACATTGGATTTTATTGTGTGTTAATTTTCGCATAAAAATTCTAACAATTGGTATCAGAGCATTCATTGTTTGTATTATTTGTGGTGTTTTCTGTCAAGGAATGCACACTTGTTCTTCTATTCCCATGCATTTCCAAGAAAAAGGTTTTTCGATATCGACGGTGGAAATGGAAACTTGCATTTAATTCCCAAGTGCAATCATGTTTGGATTTTATGAGTTTACTGCGTCTATTTGTGATAAAGTTTTGTTTATATAAACATGTTTTCATTTGGTTTTCCGAATAGCTTCCACACCCTCCTATTGTGTTTATTCTTGAATACTATGTTTCTATGTTTTCTTTTGTTCTTAAAGTTTCATACATGTTCAAACGTTTTCTTTTGTTTTCTTTTTCTTGTGTGATTGGATAATTAAATTTGCTCGATGTCATCGTCTCCATGTGATAAAGGATGTTGAAAAGAAATGAAAAGTTTTGGTTCTTGAAATGCAAAGGTTGAAATTCTCGTTTGTGGATTCTCTTGAATCAAAATATACCATTAAGATTGGATATACCGTTGAGATTGGTTGGCTTGTGTTATGAAAGAAACCCATTAAAGCATGAAGAAGAAGAAAGAATAATTAAGAAAAACCGAAAACCAGACGGCAAATGTCTGTAGGAAGAAGAAGAAAAGGCAACGTCTGGCACGTGGACTACATGCATCAGATGTCTGTCAACTACAACATCTGGTGTATGGATTGCATTAACATGGGTAGGCACTAGTGTATGCTCTACACGCGCCAGACAAGGGCTTTAGGCCTAACATGCTATTTTGGGCCTTTTTTTGGATAATAGTAGACAATTTATAAATATAAGGTTCATTAGTTTAGATAGTTACCAAAGTGACCTAAATTAGCAAATCTTATATTTATTAAATTGTATAAAAGAATAAAGGGAGACTTATAAAATCTTCATAATAAACCTTTTATAATTAGGAGAATGAGACTAACCTAAAGGATAGTCAATTTTTGCTAATTATTAGTTAATGATTTATTTTATGTTGTTTAGAAAGGAAACAAATGGATATCCAAAGGTAACATATAAATGACATAAAATAGTCAAGTATTTTAAGCTCCCTCCAAGTGAACGCTGGATATGTTAAAATTTACCCAAAGGAGAATTTTAACGATATCAATAGGTCATTGTTCTTTAATTTTGTACTTGAGGCCTTATTGTGAGCATTGTTCTATTTTGTACAGTTCCCACTTCGTTACACTCTCTTGCATCTGGAATGACTGTTTTTAATGGGTCAAATTTTTCTGAATGGTATGAAAGGGTCCAATTCTCACTGGGTTTATTGGATCCTGACCTAACTTTAATAACTAACAAACCTCCTGAAGCTACGGATGACAGTACTTCGGAGCAGGTGGAACAATCAAAGGCTAAGACAAAATCAAATAGACTCAGTCTGATGTTTATAAGAATGACCATTGTCAATAATATCAAGACCTCTCTCCCACAAACAGAGTTAGCCTTGAAATTTTTGAAATCTATTAAGGAGTGCTTCAAATGCGCCGATAAGTCCCTTGCAGGCACATTGATGGCTGAATTGACCACTATGAAATATGATGGTCAGAAAGGTATTCAGCAGCATATTTTGAATATGATTGAAAAGGTTGCAAAGCTTAAGGCACTAGGTATGAGTATGGATGAGCCCTTCTTGGTATAGTTTGTCCTTAACTCACTTCCAACACAGTTTGCTCCATTCAAGATCCACTATAATACTAACATCGATTAGTGGAACTTAAATGAGCTTACTAGTAAACGCATTTAGGAGGAAGTGAGATTCAGATAAGAAGGATATAATCTTGCTCTTGCTATATCTCATGGAGTCATGAAGAAGAAAGGAAAATTCAGAAAAAGAAAGAACTTTCCACTAAAAAAAAAAGTGAACCTAGGGAAGGTAGCTAGAGTCATGATGGCAAATTCACAATAAGTTGCTACTTTTGTGGCAAGAAAGGACATGTGAACAAGAACTATAACAAGTGCAAGACTTGGTTCGAAAAGAGAGGTACAAATGTTTCTTTTGTAGGTTATGAATCCAATCTTGCTAAAGTACCTTCAAATACTTGGTGGATTGATTCAGGAGCCACAACTCATATGACTAATTTAATGCAAGATTCCTTACAACCAAGAAACCGAAGGAAAGTGAAAAGTTCCTCTATATGGGAAACTGTCTCCAAGTAGAAGTGGTAGCTGTCAGCACCTATCACTTGTTCTTAGAGACTGGTCATCAAATGGATCTTCTTAATACATTTTATATATCTTCAATTTCTAAGATTTCAATTTCTTTATCTAAATTAGGTATTGTTGGATATTCTATTTTATTCAGATCTGGACAATCAAGTTTGTTGTTAAATTTTGTTACAGTTGGTTCTGGTATTTTATGTGATGGTTTATATAAAATTTCCTTGGACCATGAATTTGCACAAGCTTTGATGACCCTGTATTCAAATGTTGGTTCAAAACGTGGCTTAAATTAATGAAAATTCTTCAATTCTATAGGATAAAAGACTAGGGCATATCTCTAGGGAAAGAATTGAGAGATTATTGAAGGACAGGATTTTATAAAATCCTTATTTCACTGATTTTCAGGTATGCGTGGATTGCATAAAGGGAAAGAAAACTAAGCATATAAAGAAAGGTGCCATAAAAAGTAATGATCTTCTGCAGATAATTCATACGGATATTTGTGGACCACTCTCTGTCCTATGTTTTACTGGTGAAAAATATTTTATCACTTTTATAGATGATCTGTCTTGTTATGGTTATGTTTATCTAATTCATGAAAAGCCTCAAGCTATTGACATCTTTGAGGTGTACATTACAGAAGTTGAAAGACAATTAGATAAAAGGATTAAAATTGTGAAGTCAGATTGAGGTAGTGAATATTATGGTAGATATGATGAATCAGGACAAAATCTTGGTCCTTTTGCCAAATTCCCTCAAAAGTGTGGCATTCTTGCTCAGTACACAATGCCTGCTATGCCACAGCAGAATGGTGTTACTAAAAGGCGCACATTAATGGAGTATAAGGAGTTACTCTTTTGTACCAATTTCATTGTGGAGTAAAGCCTTGAAGACCGTAATGTATATCTTGAATAGAGTTCCTAGTAAGGCAGTTCCAAAAAATCCTTTTGAGTTATGGACTGGTAGGAAACCTAGTTTGAGACATATACATATATAGGGTTGTCCAGCAGAGGCAAGAATCTATAATCCACATGAGAAAAAGTTTGATTCAAGAACGGTATCTGGATATTTTATTAGCTATCTAGATAAATCAAAAGGGTACAGATTTTACTGCCCTAACCATAGTGTGAGAATAGTTGAAACTAGTAATGCTATATTCTTAGAGAATGGTGAAATTAGTGGGAGTAATGAACCAAGAAAGGATGATATTGAGGGGATAAGAGTGGATATCCCACCACCTTTTTTACCTCAACAAACTATTACTCCTCAACTTGTTGGACAAGTAGAGGTACATGAACAACATAATATAGATGATTCATTACCACCAGAAAATATTTCCATTGAAAATATTGTAGAGCCACCACAACAGGCACCTTTGAGGAGTCTTAAAGAGAAAGGAGATTTAACATTTCAGATGATTATGTGGTGTATCTACAGGAATCTAACTTTGATATTGGGATAAGGAAGGACCTGATTTCATTTTCATAAGCCATGGAAAGTGATGATTCTAGCAAATGGATGGAAGCTATAAACGAAGAGTTGAATTCTACGGTCTATAACGATGTTTGGGATCCCCTCAAATTGCCTGATAATTGTAAACCAATTGGCTGTAAATGAGTTTTTAAGACAAAACGCGACAGTAAAGGCAATATCGAATGATTTAAGGCCAAACTTGTGGCCAAATGATTCACTCAAAAGGAAGGTAAAGATTATAGAGATACCTTCTCTCCAATTTCTAAGAAGTATTTGTTTAGAATCATCATAGCACTTATAGCTCATTTTGATTTACAGCTGCATCAAATGGAAGTGAAAACTACATTTTCAAATGGGAATTTGGATGAGGATATTTATATAGAAAAACCTAAGGGGTGCACAAAGAACGTAATGAACACCTAGTTTGCAAATTAAAGAAATCCATTTACAGTCTTAAACAAGCTTCCAAACAATGGTATATTAAGTTCAATGATACCATTACATCTTTCGGATTTAAGGAAAATTCCATTAATCAGTGCACATATCTAAAAGTTAGTAGGGGTAAGTTTATATTTTTGATATTGTATGTGGATGATATTTTGCTTGCTAGCAGTGATCTTGGTTTGTTAAGTGAAACCAAGGAATACCTTTCTAAAAATTTTCAGATGGTTGATATGGGTGAGCCAAACTATATTACTGGAATCGAGATCTTTAGGGATCGATCTTGAGAAGATTTAGGTTTGTCTTAGAAAGGATATATTAATCGAATTTTAGAAAGATTCAACATGCGGTCATGTTCAGAGGGTGTTGCACCTATTTTGAAAGGTGACAAATTAAGTAAAATGCAGTGTCCAAGGAATAATATAGAAAGGCAGCAAATGAAGAAAATTCCTTATGCATCAGCTGTAGGGAGTTTGATGTATGCTCAAACTTTTACTAGACCGATATCAGCTTTGCTGTTGATATGTTAGGAATATATCAATGTGAATCAGGATTCGAACACTGGAAAGCTGCAAAGAAGGTTATGAGGTACTTACAAGGAACAAAGGACTATATACTCACATATAAAATATCAGAACATTTAGAAGTTGTCAGTTACTTGAATTCTGATTATGGTGGTTGTCTTAATAGCTTAAAGTCAACTTTAGGATATGTCTTTATGCTAGCAAATGGGGCAATATCGTGGAAGACTAAAAATCAATCAATTACCGCTTCATCCACAATGGAAGCCAAATTTGTTGCTTGTTTTGAAGCTTCAAGTCATGCTTTGCAGTTGTGGAATTTTATATCAAGCTTTCATGTTGTCGACTCTATTGCTAAACCACTGAGAATATATTACGATAACACTGCAGCTGTTTTCTTTTCTAAGAATGGCAAATTTTCTAGTGGATTGAAACATATAAATTTAAAGTATTTAGTTGTTAAAGACAGAGTCTAGAAACTACAAGTGTCAATTGAAAATATTAGGACCATACTTATGGTTATTGATCCATTAACTAAAGGATTACCTCCAAAGGCATATTTGGCACATGTTACGAGGATGGGCCTTGTGAGGAATCCATAATTTGTACGAATTGTGGTTATGTAATTGACAATTTTCTCAGTAAAGATTGTTTCTATATATTCTTGTTTTCAATTATGGGTGCACGTTTTATTTTGTGAATTAAAGGAGCTAATATGACATTTAGGATTGGGTTAGTAAGGGTTATTGATGTGTGGTGCATGGAAGGAAACATAACGTTATGGTTATGTAACTGTCATGACTTGCATTTATGATCTAAGCTGATTCAGTATTATGGCATATGATTTTGTGCGTATTGGCTAAGTTTGTTGAAACGTGATCACGTGTGTCAAATATGTTTTACAATACATGATATTTTATATAAAAGTATATATATATATATTATAGTTTTCATAATCGGTTTAGTGGACCAAATGAGAGAATGTTATTTCCAAATTAAAATTAAGTGGGTGGCCTACTAACTTAGTGTTTTAAGTTTTACCTACTTATATCCAATTAAAAGAATGCTCAAAATAATAATACCTATTGTAAAGGCTAAGTACCCTTTGATGGAGTGGGTACATTAAACAACCAACGGTTATTTCTTGGCCCTCTTCTCCTATCTATAAAAGTAAGATACATCCTCCCTTTATGGTTGATGGTTCTTTTTCCATCATTGAAAGACATACTTCTGTGTATCACATTAGATAAAGAGAAGAAGAGATTAAGAATGTAAGGCTTATCAATTAAAGGGAAGTTATCGATTTAATATGGCTGTGTGTTCGTTAAATGATATGTTATCAATCCTTAAGTTGATAACGGTTTGTACGCAATTGATATTGGATTTTATTATGTGTTAATTTTCGCATAAAAATTCTAATAGCATATGTTGTGGTCTAAACAAAGCAATAAAAATTAAATTCTATCTAGACTAAACTAAAGGCAAGCGTACCTCGTTGACAAGTAATATAAAATTGTAAGAACTAGATATCGTACCCAAAGGATTCCGAAACACAAGACAATTAAATTAAATGATGTAAAATTACTCAGAGAATCAAGAATTGATTGATTTGAAAATGAAATTAAATAAGTGAATTAAGGAAATATGTTTGATGCAAGATATAAACTAGATGCGACTAAACTTAATTAAATAACAAAAATTGGCTAAGATGTCAAATTTCAATTAGATTAGGCACTAAAACTTGTAATGGTGGATTGATTTAAGAGTTACTTCACTTAAGCAAGTTAAACCCAATTTTCCTAGAAATTCCTTTTTCTTTTAAATCCAAGTTACCTATTTAGTTCATAGACAATTTAGAATAAAAAGTAAACATTCAATGCAAGAAGCCTAAAATTAAGTTCGTTAATCCTAGGTATTCTCATACATGATTCTACGGTTGGTCTATGAGTTAGTCTGAAGTATGTTGCTTGATCGATTTTCTGACAAATCAAATCCCAATGGTTATGGCATTCAATCTTCTAAGGCCTTAATCTAGTTAATTAATCTAAATTAGGCTAAATATGTATTCAATCCAGCAGATAAAATAATACCACGAAAACTTTCCTAATCCAATATCAATCCTAACCTCAACCAAAGAAAACTTACCTACACATATTCATCAATGTAACACAAATAATGGTTATAATATGTATTTACATTGATTGAATCAACAAAAATTAAAACAAATAAGGAATAAAAAATTAATTTAAGAACACACAATAAATAGGAATATCAACGGGCCGGGCTGAGCCTGGGCCGACGATGGGCTGGCCCGGCCCGTTGAAAAATTGAGGCCGACCATTTCGGCCCACGGCCCATGTGGGCAGCAGAGGGCCTGTCCGTGGCCCAAGCCGTTTCCGGCCCACCGAAGGACGGCCCACGAAGAGGCCCATGGCCCAACCTGCCTAGTCCGCCCGGGCCGTTTTGGCCCGAATTTTTCATAAATTTTTTTAAATACATTTAAAAATTGTTGTTTTATTTTTAAATTTAATAAATTATAAACTTTTTATTTTATTTTTCATATTTACAACATATGTATGTTATGCATATATGTATTTATGCTTTTTAAAACATGTTATTTTATTTTTCATATTTACATAATATATACATTATGCACATATAAATTAAAATGAAAAAAGTAAAATGATTTTATTCATTATATGAAACATGAATACCAGAATATATCATATATGATATGCTTATAAGCTATAACACTCTAG
>JAOSBN010000177.1:31093335-31109717 GCA_027563595.1 Erythroxylum suave | reverse complement strand
TCGACATTCCATTAAATTGGGGCAACATTGATAAATGAATCTGTTTTAACTCATAATTTCTAGCTGCCGCAGTCAATCAAATGCAAGAAGGGTTACCAACAATAAACAACATCTGATAATCTCTAATTCTTCTTACCGCAGGATTAACAACCACTGGTTCAGCTTAGTTTCCTCCATTGAATTGTTCATTCTCCATTTCTTGCTGCTCATCCAGAATTGGATCTTGGTTATTGTTTGCCATCGTTCTTCTCCTTTAGGCATTGTTCCTTCTAAAAGTTCGCTCAATCTCAGGATTCAATTCAATTAACAGGTCATCGTTCAAATTTCTTGAATGCCTTAAGTGCATGCAGTTCCTGAAATAAAACAAAGAGAAAAGAGTTTAAGAGTGTCTAATGGACGAAAACTCAAGGTAATAAAATAAAAAATAATTAGAATTAATAGCAATAAATATAAATTAGTCCCCCGCAACGGCGCCAAAAACTTGGTAGACATAATCTGCAAGTGCATAGAGTCGTTCCTAATACTCACACATTAAGTATTCCAAGGTGAATCCCACGAGGACTAAAATACTTACTACTAAATTAATCCTAATTACTTGAACAAAAATGACAAGAAAATTAAAAGTTGATTGGGGTTGAGTGAACAATTAATTTTTAAGACTATGAATAAAAAAACAATAGAAATTTTCGATGGTTGAGACTTAGGGCTTCGAGGATCACCAAATTAAGGAAATTGATCGATGAATTACAAAATTGATTGAATAACAAGTTATAATAACAGCTGCACAAATTTACTCATATTCTCTCTCAAGACATACAAGAATACCCAACTAGTTGATTACCATTTCTCAATGTAGAACCTAACTAGTCAAATTCATTAAGAACAAGCAACCCTAAGTTATTACATCCCTAACCCTAAATGGAGTTTAGTTCCAGAACATCACAACATAATCAAAACAGAGGGATACAAAAAACATTAAATACAGTAGAGAGAGAAAGTTAAAAAAACACAAAACAAGCCTGCTTCTCTCCCCTTTCTTCCTCTTCTTTCCTCTCTTTTTGTGCCTCCACTATTTTTCCTTGCTTTCAGTGCCAGATCCCCCTTGTTTAGGTCTTTAAAACGAATATATATAGTGTCTTAGGGTCAAAGATACCTAGTTTTCGCTAAACAGGAGAATAAAAATCGTATCTACGTCGTCAATGTCCGTTCGGCGGACATTATATCTGTTTAGCGGATAGCTACGGGTCTCTGGAGCACTTTGGACAATCAATGTCCGTTAGGCGGACATGATGTCCGTTTAGCAGACAGCTATGGGTTTGTTAACCATCTTTCTCCGCTGATGTCCGTTTGAAGGGACTTTATGTCCATTAGGCAGACATACACTGAATATCTTCAAAACTGTGCCCTTTTGACTCTTCAGAAAGTCAAATCTCTCTTTGGGGTCTTCATGAAGGATGTAGAGCTTGGAGTCCTCTTCGAAATCATACTTGAATGAATATAATCCAACATCTCCAATGAAAGTTACGTGATTTGCCCCAAAATCTCTCCAATTGTACCTATTAAGTAATAAAGTTGAAATGTGAGAATTAACCAATTAAATTGCATAATTTACATGAAGATAAGTCAAATTAGCTCCAGTTCATCCCAAAATCATATATAAATAATTTGACTTATCATATATTCTGCAACTTTTGTACCGAATTATGTAATCCGAAAGTTTTGTAAAAAGGTGTACATGACTTATGTGTAATGTAAAGACTTTATGATTAAAGTGTTTCGTTTTTTGTGAAAGGGCCCAAATGGCTATTGAAAATTTTGTTGAATGTATTGTTATGATTCAAAAAGTTTACTAATAAAGTGGGCTCGAATTAGTAATCGATTTCAGCATATTAACTTTATGGTTTTTTTTAAAAAAAACTTTACTAAGTTTTAACAGATGGAGTGTTTTAGCACGCAACCCTCGCAGGGCACAGACTCGGATATCACCCATAGATTTCGAGTACTTGTCTGACATAATTGGGGTGCTATAGGCAGGATGTCCTAGTTTGGCACGCCAAACATTAACATTCTTTTGTGCTAAGTTTACCTCACAGTGGCCATCTTTTGACGAAGAAGAATCTATGTATTTTGAAAAACAAAAATCACTAGACTTATGAGTAGGATGTGGATATATGACTAGTCTGGTTTGTTTGTGATGTGGTAGCTTCAAGGCTATATAGGCCATCCTGAAGCACTACTTTAAGCAGATCCTTCCTTGTTACCTTGTCCTTGAACAAACAATTATCATTAGTAAACTCAACAGTAATCTTGTTATCTTTGGTAAGTTTAGATATGCTCGGTAGGTTTTTTGTTATGTTTGGAATGTGCAAGATTTGTTTCAATGCAAGAGGTGTGTGTATGTTGTCTTGGAAATGAATATGAGAAGAGTGGCTCTGTGCAATAGGAAGAGAATTACCATTACCAACAGTAAGTTGGTCCTTGGCACCATACTTTGACATGATCGAGGGATTGCTAAGGTTTGCTATTACAAAATTTGTAGCCCCATTATCTACAAACCATATACTGTCACTGACAGCTTCAAAAGGGGGATAACCTTGTTGATTGAGGGCTAAGTAATATTGAGGGTAACTTTGTGCAATGTTCTATGTAAACTGATGAGTGAAGTTGTTCTTTTTCCATGACTGTGTTTGCCACAATATGTCAAACCGTTTGTGACATTTTAGAGCCTCAAGTCTAAGTTTGTCGCATAGCTGACAAAAAACTCTATTTCCATTCCATTTGCCTCCTTTTCCACGACCTCCTCTACCTCTAAATCCACTTCTTCCACCTTGATTGTTTATGTTTTGGTTATTGTTGTTGTACCCTATAAAGTTGGCAGTAGGTGATGAAATATCTACTTGAGCAATTGTATTCAACTATTCTATCCTTGTTTCATGCATTATGAGAGAGTATTGTACTTCTTATATAGTTGAAGTTTTCATAGAGTGTGTTAAATAAACCACAACAGGATCATATTCATGACCAAGACAATTGAGGGTACTTAATATTAGTTCATACATGTCATGCAACTTGGAGTGACTCTCTTATGGTTTTAACTTTCTATATATATTCATATATGGTGTGTGATCCCTTTTTAACTGTTAAGAGTTGATGTTTTAGTTATAGGACTCTAACCATGGAAGTTTGAGCATAAAGACTCTCCAGTATTTGCCATACATGGTAGGATGAATTAGAATGGTTTACTTGCCCGATCACTTCTTCTCCAATGGTTGAGAGCAACCAACATAGCAACAACTTATCTATTCTACACCCTGCTTTGTAATCTGGGTTTTCGTTGGCTTAATCCATGTCTACAGTGATGAACTGAGGAGGAGGTGTAGTGGTGACGAAACTTTCAAGTTCAAGAGCTCTTACGGCTACAAGTACTTATGCTAAGATGGGAAAATCAAGAGAAGGGGTGGAAGATTGTGAAGCATTTTGGTTAGTAGCTGATTAGCCAGAGTTGGGATCCATTGACGTTGGTCACACATGAAGCTTTAATACCGTGTAAAGACTTATGAAAGGAATAATTGTCTTATTTCGTCTCTGTAAATGTTTATATGTACACTTGGTGAATGAATGTGAATCATTCAATCATAACAGAAATAAATCAAACGATTGTGGGGTCTTCTGTTGAAACAGAAAGTGTCAGACCACTCATATTAGCTAGCTGAAATTTCCCTTTTTACCCTGTGTGCTTTCTCTTCTTACAAAGGTGACTTAAAATTGGCTTGAATTTCAACGAACTTAATTAATGTAGTTTGAATTGAAACTCAATTGAATTTAAGACGATTCAAAACTCTCTAAAACTGAAATTATTTAAGAGTCTGAACTCGTCCAACCTTCAAACATTTTACATCGAAGAGCATATTCAAAAAGGAGCGAAATAAATCATTGTGCAAGTTGATAACCTCTTACCATTACAAATGCTTATTATTTTCATCGTTCAAATACTTTGGTTATGACTTTTGGATGAAAAACAAACAGAGTTAAAAGTTTTCGTACTCACAAGATGCAAATTGCTTTTGCGCGCATTTACTAAATTTTTGCATGAATATGTCAGTCCTTTTGGTGGGGTTTCACCAAAATTAAACCAATTTCATAACGACAAGCAGAAGAACAGGAGGGGCTAGGCAGTAAAACAGTCAGTGACAATAACGAAGAAGAACAGACAAGTGGAATGAGATGAGACTGGCAGCGAGGCCTACAGGTAACAGAAATAGATACTTAATTATATTTGTAGTCGAATTTATTCAAGTTGTATCTCATTCACTTCAAATAAAACTGAGCCAAGTTAAATTGTCAAAGCTGAAAATGACTAGGAAATCTTTATTCCATGGAGTTTTTGGTTGTTGGACAGATCTTACGATTGGAAAGTAGAACACTGCCATCCAGGCTTGGTGTGTTATCAGTCACTCTCAAAGCAACTTCGAGGAATGAGAATCTACTTGATTGTGTATCAATTTACATTAAGGGCACAGTCTTGATCCTTATTGACTATGTACTTTAAGCATACCTGCTAATTTTATCTCGAAATAGGGCAATTCCATCAGATTGACCCCGTATAAGAGGAAGCTGTCCATTCTGCAGATTTCAAACAAGGTCGCAAGCAGGAGATTGCTGTAACATACAGATTTCTAACCCGATTACATGAAAGAATTATGAGAAACAGTGCCTTCCAGATTTTGTTGCTTGAAGCATTAAATGGAGTTGTAACTAGCAACTAGCCAGACAGTCTGTCACCACCAAATCCAGACTCGAGGTACCTTGCTTGGTTGAGATGACTAACATCACCCCAAGACTTAATGGTCCACTGATCCTCGCCAGATATATGAAATATGTTGATAGATGTGTTTAACACCTTTCCTCCAGATATTCGATTAGGGGAAGCCCGGTTGTAAAGTGCTCTGATAGCACCCCCGTGAGAGACCACGACCACACATTGCCCTGCACCAAAAGGAGCAATGACATATGAATTCAATCCCCAAGTAAAGAAAGAAAACGACTTCAGAAAATTTTAGACCATTTAAATGATAACAGGGTAGGTTTTCCAATCATACAGAAAGTTTTCCTACCGACATCATCACATTGATACAAATGACAAGGTATTTCAAGCTAACATATGCTATGTGGATGGAAAAAGTAGGTATCTGGCAATCGCTTAAGTTTGAACAAAAAGAGTAGAAAATAAGAACTACCAAACTGCCGATGAATTAATGTTTTACGAAGTTAATAGGATATAATACATTATCAACAGCTGTACCTATATGTTTCTTGGCAATTCTCTGCAATGACGATGTGCAGCGCTGATAAAGTTGATCAAGACTTTCTCCACCACCCTGTACGTGTGGTGAATATAGATGAGCAATAATCTTAACTAGAACAAGTCACTGACATCATTTTCCTACATCTTTTGCATGTCTAACTCTTTATCTTGTGCATGAAGGTTTTTACGTACTGGCTGTTTCAGTGATAACCTGATCAACAATCCCCTATTTCTTGAGCATATCACACGGCAGGTAATAGGTTGTTTTCACTATATGATTAAAGAATGCTACAACCTAAGAAATTAAACTTATGCTCTACAAACTCACTAGCTTACAAAGCAAGACCTCCACCACTCATACAACTGCCATCATTCAGCTCTTCATCTTACCTACCGTTTAGGAGGCCAAGTTCTGCTTTATGGACGTAATTAACAGCCCTTTTGAACAAGGTTTACTAGAACTGTGCTGCTGTGCAAAATAGCCACAATAGTTACAACTGAGTTGAGGATTACTTACTGGGATTTCTTGACTGGTGCTGTGGGATTTAAAGGCTTGGTAAGCCTTAGTTCTAACTGTGGCGGCTTCACATATTGTAAGGCCTTGAATATCCCCTAAATTTCTTTCTCGAAGATCTGGATCCTTGAATACCTGAAATCAAATTCCAATCAAGTAGAAACATTAAAACTGAAAAAGAAAATAACAGATGCCACTCAACATATACTAGGTCCCTTACCAAACTCTGGCTTCATGAAAATCAAATGATCAAAAGAAATAATTGCATAACACTAGTGTGATCGTCAAGAATAAAACTTTGTTCTCTGTTCTGTTGACCAACAAAATCAAGCTCATCGTTGCTACATTATGCAGATAAAAACAACTATGACATGATCACAGCATATCCAAACCTCAGATAGGCCACATCGATCAGCAATCGTCTCTGCTGTTACAAGAGCTCTCTTCAGATCAGAAGCGTACACAGCAGAAACTTTAAATTCCCTTGATACACGATCACCCACCTAAACAAAACGCAACCCGAAAATTTTTGTTCTTTTTAAATAAAAGATTGTGATACCAAAAAAGTGGTCATACAGATTGAGGACTCACCAAAGCTGCTTGCTCTCTCCCGACTTCATTCAACTCCACATCCAGATGTCCCTGTCGGGTCGTTGCACAAGGACATAGTGCCGTTTCGCTCTTAAACAAATTACATTTTCGAAACAAAACCAAAAACTTAACAGAAAAAATAAAGAATACAAAACCTGAATTTTTCCAGATGCATTCCATTCCGTTTCACCGTGACGCACCACGATGATCTCACAGTAAGCCAGCTGTTCGATGCTGTGGCAGATTACAACTCACCAGTTACAGCCATTTTACAATTCAGAAAACAAATTCCAAACCAGAACTAGGAATCGGGACCGTACCCGGAGGCAGTCTCGGCCATGAATGGCGGCTCAGTGAGTGTGGTAGCGAGTTAAAATCTTAACGAAGACGAAGAATCAGCGCTGTCATTGAAGTGCGCCAGGTGCGCTGGACCTCCTTTTCTGGTGGAATATATGCGTTTTTGCGTTAGTGGAACTGTATAAGGCTTCTTTTTCTTTCTAAAGACCTTTCGGCCCAAAGGCGCTACTGGATCAAAAAGTATGTTTATGCCCATAATTTTTAATTATTTACATAGTCAATAAAGGAAGAGCAATAGGTAACTCTTTAATTTTATACTTTTAATTTTAAAAACATTAGTCAAATAAAGCTGAACCGGCCGGGCTAAGCTCGTTATAGAGCTGATCCGGGCGAGCATAGCTCATTGCCATACACCAGTTTCCCAAAAATACAACTGGCAACATACATAGGACATGAAACTCGGTATTTGCAAAGGCACTAGAACTTGAAAAACAAAACTATATCTTTTATTAAAATTGACGACACACCACCGAAAGACAATATGTTGGTAGGAAAAATTCAAACATGAAAACCAACGAAGTGAACACTTAATACTCTTGGCAATTCCGGACAGAGACACAGAAAAAATGGAGCCGTCTACCGAGAAAAGAAGAGAGAGTTCCATGTCCAAAACACGAGAATCGTCAGAGGGGTTTCTTGGGGACACACTTCAGGCGAAGATGGTGGAATTGATTAGGACGAAAGAAGAACTAAAGAAAGCCAGGGACAGTGCCATGGAATCGTGGCTAGATTCAGCGCCTTTCATTGACAAGCTTGAAAAGTTGCAGTCAGGCCTTTCAAGTGCCAAGAACCGAACATCCATGTCCAATATCGTGATATCAGAACTCGAATCGCAGATGGAGGACATCAGAAAGGACCTCAGAACTAAGAAGGAGGAGGAATTGAAGGTTACCAAACTGACTAATGAATTGACTCGAGCTCTGGATCAAGCAGGTGAAGACTTACGGACCGTTAACCGGCTCAGAGACGACGAACGCGCGGACAGGTCGAGTCTGAAACTTGTCCTGAGGATGAGGAAGCAGACACTGAAGACGCGGCAATTGACTCTCCGAGCCACATGCCTTGAAGCGGAAGCTTTCGCTGCATCGGTGGCCAACGCAATCCAAATTATCAACATTTCAGAAACTGAAAACGCCATCATTGAGCTTTCACGGGAGGAATATTATGCGTTGAAAAAGAGAGCCAAAGATGAAGAGGCACTTGCAGAGTGGAGGATTAACGTGTCCATGGAACAGAAACTCGCAGCGGAGGCAAGCCGAAATTTGGTTTTGACAAGGTTGAGAGGACTGAAGTCTGGAAGTTCGACGAAAACCGTAAACGACGATAAACCAATGGAAGATGAAGGTCATGAACCTGCCAGTGTAGAGGAAGAAAAGAAATTGGAGGAAGAGATCATTGAAATAGTTGGTTCCAAAGCTCCAACAAGATCAAATGCTATATCGAATGGTCGGAATACATCTAGGAAAACAAGGTCAAGAAATAATAGCGGGAAAAGGCTTCAGCAAAAGAAGAAGCAAAAGAAGAAGAAAGCTTCCATTTTCAGTCAACTCAAAAGCTTTCTTGTGCGGAGCTTCTCAAAGCTCTTTAAATGAGTTTAGATGTGCTATGATTAAGTTTGACGAAATCAGTTTCCATCATCAATAATGTTCCTGACCCTGGTTCAGAAATAAATCCAGTTTCAGCTGTGATTTCTGTCCCGGAAATTTGCAAGGCAATTCAGTTGTTTGTTTTTATATATCAAGGAAAGCAACCTCCTAACTCTACTACAAGTTCTTAGATATTTTCCCTGTTGCACAATAATCAATTGTAATTTTCGATTTTTTGATAACTTATCGATTAAGTTACGTAATTTGATCAAAATAAAGATAATAAAATGACCCAATTAATGATCTAAGTCAACGTATCAAAGTTCAGGAAGAAAATAGACCCCAATCAGTATAGATCGAACCTATATCGAGCCTATGATGAGAAAACTCGATATGAAAGTTGTATATATAAGGTTAAGATCTCCTGCAGCTGATTAAGTAATTTGTGAACATTCAGATTCTCTGACTAGTCAAGAAGTTCACATGCTAAGAAAGTTGCAGAAAGATGTTAATGACATTCCAGTGATCAACTTTCGTAAAGGTCGTTGAGAAAACAGACTTGTTTCGGCTTCGAAAAGCTCGTTGAAAGCCATAAAATCGAAATCAAATACTTTGTGTTTTTGTCTTTCATTCTCTTTCACGTTTGATCCTGGATGCGTAACTGAGGCTTATGTTACGCACTATACGTGATATCAGAGCCAACATGATCGAATGAAAGAAAACAAATGCTCTTCAGTTTTTATCCATATGGAACTTGGAGAAATCCGATCCTTTTTTGGTTTATCCTTGCGTATGGTTGCTTGAATATGTGTTAAATATGTTTAACATTGGAAAAATAAGGTTAAAACGAGCTTCGAAAGTTCAAAAAACTAACCCAAAAATCGCTTGTTTCCAATGAGGAGAGAGAAAACATTGGGAGCGTGTACCGCAAACATGTGGACTACTGCGATGCTGCCACATGTCAACACATGAGACGGATATGCTAAAGGCGGTGGGTGCGTAGGTGCACGTTCGGCGCGTGGGCTAGTCCACCACATGCTCCGTGCCCTTTCAGGCACACGCACATTGACTTCATCCGATGACGTCATACTGACGTTAGCACTATAGTAGCATTGACATCAGCATTACGGACAAAAATAATTCAAAATTTCATAATTTTCTTAAAGGTACCCCGGGTTATTTTGGGTTAGTTTCCGAGTCGGGGGAATTTGTAAAGTTGGTTTTTAAATTTTTCTAGATTTATTACATCAATAATAAATTAAAGTTTAACTTAAAAAAATTAAAACATTCTAAAGTTGTTTTTGAGAGAATCTTCTTGTAACGAATTTGACATGATGGTTGCTTTAATGAGATTTTTCGCTACTAAAGTCTTAAATAAAGCTTTCAAAGAATGTCTTCAGCACTAGTATATGATAATTAGAATGTACATATGTTTGTGCATTTATTGATGGAATATTGTCACATACTGTATGTCACATACTGTATGCCTATATTATTAAGACACGTACAGGTTAATATGTATATCCATAGATTTTGGCATGAAATACAGGGATGTAAGTTTTAATCTCATAAAGGTTTTTTAATGTAGTTTAGCATTTAGTTAAAGAACATAAATGTTTTCTTTAATGCAGATTAGTATTAGGTGAGAGAAAATAAGATTTCTCTTATGTAGTTTGGCATAAAGTTTAGACTTTAGAGAAATCGAAACCTACAAGCAGAAAGATAATACATATCAGGTCATACAAGTATCATCTAAGATTGCACATTACATTTTCCCATTCATATTAGTGAGGTATTAGATATTCGTGATTATATTAGACCTGTGTCACACATGATATGTGTGTTTGATATTTTTTGGTATTGAAAGCCTCGCAGGAAAGAATGATGGACCTTCGTTATCTTTGAATCAAACGTTTTGTTTTCAAACTTGATTGATCAATTCAGTAGTATGGCTTAACCGAATTTTAAGTATTTCTTCTTTTTAATATATGTGAAATATTTTTTGTTGATTTGAATTTTTTTGTATTATAACTTATTTTGTTCGGGTTAATATTTATTTCTAAGTTTATATATTTGTTTTTCTTTTCTTTTCTAATTTTTTCTATTTCATTTCTCATTGTACTTGTTTTCGTGGCCAAACCTTTCATTTTTTTCTGTCAGTGAATAATTTGTCCACTTCATAGATGAAATTTAGCCATAAATTTTATGAATTGTCTGATTCTTGATTATTGAATCTTATTTTTTTTTAAGTTTTATTCAAGTCATATATATATGTCTCCATATCGAAATAATGGAATTGGATTACTTTTTTATTGTGAAAGTTTGTTTATTATTTCTTTTGTAAAGAACTTTTTTTTTATGACCAAGCCGGTGATTAACTTTCATGAAAGTTGTTAAGAATAAAGACTTGTTTCGGTTTCAAAAAGTTCATTGAAAGTCATAGAATCAAAATCAGATATTTTTTGTATTTTCGTCATTCATTCTCTTTTATATTTGATCATGGATGCGTAACTGTGGCTCTTATTATGCACTGCACAAGTTGCCATCCTATTGTAGATTTACTGTTCTAATAAACATTCAGAAATAAATTCCAAAATGAGAACAAGAGAAGGCACTGATCATCTAAGGAGATTTTGTGCTCTTGTCTGGAAGAAAAACAAATGTTTAAGACTCTAAGAATTGACTTACCTGTATAGACTCTTACCTTCGATCCGATTAGTTCTGCTTATGCTTCCAGTGACGGAAATCAACACTGAGGCAGCCATTCTATCATGTACAGATACGCTGGAATAGCTTTAAAGCAGAAAAGGCAACAAAAGATTCATATGTAGAATTGCTACAACTGATTAAAAGGTGGTCAGAACTCAGATGATTTTTTTTTCTTGTCGTCAATAACGAAAGTTTAGTATATTCCCCTGAAACAAGCCAAAACCTTTCTTCAGATAATTTTAGGCGTGCTTGGTTCATTGTTTATTCTTCGACATTACCAGCTCCTTATAATTCCATACGTATGGTACGAAAGCATATAAGAGTAATCCATAATTAACCAGCTCATGGGTCTATCTGGAATGTGGATCCTATAGTTGAAGATTCGAAAGTGACGTTCTTGAGATGACATATTGTCGCTTTGAAGCTTGTCCTTTACCAAACCCGCGGTGTAAATAAGGGAATATGAAAACACAATGCAATAATTATACCTTGCAGAATTTTTTGGTCGTTAATCGTTATCATCTATTGTGCGATATTCATAGATAATTTAATGGAGGCCCAATACGTATTCCATACATGATTCTATAAATCATAAGATCCAATGAGTTTTATATTTCATAGAGATAGGTTTGACTCAACTGAGTCGTTCTTATTATTTCAATCGAATTTTCTTATGCAAAAATTGACTTGAAATTTAGGAAGTCGTTATTTATTACATTAAAACAAATGTTTCTCAGGAGAAAAACTGTTACATATAATTTTATCTGAAGTTGTTAGTAAAAAGAAAAAGTTATAACAGTGTTAAATTTTATATTTTATAGGGTAAAATACAAAAAAAAAAACTCCCTTGTACTTTGAGAAATGTTAGAAAACCTTATCTTTCACTATGCTTTCTTAAGCATTTTATAATAATAATGATGTGAGCATAATTAGCTCTGTGGTCACATAGATGTCTTCATTGACCTTTTGTTGGATACAAATTGGTAGTTTACAGAAAGATGGATTTTCTTTCTTCACTGGTTCATTCTTTGAGCCTTATGGCTTCAAATTGTTACAAGCTCTTCCTGCCCTTGGTGCCTATTTGTGTGATGTGGCTTTCTTTTCAGTTATTGTATTCGCTTAGTTTCACCATAAGAAATGAAAATGATAAGTTTGTATTGTAGTACAACCAATAAGATTGAAAATCAATTATATTATTGTGATTGTGGATAGGTAATACCTATAAGGACTTCTTGGACCAAGTTCAACCCAAGAAGGTGATTCAATGAATGTGCTCAATTTAGGGTAAATTTTAAATATATATTTACTTTTTAAAATTGGATTTGTATTGTTTGATCTCTAAATTTATCTTATATATGTTACTTAGAGAGCAAACGAAAATGTGATTACTTTTTGTGGCATGACAAAAAAATTCACAAGAAGTATAGATGTAATCAGTGAGCTCTAACAGATCAACGAAAAGTTAAAAAATCAATAAGATGACTTCTTATTAAGGAGACCATTAATTTATAGTCGGATCATCTTTATTATAATTGCTCGATGTTACTTAGCAATGTATTTGTTATAAGAAATAATATACCATATGAATGTATGGATTAATATTAAATGTTGTTCTATACAAATATTTTCAGCATTAATGTATTAGTATTATTTTATTTGGAAAGGCTAAAGAGATATTTTTTCTCCTTTCAATTTTTATAATTACGACCTTTATAAGTTACAAATGCAAAACTATCTCTCATCCTCCTTTTAGGTTAGGATGGATTATTTATGTCCATATAATGGCATAGTAAACATTATACAAAACGATTGATACTTCAATTGCTAACTCGCAACATAAATCTAAAACAAAGCAATCCAAAATGATATCTCTATCACTAAGTATGGACAAACACCCATAATCATGTACGAAATAAGATTTCAAATAATGGATAAATCATTAACAAATTAGAAAAGTACTATACTCACAAAGAGAATTGATAGATACATAATAGACTATATTTTTAGTCCAATTTTTCAAAACATTTTGCTTGTTTAATTGAGACTTTCTTATTGTTTTTGGAACTTAATTTGCTCCAATTATATTTTTAGGTCTTTAATAGTCTTCACAAATTTTGGGTAAAATCGAGGTCGAAAACAAGAATTAAGGTTATTTTTTAAATGACAAGCCTGTATTGGTGAAAGACACACCTGTGTGGGTTATTGTGTAAGAACTATAATCGTATAAAGATTTGAAGGATGATGTTTTGCCTTTGTTGAAGTCAAATACACCTGTGTAGTGATGGACATGACTATGTACATAGTCTGTGTATATTACTATAATAGTGTTTATGTGATTGTTGAGTTTCAAAGTGATATTGAGAGATATAGTCAATATACATGATCGTGTCCAATGTAAAAATCCTAAAAATAAGCTTGCATAGATTAGAATTGACAACATGAGTAAAATAAGCCAGAACAGAAGTTATAATTTCCAACTAATGCATATGTTATAGCAAGAAGGTCAACCCGAATCCTAACCAAAAACCCCAAGTATCTTTAAGTTAACAACATGGAAAATTTGGGAAAAGGTTGCTGCACTTCCGAAAGACTTGGTCCAACTATTATCTTTCTTTATCCTTTTGTTATCTCTTATTTGAATTACCAAATGTTATATTTCTCATCCTTTTGTTATCTCTTATTTGAATTATTTTATCTCTTAGAATAGTCATTGAGCTCTTGAATAGCAGGGAAAGCTACTGTAAACAGTTCTATTTAAAGCCTCCTTAGTTCTTGAATAAAGTAAGTAATATTTGCATAAATCATTGGTCTTTCTAGCCAAAAATAAAAAACTTACTCTTTAATTTTTCTTGGTTCAAACTAGGACCTTATCAATTGTTATCAGACCCAAGTCTACCAACAAAAAGGGATTGAAAACTTAGAAGCTAGCGTTGGAGGACTCCAGGACAGCTTCAGTGGAATGGAGCTGGGGTTTACCTAACAATTGGAGAGTAATCTCCAACGATTAACGGATACTCTGTTAATTAACAGTGAAGGCTCCAACAGCAACACCTCAACCAGAAGTGGCGGAACGCAGCCACACCGTGATGAAAGGGGTTAGAGAGCTGACGGGGGCCTACAACCTTTCATCTCCAAGTTTACAAAACTTGATTTCCCTATTTTTACAAGCGATGACCCGACTGAATGGTCAATCGTGTTGAGTAATTCTTCAATTACCAAAGAATTCCAGAAGAACAGAAAGTGTAGCTAGCTTCCTTCCATGTAGAAGGAGAAGCTAACTAATGGTGGCAATGGCTTCATCGGGCTTATAGAGAAGAAGGAAAGAGGGTAACATGGAATGGTTTTAAAGAAGAAATCTAGGCTTGTTTTGGGCCAATTGATTGTGAAGATTTTGATCAGGCCCTATCCAGAGTTAAGCAGATCGCATATATTGGCGAGATGAAGCTCGAAATTGCTAAGGTTATTAGGATATTTAAGCCCAAATCCTTAAAAGAAACCATCAGTTTGGCCCGCATGAAAGAGGAGCAGCTGGGTCGACAAAGAAGGTTCAATGGGGTCAGACACAACCCAACAGGCCCGCCCCAAACCCTGGTTACAGATTTCGCCTCAAAATGCTTATCATGGGAGGAAATGCAGTGGCGGCAGATGCAGGGGTTTTATTTCAACCGTGACGAAAAGTTCACCAAAGGCCATCAGTGCCATCAAGCACAGGTTCCTTTGTTAGATGGAGACAAAGAAGAAGAAGAACCATAAATTTCCCTTCATACACTCGTTGAATGGTCAACAGCCAAAACCATGCGAATTAATGCAATTATACGCAACCACTGCATCATAGTTCATGTAGATAGTGGCTCGACTCACAATTTTATCGGTGAGTGAGTTGTGAGTATATTGAAGCTACCAATAATCCCTACTCAACCCTTCTCTGTCAAGGTCACAAATGGCTATCCATTAAAGTGCCAAGGGTAGTTTAAAGGAGTGCCGATTCACCTCCAAAGTATTCTTTTCCATCTTACATTCTATGCTTTGTCGCTAATAGGTTTAGGTTTGATCCTTGGAGTACAGTGGTTGGAACGATTAGGGGCTATGGTTTATGATTGGGGAAAGATGACTATGGAGTTCCAATGGGGTAGTTAGCTGCGACACTTTTGTAGCATCAATGCCCTGCACATCTAGATTGCCTCAACAGAGGACATGGTCAAGGAAAGTCATAGAAAATGCTCCCTGTTTGCAATATGTGTGTTACTACAAACCGAGACATTCACAACTAAAATTCACCTAGAAATGCAGGCCCTTTTGGACTAGTTTCAAGGTCCGTTCTAGCAACCAAATCAATCACCACCCACCGTGAGATTGACCACCATATCAACCTAAAAGATGGAGTTGAGTCAGTCAATGTTCGGCCATACAGGTTTGCTTACTTTCAAAAAACAAAAATTGAAAAGCAAGTTAATGAAATGTTGGATTTAGGATTAATCAAAACCAGCACTAGCCCTTTCTCTTTACCAGTATTACTAGTGAGAAATAAAAGACAGAATTTGGAGATTTTGCACATATTACTAGGCCCTTAATTCGGTCACTATCAAAGACCGATTTCCCATACCAACATTTGATGACATGTTGGATGAACTCCACGGTGACACTTTCTTCACAAAGCTTGATCTCACTGTCGGATACGACAAAGTATAGGTACACCCTCCAGATGTGCATAAAGCAACATCTCACACACATAACGGTCACTATGAGTACCTTGTCATGTCCTTCAGCCTTAGTAATGCCCCATCCACATTTCAAGTAGTCATGAACAACATATTTTGACAACATCGCCGAAAGTTTACTTTGGTTTTTTTTTATGATATTCTCATATATAGTCCCAATTAGAATCTACATCTTGAACATGTGAGGCAGGTATTTGAGATCCTTCAGCAACAACACTTCTTTGTTAAGCTCAAAAAGTGTGCTTTTGGGCAACAAGAACTTAAGTGTTTGGGTCACAAAATCACACTAGAAAGAGTTAAGGTTGACCAGAATAAGGTACGAGCTCTGCTTAACTGGGCTCGACCCAACAGCATCATTGAATTAAGGGGATTTTTGGATTTGACAGGTTATTATCGAAAGTTTGTCCAACATTATGGCATTCTTGCTAGACCCTAACCAATTTATTAAAAAAGGGGCAAGTTAGGAGGTCTAAAGAAGTAGAAAAAAACCTTTAACATGAAAACGATCAAGAAGGGGGGTTGAACAGATCTTTGAAACTTTTTCGCAAAGTTCTACAAAAACAAAGAGTTAATTCACACGATAAATAAATTTAAATGTAAAA
>JAOSBN010000177.1:31048862-31093235 GCA_027563595.1 Erythroxylum suave | reverse complement strand
TATGTCAACCTTGAATTTCAATCCAACTACCTGAAAGTATTTCTTAACCAATTCTATAAATTTTATTATTATCAAAATACAGAAGGATTTAATTTGTCAACCTCCATTGGTCCAACATAGCAATCATAAGCAAGCCTTGAAAACCACGCCTACATTGGCACTACCGAATTTTAAAGAACTTTTTTCATAGAAATATATGCTTATGGAGATGGTATAAGGTCCATTCTCACTCAGTATGGGCAACCCATTGCATACATGAGCTGCGCACTTGGGTTTGCCAAACTAGCATGGTCCACTTATGCCAAAGAAATGCTAGACGTTGTTATGGTAGTCAAACTATGGAGTCTGTAATTAATGGGTCGAAATTTTGTAGGATAAACCAATCAAAAAAACTTGAAACATTTGTTAGATCAACACATTACAACTCCTGAATAACAAAAGTGGCTTTTTAATTTGTTTGGTTATGAATATGAGATTGAGTATAAACCAAGCAAGGAAAATTATTGTGTATAAACTAGGAAAGGAAAATTCAGCAGTGAATGCATTGTCTCAACGAAGGGACAACCCAACTTTGTATGCCCTCTCCCTCCCAAAAACACAACCCATGGGACATTATCAAAGAAGCTTCCATCCACCATCCCTATATGAGATCCTTACACAAACAAATTGCCAATCAAATTGGAAGCTCATTTTCTTGGAAAAATGGCTTGATCTATTTCAAGCATCGCATTTCTGTGCCCCCCAAATATGACATTTCACAATAGCTACTGCAAGACTTTCACTCTTCACTTACAGGAGGAAATTTCGGAATTCACCCAACTTATAAGCGGTTAGCACAACAATTTTATTGGCCTGCCATGCATCAAGAAGTTACGGAATTTGTGGCTGCCTATGACATTTCTCAACGAGTCAAATTTGATATGCTCTCTCCTGTTGGCGTCCTACAGCCATTACCCATCCGATGCCAAGTTTGGGATGATAAATCCATGAATTTCATCGAAGGCTTTCGCTAAATGTTAAATTTTACTATTTATAACTTTGGTAATTACCGCAAGCGCATGGCTCATTTGCATAATACTTAAGATGTCAATCTCACGAGGAAAAAAAACTAGTCCTAAAATCTCAAGTCATACTTGACTTCAATAATCTAAACAAATAACTAATGTAGAAATTAAAACAATCAACAATCAAATATGAGAAATTAAATTGCCAAAGAATAAACAAACTAACAAACTCATAACCAACCCAAAATTCACCTAGAAATTACCAAGGGAGAGAAAGGGGATCTTAATTCGAAATTAATGGAAACCTAACCAATTATGCAAACACTGAATTAACGGGTCTAGACGGTCCTAGGTTGAATTACTCTTTCTTGAGTTATAATCCTTAACCCAAGTTGATAATCCCTAATTCAAATTATGAGAATTGCGATCTCTCGATCCGCAATTGGTCTAAATCTAAATCAGTCCTAAAATTGTCTATTAACCTACCGGGAATCTATGTTTGATCTCTCGATACACGACTTTACCGGTTTGATCCAATTCTTTACCTATCGAATCACCTAACTCTCGTTAGCCCAAATCGATGATTTTTACTCGACTCACCCTCTTAGTTTATTGTCGAATTATTAAGAATAGAATTGAAATCACAATCAAATCAGTGAAAACACAATCAATTGAATTTCATTAATCTCAAGAATCAATATCCAAAGTTGAGTATAAACTTGACTCAACATTCAACACAATCAATCTCAACACCTATTTCAATTATATACATAAATAAAACTGAAATAAATGGAAATACTGTCAAGAACGAAATCTCGGAAGCAGCGATGGTGGGAAACCACCTGTTCTTGGAAGTACTTCACATCTAGCTCGTCTCCGCGTCTCTCTTCCTTTGTCTCCTTCCTCGATCTCTCGATCTCTCTCTTGGTTTTCTCTTGGAATTGATGAAATCTCAATTTTTGCACGACTCTCTATGCTCTCCAAAGACTAGTGGTGGTTGTCATGTAATGTTATATTTATAGTTTGGAGGCTTTAAGTCAAATTTGGGGGCGAAACGGTCCAAAAAATCACTCAAAAGTCGAGTTTCTCTGTCAACCTGACACAGGGCACGATCATGGCCCTGCATATCACGATCATGGCCTAATGTGCATGATCATGGCCTAGATGCGGCTGGCTATTCCTTCTCTGTCATAATCGCGGCCAATGTACACGATCGTAACCTATATCTTTTAGCTCGAAACTCTTTAAATCTTTATCATTCTTCCCTATTTACCTTACAACACTAGCACACACATCAAGGAACCTAAAAAATGTAACAATTAAGCTCAAAGATTCAAACTAAACCATAAAAACACTTACACAGACAAACTAACATAATTACACCCTAAATGCACACTTAACACTCAAATTCACACTAAATACGTAACAAATAACACCCTAAAATATCATGCAAAACACAACTATCAAAATCCCCACACTTAAACATTTGCTTATCCTCAAGCAAACAAAACAACAAACACATAACAACACAAAACACATAATGCAATAATGAGGCAATAACTCTAATCTTCATGAAATAAAATTAATCTTGGGCATAATCTTTCAATTTATGTCAAATCATTAGCATGCAAAATATGTGTCTAGGGGCTTTGAACTAAATATACAACTAAATCAAGACATAAGTGTTAACTTATTAACCTTTTTCAATTGTACACACACATTAATAATTTTCCGATCCCTCAACTTTGTAATTGTTCCTGAGTATATTCAATGAAAATTCAAGCTCATCACAAGTCCGGTAGGTTTTAAACACTTTTTTTAATTATTATTTAAACCCAAACTTAGTCTTTTACTTGGAGGTAAACATTTATGAACAATGTCGATCTGGTTACTTAACTAAGTCATTTATTAAATAGCTTGGTTGAAACGTCATTATAGCCTTTTATGCGAAGGCACACATTTGTGATGCGTGTCGATCCAGTTACTCAGCTATTATCATGTTTTTAACTGGCTACTAGCTCTATTCATAACCCAAAGGTTAACAGAATAGCAATTTATTTAACCAACACTTTTTTCCAAATTTATTGCCTACCTTGTTACTTTTAGCTATTCGTTTTTATAAAAATACTAGTTAAGCTACATAAGATAAAAGGCCTCAAATTATGAATGAATGTGATAATCTAGAAGATGCTAAATTTAGCCTAAGTATTAATTAGGTTGTATACTTATCCAAAGGCCCCCTAATTCATTGATTTCGTTGGCTAATGATCATTCACAACCTAATGGACTATGTCCAAAATTAAAAGAATTTCACTCAATATAAGCCATTGACACATTCACATAATTCGCACAATGCAATCTAACACTAGTATGCAAAAATCACATACAAAAGCAAAAACACATTGTCCTCAATGTGAGAAGGAGCGCACATAAACACATAAACAAAAAGGAAAGACGGAATTAAAATAAACAATAAAAATTAAAAATGAAATTGAAATTGAAAATAAAAACAGAAATACACATAAACAACCTAGAACTGAAGGCTAATTTGGGAAAGAAAATTAAAAAGAAACAACTGGGTTAGAACTAAATCCTTAGGAGACTGAGGTGGTGATGGTGTTGGAGGTGGTAATTGAACACCTTGAGATTTGAAGTATCGATGCATTCATCATATCTCTCCGCCCTGGCAACATTGTGTACGCACCACCTCCTTTAGTGTTCTATAGGTTTCAGAAATTGCATTCAAAAGCTTTGTCCAGCGTAGGTCTTATTCTTCCTCTTCTTCTGCTTCTTCACTTGTTGAAGCCATCGGTGCCTGTCATGGCGTTACGGAGCTCGAACTCGCTTAACCCTCCCTGGTCTATACATGTGTATTTTCATTGATCTCCCGCATACTCATGTTAGTGAAACATATGATCTCTACCCGTAACAAGTGATGGTCATTGAGGAACTCGAGCAGAAGGATCGTCAATCTACTCCAATCCACCACAAAATGCTCTGCAATGGCAGACACCATGTACCTCATTCTAAGATGATTGCTCCGCTTTCACAGAGTCATGGCAAGAGCATTCAGCATATGCATGGATGTGCATACTGAAATACTATGGTCTATGCACCATAATAAAATAAGTTCCTTGGTCGAACAGTTGTTGGTCTCTGATTTGTCAAAGACCAACTAACACATAAATTTATACAACCGCAAGTGTCCAATAGACCGGATAATGTTGTTGTGGGTATTTTTAGGATAAAACCGCTCAATCCCAGTAAGCTTATGCCAATCTTGTGAGGCACAAAAATTGTGATGTTGGTCGAAGACGGGGAATCCGCACATCTCACATATGATCTCTACCGTTAATTCATATGCTTGCCCTCCCAATCTAAACCATAATTTTCTCGTGTTCTTCGGGTCAAAGGTCAAGGTCGTAAAGAATTCTAAGGTAACCTCTTCATAAACCAGGAACTGGAACCGAATAAACTGACCCCACTGAATTCACTAGGCTAGGTTCTCTACCCGCTCACACAATTTTATCCTATCCAATGTATGAAAGTCAAAATACTTAGGAGCTACAATTTGTCTAGAATGAAGGGATCGAAAACGAGTACCTTCCTTTTTGGTGTAAATAGGAAATGGCGCTCCGAAGTCCGCCACTTGACTCCTTATCCCCCATCCTACGACTTGTTGTCATCCATATGGTTCTTGTCGGGTTCTCTGCTTAATGTGTGGCATGATCTCGGTAGCGGATTGGAAAAAAAGTGAGGTTGAAAAATTCGAAAGAGACGTAAGAGCGTTTAGATACTGGAATTCTAGAGAGATAAAGAGAAAATGACAGTGAAGGTGAAAGTTAAGTAAGAGCTGAATATATAGGTGGTTAAAAGGGTGAAAAAGTACAAATGTCTTTTATAAATCACGTCCTCCGCTTTTTGTGCATAATGGTAGGCCACAATCATAGCATCCGGCATACCACCAAGAGAACTCTCAATCGCAGGTCACAATCGTGACCTGTTAGGCCACGATAGTCGCCAGTGCTTGTACCCTAATACCAAATTCTTCTTTTGCTCTTTTTCCAATTATTTTCTCTTTCACTTCGTAATTCTTTCTCATTTCTCTTTATACGCTTACATAATCTTCCCCATGATTCCAAAATCCTATTCCTCTTTTTACTTTTATTCAGCAAACACCAAAAATAAGCTTAACTATGGAATTCAACTAATCTAACAAAATCCAACGTGAAACTAATTTTTTTTCTCATGGGTTGCCTCCCATGCAATGCTTCTTTTAACTTCAGTAGCTCAACGCTCTTTTTACGATCAAGGTGGTTAGAATGACTGGTTTGATGGCAGCGTTGCCATTAGTCATAAAGTCTGTACCTTAGCTACCATATTGCAATTTCCACCACCCTTGCAATTTTCTTTCCCGCGTCTTCTCCTTCGTGAGCACTTCTTATGGAAAGCATTTGCAGGATCCTCGATGTCTTCCCATTCTCCTCGAAGTTCGATTTTGTTGCGATCCACTAGAGGTGAAGGAGCTCCATACTCTCTCATAGTCACCTTCAAGGTTAATTTCTCCTTCCCTACTTGTAGAGTTAGTTCGCCCCATCTACATCAATAATTGAGCGTGTAATGGCTAAGAACGGTCGTCCAAGAATCATTGGGGTGTCCTCATATTCACTGATATATATAATATTGAAGTTCATGGGAAAGATAAATTTACTAACTTTTACCAGCATATCTTTTATGATTCCCATCGGTCTATGTGAAGTTCTATTAGTCGTCCTAATCACAAACTTTGTGGGCACTAACCATCGTAACCCCAATTTACTGAGAGTGTAGGGCATCGTATTTACGCTTGCACCTAAGTCAATGAATGCCCTGTCTATTATGATTTTGTTGATAGTACAGGGGATGAAAAAGTCCCCTGGATCATCCTTCTTTACTATATTTGCGGTGTATTTTAGTGGTTACTCCTTACACTTCCCCGTAATGGACTCCTGAAATTTAAGCTTTGATTGTACTAATTCCCTCACGTCCTCAATCTTGTTTTTCTCAACCTCCTGCAATTTCTCTGCTTTCCTCCTAGCATATAATTCCTTCTGAGCAAAAAATTGTTGTGGCAATATCCATCGATTTACTTACACTGATTTGCTCACAGTCTCACTTGGAAGGTCTTCTTTAACCAATTAACCTTCTTCTTCCTCTTCTTTTTCTAACTCCTCGTCTTGAGTCTGGCTTATAACCATGATAGGCTCCTTCAGGTTTGACTCAGTGTTGCTTGGAAGAGATCTAGCATTTCAAATAGACATTACCACCGCGAGCTACCACACTTAGACTTCTAAATTATGGATAAACGAGGCATGATTCTTTGTAACTTGCTTGAATTTACTCTCGAGCCTCCTATCTGCTTCCTCCATGCCTCCTAACTTGTCCATAATCTTGTCAAACTTTGAATCCATCGAGCTTGCTTTATCCTGTTGGAAGCTTGATTGCCCTTGAGGCTGGAACTACCCTCTATTGTTGTTGTTCGACCAGGAGAAGTTAGGGTGATTCTTCCACCTAGGGTTGTATGTGTTGGAGTAAGGATTATTACCCCCACCAAATCTAAATTGAGAACCCATGTAATTAACTTGCTCCAGGTTATCTTCTCTCATCAGGTAGCAGTCTACCGTATCATGATCCATTTGGCCGTATAGCTCACACTTCAATTGCGCGGCCTTTACTTGAGTTGAAGATGATGCCTTCATATTACTGAGTTATCGCATCAAGTTGTCGATCTTAGCTTACATCTTCGTCATTTGATCGACTGCGACAACTCCCTTCTGCTCCTTAAAAGTAGTAGGTTGCCTACTTCTCTCACTCGCCCATAAGCAGCTGTTACTGGTCATCTCCTCTATCAGCTCCTCTGCTTCATCGACCGTCTTTCTCATTAAAGATCCTCCCAAAGCCGCATCAATGGTGCCTCTAGTGTGTGGGTTCACTCCGTTGTAGAACGTCTATAGCAGGAACTCCTTGGGTAAGTTATGGTGTGGGCATCTCCTCTACAGGTCATTGTAATGCTCCCATGCTTCATAAATGGACTGCCCTTCTTCTTGTTGGAAATTAGTAATTTCCTTTATTATCTTGGTAGTTTTTGTTAATGTGAAGTATTTATCTAAAATGGCACGCACCAACTGCTCCCATGTCGTAATGTTAGCAGGGCTCTATGAATGATACCAAGCCTTCATTCTATCTCTAAGCATAAAGGGAAACAGTCTAATTCTCATTGTGTCTTCCATCATTTGGTGATAACGGAAGGTATCACAGATCTCGAGAAAATTCACGATGTGAGCATTCGGGTCTTCATTCGCTAGTCCATAAAATTCGACGTTTTCCTGAAATATGTTTAGTAGAGCTTGTTTGATTTCAAATGAGACCTCTTGAACAAGCAGTCTAGCCACTCCTTGGTTCACTAGATTAAACCCTGGCCTCGCAAAATCCATGAGGGTCCTCTGTTGTTGTCGCCCAAGGTTAACTTCTTGATCCACATTTCTTTGAAATTCCTTGACCATTTGTAATTTCTCGATCTCTTCTTCTTCTCATCGAGCTTTCTGAAAGGTTCATTCTAAACGTGTTATATCTAAATCTATCGCCTCTGTTGTACGATTCGAACCCCTCGTGACTCTTGTGTTCATGCAAGAGCACGATTCCTAAGTAAATAAACAAAAAATGAAAACAAACATTAAAAACTATTCTACGCCTTAAACTATAAAACTAAGTTGCCTTTCCAGCAACGGCGCCAAAAACTTGTTCGCTCATGGTAACGCAGACTAAGTTTTACTATTTATAACCTTGGTAATTACTGCAAGCGCATGGGTCATTCACGTAGTATCTAAGGTGTTGATCCCACAAGGAAGGGAAACTAATCCTAAAATCTAAGGTCATTCTAGACTACAAATATGAGAAATTAAAGTGCCAAAAAATAAACAAAATAGCAGACTCATAACCAACCCAAAATTAACCTAGAAATTACCGAGGGAGAGAAAGGAGATCTTAACTATAAATTAACGGAAACCTAACCAATTATGCAAACATTGAATTAACAGGTTTAGACAATCCTAGGGTGAGTTACTCTCTCTCAAGTTATAATTCTTAACCCTAATTGATAATCCCTAATTCAAATTATAGGAATTGCGATCTCTCGATCCGCAATTGATCCAAAACCTAAATTAGTTCTAAAAATTGTCTATTAACCTACCAGGAATCTATGCTCGATCTCTCGTTACATGTCTTTACCGGTTTGATCCAATTCTGTACCTATCGATTCACCTAACTCTCATTAGCCCAAATCGATGATTTTTACCTGACTCACCTTCTCAGTTTATTACCAAATTAATAAGAACAGAATTGAAATATCAATCAAACTAGTAAAAAAACAATCAATTGAATTTCATTAATCTTAAGAATCAATATCCAAAGGTGAGTATAAACTTGAAGCAACCTTCAACACATCCAATCTCAACACCTATTTCAATTCTATACATAAATAAAACTAAAATAAATAGAAATACTGTCGAGAACGGAATCTCAAAAGCAGCAACGATAGAAAAACACCTATTTCGGGAAGTACTTCGCATTTAGCTCGTCTCTGTGTCTCTCTTCCTTTCTCTCCTTTCTTGATCGCTTAATCTCTCTCTAGGTTTTCTCTTGGAATTGACGAAGTCTCACTTTTTGCACAACTAGGCTCTCCAAAGACTGCTGGTGGCTGTCATATAATGTTCTATTTATAGTTTGGAGGCTTTAGGTCAAAGTCGGGGGTGAAACAATTCGAAAAATAACTCAAAAGTCAAGTTTCTCTGTCAGCCCAACGTAGGGCACAATCGTAGCCTTGCATGTCACAATCGTGCCCGGTGCTTTAACCTTTCTGTCACGATTGTGGCCCAATGTGCATAATCGTGGCCTAGCTGTTGTTGGCTCTTCCTTCTTTGTCACGATCGTGGTCTATGTCTTTTGGCCTGAAACTCTTTAAATCTTTATTGTTCTTCTCTGTTTACCCTGCAACAGTAGCGCACACATCAAGGTACCTAAAAAATATAACAATTAAGCTCAAAGATTCAAATTGACCAATAAAAACACTTAAACAGACAAACTAACATAATTACACCCTAAATTCACACTCAACACTCAAATTCACACTAAATACGTAACAAATTACACCCTAAAATATCATGCAAAACACAACTATCAGAAGGCTTACCATCCTCTAATGGAAAAAACACCATCTTTGTTGTCGTCGATCGGCTCAGCAAATCAACCCACTTCATCACCTTAGCTAATCCCTATACTGCAAAAATGGCTGCTGAAAAATTTATAAACAATATCGTCAAATTATATGGAATGCCTAGATCCATTGTAAGTGACCAGGACCTGGTTTTCACAAGCCGCTTTTGGTAGGAGTATTTTAAGAGGTCGGGTACTCAAATTTGAATGAGTTCCTCTTACCATCCACAAACAAATGGGCAGTATGAAATCGTTAATTACATCCTTGAGCAAAAACTTTAGTGCTTACGACACCAACAACCCCGCCAATGAAGCTCTCTTTTACCATGGGTTGAATTCTGGTATAATATCACTTACCATGCAGCAATCAAGAAGTCACCGTTTCAAGCTCTCTACGACAAACCACCACTGCCGATTCTGTGTTATCAAGATGGCATTACTCTCGAGATATCCTTCTCCAACAAGTCAAGCACAATTTACACGCAGTTAACAACCGCATGCAAGAAATCGTCAATGCTAAATGACAAAATATGGAATTTTAGGGAGGAGAACAGGTTTTCCTAAAACTCCAACCATACTGACAACAAACAACTTTTAAGACAGCTTTCCATAAGCTCTCCTACTGCTTTTATGGGCCATACAAAATCCTTCAACGTATCAGTCCACTGGCTTACAAGTTACAATTACCAGAAAGCTCTCGAATACATCCAGTATTCCATATATCCCTGCTCTAAAAAAATATAGGCGACGCACACCAACAATAAAAAACCTCCCTGAAACTACTAGAGATGGGGATCTTGTGATGTAATCAGAAACTATTTTGGAAACACGATGGATCAAACGGGGGTTCAAAATAATGGAAGAAAGTCTTATCAAGTGGAAACACCTGCGAGCAGAGGAAGTCACATGGGAAAATAACCAAGAACTTTTTACAAAATTTCCTAGCTTGAACCTTGAGGATAAGGCTCCCATAAAGAGGGAGGCAATCTTATAGCAAGAAGGTCAACCCGAATCCCAACCAAAAACCCCAAGTATCTCTAAGTTAACAGCATGAAAAATCTGGGAAAAGGCTATTGCACTTCTGGAAGACTTAGTTATTGCACTTTTGGAAGACTTAGTCCAAATGTTATCTTTCTTTATCCTTTTGTTGTCTCTTATTTGAACTACCAAATGTTATCTTTCTTTATCCTTTTGTCATATCTTATTTGAATTATTTTATCTATTAGAATACTCGTTGAGCTCCTGAATAGCAGTGAAAGCTGCTGTCAACTTTTCTATTTAAATTCTCCTTAGTTCCTAAATAAAGTAAGTAATATTTGCAGAAATCATTAGTCTTTCTAGCCAAAAATAGAAACTTACTCTTCAATTCTTGTTGGTTCAAACTGATATACATAATACATAAAAGGTCACAAGCCAAAAGAAGCTCCATGTGCACCATATACAAAAAACAAAGTTATTGTTCCTCTTTTCTTTTTCTCCTATGCTGGTTCTTATGTTAGTTGGCTTATTTGACTGTGATGTATTCTTTTGGAACATGTTCTTGAATTAATACCATATTAGTTGCGTATTTTGCACAAAATCTAAAGTCCTTTCTGGGTGGCTTATCCTCTCTTACCTCCTTGCTCTTTGCCTTTCTTGGTCTTCCATTCCTTCTCTTGTACTATGGTTGAAGGATTTCGTAAGGACTAGTTTGCTCATATAAAATCCAAGATATTAGTAAAATAATTTTTAAATTGAATGATTTGAATTTTTAATTTTTAAAAAATAAATTAAAAATTTTTAATATTGAATTTAAATTAAATTTTTATATTTTAATCAATTATCCAACTGAAAATAATTTAATTTGTTATTATTTTAATAACAATAATATAAATAAATAAATACTCTTTTGTACAATATCTTTGGAATGAAAGGCTGATTAGCAATAAGTAACAAGATTTTGACTCATAATTATCACGAAGATGTATATTCGCATATGAATATTAGGCATATGTTTCACGTATAAGGTGGTTCAAATTTAAAATAGAAATAGAATAAAAAATATTAACTTTTCTCTTTTATTTTTAAGATTGTTGACGTTTTCCTAGTAATGCTACCATAAAGTCCAGATATTATGAGCAGTTGATGAGGAATATGAAATATTCGTCATTTAAAGGTGTGAATTTGTTAAATAAATTATCGGATTATTTAAAATACACTTGCGAGATTGGAGCATCATGTTTCAGTGTATTTATGGAATATAATGACTTTCTTAGCATTGTCCACTAGCCCAGATACTTATATTCTCCGAGACTTACCAAGGTAATATTAAGAGATTTTCTTAGAGGACAAATGGGAACTCTCCCTCGCGAGGCAGCTGTGTAGCCTGTATTAGTGTTTTCTAACTTTTATTCAAAAAAAGTTATAAAAAAAAACACTTCAAGTTTTTCTATATACAAAACTCGTCAAATGAAACACAGGGAGGGACAAGACTGATGTATTGCTTGGAGAAGCCAGCACCCTGCCGCACTGTAGGTTTCATGCAAGACACGTGCATAATGCGGAGGCTATCTTCTGTTTTGTTGAATACGTTATTGTCTCCTTCTCCAATCCAATGTACACGTTATTATATCACGTCATCTTTATTTTTCTTAGCGAATAGGGGAAAAAGAAAAACCCTTTGTTGGATTTCTAAACCTAAATCATAAGTTAAATATAAAAGAAAATAGTGACAGGACGTTACTAAGAGCAGAGGGCATTGATTTCTTAGCTCAGAATCAGTCAAGACGACCTCATTTTAATCATAACAACTAACAAGTCACCAATTTCTGTTTCTATTTGTAGTTTGACCTCACATCACCGTCTACCAAAACGACCAAAATCTGATTGGACCAGGCTTTCCAAACAAAAGTCAAAACTCAGCCATTTAAAGACACTTTGGCCTCATTTAGTCGGAGAGTAGTTGGAGAGAAAGCAAAGTGAGTTTACGATCTTTGAAAAATAAATCTACGGAAAAAATATTTACATATTTAAATAATTATAAGAATTTTAATAGGAGAGTTTGATATATTTTTATTATAGTGTTTACTATGTAATATTATTTTATAAAATATAATTTAATTTGTATTTGTATTTCTAATTATATATTTACAAATTGAATAAATATTGAAATTAATAAATAATATTAATTTGTAACATAAATTATATTATTAAATGTAAATTTTTTCATTCATGATATTTTATATTATTAAATGAAAATTTTTCATTTATGATATTTTAATCATCTAATATTATCATATTAGTATTAAAAAATACTAAAAAATTTCAATCGAGCATAAAAATAAATCTTAAAATTTAAATAAGGTATTAAAATTTTTTCTAACGTTGAAAATAAAAATATTTAAGAGAAGAAATGATTAAATTGATTAACTTATTCTTTAGATTATATCAACGAGGGAAGTTATCTAAACACGGAGTAGATTTAAAATCTAAGAAAAGTAATCATTTCTATTTCTATTTCTCCGTTTACCAATTCCTCTTTGTTTCTCTTTTCTTTTTTTTTGAAGAAAGAGAGAGATATTTTACATTTTCCGTTGGGATCATGAAACTCAAAGATCGGATCGAGAGTTAACGCACTTTGGACCCTACTTCATAGACGTCTCTCTCTCTATATATATAGATCTCACTCGCCACGTCTGCTCCGCTCTGCCATTTTGACACAAGCCACTTCTTTCTCTGCGGGCGCTAGCTCACTTGAATCAAAGAACACGTAGAGAGCCCAGAGAAGTTCATATTTTGAAACTCTTTTTCCAATTTTGGTAAGTAAGCTAGGATAGAAGGTTTTGGATCTGTGTTCTTCTTCTTCTTCATTTTGAAAGCTTTTTGCTTTATGAGTCTTGTGACACTCTCTGTGGGTGTTCAAAGTCTTCTGATTTTCCAGAATCCTGAATGTTATGCTTTATTAAAGAAATATCTCTTTTTGTCTACTGATCATGGGTTACTGAGATCAAGGTATAAATGCTTAGAACTTTTTACTGTTACCTCCAACGCCATGATTTACTTTCTTCGAATTCAACGTGCCAATGAAGAAAGTGAGTGATGGGAGGAGTGTTGTTAACGACGCATATAGTAAGACAACGAGTTCCTATCTCTTTGCTTTGATTGCTCCCATGTTTTTCAAGTACATGCATGTTCACTTTTACCTGGTAATTATAAGGAGTTATCTAGTGATGTTTTGCCCTCTCTCTCCATTTGTCATGTTTATCTGTAAAGGCGAGTTTCGTTGTTTAATGTACAAAGAAAAAAACATTTTCGGCCTATCAGCCCAAATAGGAGCATAAAATTTTTCTTTCTTATTTTATTAGTTTCATTTCATTTCTTTCTTTATGTCTCTCTTTAGAAGAGAAATAACGAGGCTCACTTCTAGGATCAGTAATTGATGTTTCACTTATTCCCGGTTCACCTAATTCCATGTTTTGAGTAAAGGTCTAATATTTTTATAGGTTTCGACTTGCGATCAAACATATACATGTATAATGAGTGACAAAAGAATGGCTATTTTAATTTATAGATTAAATGTTGTTTCTTTGCAACAGTATTCTTGGACATTGTTACCTTTTGCAGCTGAGAAGCAAAGAAAGAGCAGAAAATGTCATCATCAAGCTCGCCGTGCGCGGCATGCAAGTTACTCAGGCGAAAATGCACTCAAGAATGCGTTTTTGCACCATATTTTCCCGCAGACCAGCCTCAAAAGTTTGCCAGTGTCCACAAGGTATTTGGTGCTAGCAATGTTACCAAGCTTCTCAATGAGCTTAACTTTGCTGAACGAGAAGATGCTGTGAAGTCACTTGCTTTTGAAGCTGAGACTCGTTTGAGCGATCCGATCTACGGTTGTGTTGGCATAATCTCAATTCTTCAGCACAAACTCCGACAGCTCCATTATGATCTTGACACAGCAAGAAAAGAGCTTGCAACCTACATCGGTCCACAAGCAATGCTTCCAATCCTGCATCCTCCATCGTTTATACCACAACAGCAGTTGAATAACCCACCATCGACGGTGGTGCAACATGGGAGGATTCCGATGATGGGAATTCCTACCGTTGGTAGCGGCAGAGGACAGTTGATGTTACGTGAGCCCCAGCATCAGCAAAATCAACACCAACAACATAGCCATCAGCAACAACAGCAAATATTTGAGGTACAACAATTGGCAGCTGTTAGAGAGCAGCAAGAGATGTATAGGACATATGAACAGCAACAACAACAGCAAAACCATCATCAACCACCTCAACAACAAGACTTACTTCGGTTTAACGGTGCGTTTGAGGAAACAAGACAGATTGCTGCTACTGGGTTCAATCATATTACTTCTGCTGCAATGTCACCATCTTTGGCTTTGAGTAACTTTGACAATAACCCTTATCATCAGGTTTCACCGCAAGCAGAACATGATCTCCACCATCAGCTTCAGGCACAGCTTTTACTTCAGACACAACAACAGCCTCCCAAAGCCCAACAGCAAAGGTCTGGGAGTGAGAAGGGCGTATAAGAGTTTTAGTTCATCACTTGAATGTTCTCCTTCAGTCCTTTATGAATCAATTTTGTCTCCAAGCTACGTAGTTTTCTTCACTTTTAACTATGTACTCGTTGCCTTCTACTGTTTTTCTAGCGGCATCACGTGAGGATTTGTGCCAAACGCCAAACATTCTCACTTGACGTGATTGCAACCTTATAGTAATTCGGCATGCTTAGTACCATAAACAGGGAATGGTTTTTGACGGCACTTGGAAAAACAAATTTTACTCCTAATCGCATCCACTACTACCTCCCTGCTATATCTATTCCTAGAACAGCTTGTTCGCTTGACACTTGCATTTGCATTTCTCCTTTACCAAAGCTTTTTCAATTATTTGGAGAACTTTTAGCACCTTATGGACTTACAGGGACATAGTTGCTGTATTTCGGTTCATGCAACTCTAAAGTATGAGAGCAAGATTTTATTCCAATGCAACCATATTGATTAAGAAACGAGTGTTATATTGTGTACATAGTATATGCATAATATAAACATTCATAACGTACTAGTTTTTTTTTTAATTTTATAACCTAGAATTGTAAAATGTTGACTCATTGCAAAAAGTTTCCTCGCTTTAGGAGAAAACTATTTCTATTATTTAAACTTATGACCTTTTGATTACAAAAGAACAATTTTAACCGGCCAAGTCCAACTATATAGAACAATATATTCTTTGAAAAATGACATGATAACCTTTTTTTTATTTTAGTTAAACTCAAACTATTTTTTGGTGCATATTGAAAAACATTATTTTGATTTACAATAACTCAAAAATTTCATACTTTAAATAAAGTATTTAATAAATTAACAATTTATAAGTGATAAATGTAATTCAAGAGACGCTTATAAATCTTTAGTATTTGTTATATTCTTTAGAATTGAGGTGAATTGAAGCCTTCAAAATATGACTCAAACCTAAAGTATCTTATAAGTATTTATTCAGAGGACCTGATCATATTGATAGTATTGATAATCCAAATGTGCATGTTGCAGGACTTGGTAAAGATGCTTTATCTTGTTGGAGTTAATTCTAATATGTAGCGTTAGTGGTGTTAGTGGTTATCGTCTATTAGTGGTTATCATATGTTAGTAGTGTTAGCGGTTATTGTGTATTAGTGATGACATAAAATTAGGAATTTTCATTGTAACGTTGGTCTATTTATAGGCACTGTTGTAACTTATTCAACAAAAAATATATATCATTTTTTTCTTCTTCCGTTCAAATTGTCTTACTCATATTCTCTTGTTTTAGTTTTAATAGCAGTATCAGAGCCATAGCCATGAACGAATCGATCCAAATTTCTGTTCCTATCTTGGATGGGAGATATTCCAATCAATGGACTGTCCAGATGAGGGTACTTTTTGACTACCACTAGTCGTTGAATGTCGTGGAGAATGGCATTATTGATCTTGGAGAAAATGCTAGTGATACAGATAAGGCAACCTATCATGACAACAAGAAGAAGGATAAGAAAGCCCTATATTTCATTCATCAATGGGCTAATGATGAAGTCTTTGAGAAGATTACTAGAGCAATTACATCAAAGCAAGCCTAGGATACATTACTAATGACGTACAAAGATGCACAGAAGGTTACGAAGGTGCGACTCCACTACCTTAAGATGACAATATGAAATCTTACAAATGGAATCCTATATGATGGTAGAAAATTATATATGTAAGTTGTCTTCTTGTTTTGACAAATCAAATGAAAATATATGGAAAAGAATACAAGGAGCAAGCAAAGGTGAAGAAAATTTTGTTATCACTAACCCCAAATTTGAGCATATAGTTGTGGCCATTGAAGAAGCACGTGCTTTATCCTTGATGACTGTCGTTGAATTATCAGGTACCTTACAAGTCGATAAGCAACAAATGAATGAGAAGCAACTGGAGAATCTAATTAAGCAGATCTTTCAAAGTTCAATTTCCATCAAAACTGAACAAGCTGGTGAAACCACACAGAAGCAAGGAAATTCACGTGGCAGAGGGTGAGGCTCTAGTGGTCATTACAATAGATGAAATCATAGTGATCATAGTTACAGAGCTGGCCATAATAATAACAACCAAAACAAATCATATAAAAGTCATCAAAGACATCAAAATTTCAAAGGTTGGAGTCGTGGTAATGGTAAAATAAGGCATGATAAGATTGATGTTGAATGTTATTCTTGTCACAAATTGGGTCATTGTTCCAACAAGTGCAGGCGACAATGATCAAAAGATACACAAGAAGCGATGATTAGAACCATGCCCATTTGATGGTTACGGCCACCAATGAAGTACCAAACTACCATACATGGATTCTTGGTACTGGAAGCACCAACCATATTTGTGATAAGAAGGAGAACTTTATTGATCTTGATGAGTCCATTTACTCTAAAGTAAAGTTTGCCGATGATAGCACTATGCCAGTGATGGGGAAAGGAAAAACTTTAATCAAGTTGAAGAATGGAGATCACAATTATATTTTAGATGTCCTTTATATGCCTCACATGAAGAGTAATCTACTTAGCATCAGTCAATTGTTGGAGAAAGGGTATCAGATGGAGATTCAAGATAGCCATCTTTCAATTTTTGACATAAAAGGTACACTCATTCTAAAGGCTCCTTTGACAAAAAAATGCATGTTTCGAGTTGGCACTTCAAATGATGCCCATGCATGCTTTAATACAATGGTAAAAAATGAGTCTTGGCTATAGCCTCTACGATTTGGTTGCCTAAATTTCCAAAGCTTGAAGATGCTTGCTCAACACAACATGGTAAAAGGCATGCTAAGCAGAGGCCATCCAAATCAGCTGTACAAAGCTTATGTCCTTAGCAAGCAGAGTCGATTGTCATTTGTAGTTGGAAACAATCAGTAAGCAAGCTAGCCACTTGAACTAGTTCATTCTGATGTGTGCAGTCCGACAAATGTCGAGTCAAACAACAATAATAGGCATTTCTTAACTTTTATTAATGATTTTACTAGAAAAATTTAGGTTTACTTGTTACTAAGAAAATCTAAAGTTTTTACATGCTTTAAGAAGTTCAAGACTCATGTAAAGAAACAAAGTGGTTATTGTATTAAATCATTACTCACAAATGGTGGAAGTGAATATGCATCTATTGAATTCAAGAAGTTTCTTAACGAACATGGAATTCAGCATCATATTACTCATCCCTATACTCCGCAACACAATGGAGTTGCCGAACGGAAGGAGCATGTTAAAGGAGAAGGGATTGCCGAATTCTTTTTTGGCATAAGTTATTTCTTGTTTTGTTTACTTATTGAATAGGTCTCTAACAAGGAGTGTCAAAAATATAAATCATGCTGAGGCATGGTTCGGAATCAAGCCAAAAATAAGGCATCTTAAAGTTTTTGGCTCTATTCCCTATGTCTATATACTGGCACCGACAAGGACAAAGCTTGATGATCGTGGAGAGAAATTACCTTTGTGGGTTATACACACGAAGGTTAGAAGCTCTTTAATCCAATGATAAAAAAGATGGTTGTAAGCAAATATGTAATATTTGTCGAAGATGAAGCATGGAAATGGGATTTAGACAAACAAAATGACTCACAAAGACAACCCATTGAACTTGTTAAAAAGGCCCCTCAAGTTGAAGCTCCTGACATAAATGAAGAAATTACACCAACCCCTCTTACATCACAAGTACCTATTGTTACCGAGAGACCAAAGCGACAAAGACAATTTCCTGTCACTCTGCGAGACTTGAGGTAACTCTTGATGATACCATTGATCATGATGGTTATTTGATGCACTTTTCTATGTATGCAGATTATGCACCTATTATTTTTTAAGAAGTTATTTAAGATCCTAAGTAGGTGAAAGCTATGATGGAGGAAATGAATATAATTGAGAAGAATAACACATGAGAGCTTGTCAATGTTCAACAAGATTGCAAACCCATTGATGTGAAGTGGGTTTTCAAGACCAAAGTAAAGGCAAATGGAGAGGTAAAAAGGTATAAAGCAAGATTGGTTGCAAAGGGATATAAATAGAGACTTGGACTTGACTATCAAGAGATATTTTTCCTTATAGCTTGAATGGAAACCATCAGGTTAATAATTGCCTTATCTATGCAAAATCAATGGAAGATCCATCAAATGGATGTAAAGTTGACCTTTTAAAATCTTCCATTTCAAGAGGAAGTTTTTTTCAAGCAGCCCCCTGGATGCCTGAAGCAAGAAAATGAAGACAAGGTGTACAAATTAAAAAAGGCATTGTACGGTCTCAGACAAGCCCCACAAGCATGGAACAAGCACATCAACTCCTTCTCTATTGAAGCTAGATTCAAGAAATGCCCATCTAAACATTTTTATATGTGAAAATCGGTGGTGTTGTTGATATATTGTTGTTGTGTCTTTATGTCATTGACCTAGTTTTTATAAGAAATAATCCTCAAATGATTAAACACTTCAAGAAATCTGTGATGCAAGATTGCAATATGATAGACCTTGGGCTAATGTCATACTCCCTTAGTATAGAAGTTTTTTGCAAAGATGACGGAATTTTTATCTCACAAAGGAGTTATGCTTCTAACATTTTGAAGAAGTTCAATATGCAAGAGAGTAATTCCATAAAAACTCCAGTTGAGGTTGGTATGAAACTGTCTAAAATTGGAGAAGGACCATTTGTTGATCCAACCTACTTCAAGCCAATTGTTGGTAGTTTGTGATACCTCATGCGTGTACAAGCCTAGATATCACATATGGTTTCAACATAATTAATAGATTTATGGAGGCTCCTCGTCAGTAACATTTATAAGTTACTAAAGGATTTTAAGGTATTTAAAGGGTACTCTTGATTATGATCTTTTTTATTTTACATCAAATAACTCTCTTGTTCATTTTTCTGATAGTGATTAAGGAGGAGATTTAGATGACCGAAAAAGTACTACTGGATATTGCTTCTTTTATGGATCTATTGCTTCCTCATTGTCTTCGAAGAAGCAGTCCATTGTAGTATTGTCAACTTGTGAAGAGAGTATGTTACTGCCTCAACAAGTGCTTGTCAAGTTGTTTGGTTACTCAATGTGAAGAATCACATGAACAATCTAATGAAAAGTCCTGTGTAGATTTTTTTTGACAATGTTCTAGCTATTAACTTTTATGACACTTTTATGAAATTGAGAGAGATGCTTGGAGTAGTTGTTTTTCATAATCATAATTAAAGGAAGCTATTGGAGTTAATTATGATCTGTAATGTTAGTGGTGTTAGTGGTTATTGTGTGCTAGCAGTGTTAGTGGTGTTAGTGATTATTATGTGTTAGTGGTGACATAAAATTAGGAATTTTTATTGTAACTTTGGTCTATTTATAGGCGCTATTGTAACTTGTTCAACGAAAAATATATATTAGTTTTTCTTCTTCCGTTCAACTTATCTTACTCCTGTACTCTTCTTTTAGTTTTAACAGATGGTATGATCAACATAACAATCCAATCTAGGGGTTCCATCTTGATTTTAAGCTTAAATTTAATTTTTAAGAGATTGCTTTATATTTTTTAATAGGAAAAGAAAAGCACAATCGAACTTTTTGTAATAAAAGCATAGTGAATCTACTACAAAGGTTATGATTTATAGGCATTTCTTTGAAGAATCTTACCACTGCCTTACAGTTCCATCTTCCATTGTTTTTATTGTTAAGATATATGTTATGATATCTTATTTAATTTTAGGCATTATTTAAAATTAGACACAGTTGGATATATTTGGAAGTTTATCTTAGTTGAGACTCTTGAGGATAAAATTACATGAAAGATCAACTCTTAGTGAAGATAGAATTTATTATTTATGGTAAAATCACCATATCTAAATAAAGATAGTATACAAAATTTTGGTGATTTTTGTAGCTATGTTTGGAAGCCTATTTTGGGATAATGGCTATCTAAGGAAGGATGAGATTTGGTTTAAAAATAGCAAATGTCATTGGTTGTGTTTGATATGAAGTGTGGGATGATGATTGTTGTTTTTGGATGTGGAAAAATGAAAATTAATAGGTGACTTGGCAGCTAGTTTTTTAAGTTCTCTTTGATGACATTCAGCAACTGATTCTGTGAAGATATTATAATATTATGTGTGTTGCTAATTTTTCTGTCATGTATTACGTGACTTGTGTGGGCTTAGTAATCAATGATTGTGTGGGTCTTGCAACTGCATTTTTCTCCGGCCTTTGAATGATAATTGAGGGTTGTCTTTGTTATTGATTGAAGTATCGGTAGTTGTGTTGTTTTTTGTTGGTGCTTAAGTGAGTTGGCTGGACCATTGGTGAGTGTATGTATTGCTGCTGCGTTTTTTTTTTTTTTGGCTAGCATGACTGTAGTTAGCTAAATAATTGTTGACGGTCAACTGCATTCTTTTCTATTATTGAACGAAAATTAAGGGCAATTTTAGCAGCTTGTTTCCGTGATATGCGTGTGAGTATTGTTGGGTTGATCAATTATTGATAGTGTGAGTTTTGGTGACTGTAGATAATGGTGTTTATGTGAAAAAAATTCCAGAAGGCATCGTAGATTTTATAGCTCCGTTGCTTGCAACGTTTTGGTGAACAAACGTTTATGTCCGTTGTTGATTTTTCTGCTACCGTGGGTGTGATATTAAGGTGATAATATCGAAAGACTATAGTAGATTTATTAATAGATAACTTTCCAATCTTTCTTTGAAAGAGTTCGAATTATTAGGAAAGATGTTTTTCTTACCTCAAGTGTTTTCATTTATATTAAATTTTGTTTAATCATTTGAGTTGTTTATCTTAGATTGTTATCATTAAACATTGTTGAGAAAATTATTTGTTGACGTTAACAAAAGTCGATCGTGTTATTGAGTATGAAATACTTTCACGGGTTATGAGGATGGATAGTATTGAGGGTTGAGTGAGTCGGCTCAGTAAATCCTTGAATAAAACTATTGTCGTTAGTGAAAGTATTATGTTGGATGAGGACCCAGCAGATATAGATAAATTGTGCCGAATTGTGATAACAAATTTCTGATATTTATTTGTTATTTTACATTTTAATTTTATTTAAAACGTAAAATTACTAGTTTTTATAATCAATTATTAATTATGAATACTTCAATTTAATAACTTAATTCAATTTTTATAATTAATTTTAATATTAATTGTAAGAATAAAATAAAATAAAATAAAAATTATTATTAAACATAATTTAAATTTAAATAGAAAATATCTTCAAAATATGTAAATTTTAAATAAACTTACTTTAATAATTAAAAATATATTAAAATAAATATCAGCTTATAAGTACAGTTTGATTATTTTAATTATTTATTTTAACAAAATATTGCCTAAGGGATTAAAATATAATTTATTTATTTAATTTAATTATAATTTAATTTATCTTTAAATTTTATATAGTATTTAATCATTTAACATTATCAATCAAATTAAAAATTAAAAAACATAACAAAAATAAGAGGCGAAATTAAACTGTACCTAAAATTTAGAGCTATCTTAAAACTCGGAAGTAGAAAATGCTAAATAAACTAAAGCATGATCATTTTTGCATATAAATGAGTAAAGAACGCATCTTACCTAAAATGCATTGTTTCAAGGTTCAACAAATTAGTATCAGCCATTTTTTGTAAGCAACTTAAGAAACGACCAAGTCTAGAGTGAAGCCACGTATAAAGAAGAAATTTGCATCTTACTCATTGGTCATCTAATCTATCATAATTAAGCTGCTTCTATTTGATATCTATGGATGGAGAAACGAGTCTCGTGCTGTCCCGACATTTATTGATAGTTTTGAAAACTCCAACCTGGGAAAGTAGGATCATATCACTTATTTTTTGTTATTCTGTATCTATCTTATTTGGTGAGAATGTTCTAGTTACATGTTAACAAGATCGGATGAACTGAACCCAAAAAACAGTAGCGTACGAGAGTTGTTGAATTGGCATGATGGTTAGTGCCTAGATTCACTGTTCTTGTCGTTGTGGTGACATTTCAACAAAAAGGCTAACGTGTAAAACTTATCGACATTTAATCTAAGGCATAGTAGTTATATAATTAGCAGGTTTTATCAATATTCAGGAAATTACAAGTGCTTGGTATTGTTTTGGAGTCAATTCGTGCTAAGACTAAGAACAAGGCCAAATCTTGAAGTGGGCCCCCATATCTTCTCTGTAGAAATGATAAGTATTTCCTGAAACCGACATCCTTGACGTTGGTTTCAAGGTGCCACTGCGCAGCACGCATCTTGTAGATGGGGGAAGAATTCATCTTTTGAATGGATTATGGATAATTCCAACAAGTTCCTTACGTTCAAGCCGACTTCAATTGATTTTTTGAACTTTATTGGCTCGCCTTTGTCTAGTCCCCGCAATTGTTACGCCGCTATATGCTGTATCTGAAGTGTTCAATTTTACATTCGACCGTTCAAAATTAGTTATGAATTTATATAAAGTAAATATATATATATACACACACAGACCTATTCGTTTGCAGGAGAGTTTTATATTTTGAAAATATTAATTATATAATTATTATTTAGTGACTATTTTGGTATTAAACAAATATATTATATTATATTTTTATTATTTGTAATATATACCCAGTAATGTTCGTTCTTTCCCAATCTCAAAATATGTTGTGAAGGAAAGGCATCTTAGACAGAACATCGGCTACCGACATATCCCTATTAGCATCTTTCCGTAATTTGGATAGGAAGCATGGTGATCGTATGAGCAGGACTAATCCCAAGAATTTTGTTGCTATCGAATCAAATGGAGGAATATTTGTTTGGTTTATTAGAACTCAACATAGACTAGATAACCAGTTGAAAAGGAGACATCAGTTATATTTTTGTCAATCAACGTCATATAATTCATAAATATGCATCAGGCTATAGGTAGCAAAAACATACAAGAAGAGGACACAACTTAAGCTGATGCAGAACTAAACTTAAAACATGATAAATATCACAGAATTTCTAAGGTAGTACTTGCGAGGTTAAAGAAACACAAGTCCAATCATCAATTCCTTCCTATTACCGTAAAATTCTTTATTGTTATGATCCTATATGTCTCAGTGATCCAAGTTCCCCATGTATATTTGTATATGCAAAATTCATGGGCAACAGGATCAGATGATTTCTGTGTAACAGTCTCTGCTGGCTTGTAAATCCTGCTATTTCCAACTATGGCTCTCTGATTTCTCATCATCCTCAGATCTCATACTGTCAGCTCCAGTGCTAGAGGTGTATTTAGCAGACCCATTTCCATGAAGTGGTCCTTTTGGAGAATTCGATTCTGAAGATCTTGGTTTTGAACGGGCCGTAGCCATCCACAATCCATTCGATGCAGCTGCTGGAAGACCTGGATGCTTGCGGATATGAAGCCTGTATTTCTGGTTACATACAAGAACTTTGGTTAACTCTCCATAAGCGTGATGCCTGGAAACATGGCTTCGTCAGTTGATGAAAACTTACTTGCAAATGGCTTTTAACCTCATCATTGGTGAGGCCATCCACCCGCATAAGCTCCCTAATCTGTTTAGGCGTAGCCACTGTAAAACAGAATAAACACAATTTGGCCCCTTGAGAGTTCGTCTGGAATCCGATTCATTCAAGCACGTTTTACTTGTCAGAAAAGCACACAAGAACAAAGCTTTTAACCAACAATTCCACATCTTCTACGCAGGTTGCAAATTCCCAAGTGTCATCCAAACATATTTATGCTCTAGGAATAATAAAGAAACTTGTGAAAACTTTACTTTGCAGGGCCTTAATCACTAACCTTTAGGCCCTCCAAGTCGTTCAAGGGAATCGATAAATCTACGGTGAAGCTCCGGGGACCAGCACCTCCTCTGCTTCTTGTTACCCTGATGTTGCTGAATTATGCTTTGGATTCTCTGCTTGTTGGCATTGCCTTTTGAAATCCAGTTGCAGGAACCAAGTTCAGAGACTGGAGTCATTAGAGAGAGTCCAGTAACCTGTGAAACAACTTCTTTCTCTTCTTTCTTACCAGTTTCTTCCAATTCAGGAACAAGCACGAACGACCCTGCACTGTTTCTGTAGTTACAAAGCTGAATAGGGTTCTCGCAAGTAGACTGATTATCCTCCTCCTCGCTCCTCTGCCAACAAAATGAACAAAACCCGAAAAGTCCAATCTTGAAAATCCCAAGAAAACTTTGGCTATTATATAATTTTGTACGAATTGAATATTTACTTGTTTTAATTCAAACTTCTCGTCTTTTTTCTGACAATCTGGGCTAATGTCGTTGCTGCTCCAAAGCTGAACAGAACTCATCCACATCCTCTTGTCACTTGTATCATCCTCTAACTTCACTTTCTCATCTTCATCGCAATTCCTTTCCAGACTCGGTGGCTTCATTTCCATAGCCCTATCATTTGATTCCTCGCACTGCATTGCCTCCTCCTTCAATCTCACAATAGCTACAACAACCAAAAGGAAGATCAAAAACCCATCTTTAGAAACTGAAAAAATCAGAGAAACAAGACAGAAAGGCGATACCAACCATCGTTCAAAAGAAGCAAGCTAAGAGGGAGTTCACGTTTAAAAGCATCGATCTTTCTCATCTCTTCCTCTAATCTCTTCACGTAATCTGCAAGCTTTGACAACTTGTGGGTACCATCTTCAATCCTCGAAGCCTCCCAGATAAACTCGTTGATTGTTTTAGGCGTATATGACAAGCTCAAATCCAAGCTCAGCTCCATTTTTCAGTAAAATCCTTTGACAGCAACTAGCTTTCCCTGGTCTCTAACATTGGTCACATAAACACGGCAATGAACAGACAAAGCCGAGAGAGATGTGTGTTTATAAAGAGGTGAGTCAAAAATCCCAGATTCAGGACGCGAAGATTCGGTTAATCACATACGAGTCGTCGCATATTTGAGTCCACTCAGTAGAGAGGGGTGACTCGAGAAGGGATTGTTTTTACTTTCTACGAAAGACCCTTCAGATTTCTTCACATTTTCATTATCATAATTGGTGATAAAATCAAGAGGAAAATTTTCACATGGCTTTTCTTTTGTACCTCACAAGATTCTTCGGTAGGTAAGTAAAGTAAACGTCTCAATTCGGAAACTAATTATGTTTCTTAGGCAGCATATGTTCTTCTTGAACTTCTTATAGATAAATAAAAAACCTATATCAAAATATATCCCTGTTTTATCTGATTTTGTAATTATATTTAAAATAATAAAAAAGCAAATCGTTATCCCATTATCAAGCCACTAAGCACAATGGTGGATATAGTACTAGTAGTCAACAAAGAAAATGAGGCAATAAGGTATGCTGCTCATGTGAAAGATTCTTTGGGCAAAGCACCTTTACTTGACTGATTGTCAAGAAAAACTAATGGTAGTGGGACCCTTTCCACAATCTCCAAAACTAGAAATTTAGAATCTGCTTCTTACAAATAGAGATAAAGAAGAAGAAATAGTTAAGTAAACCGGGATGTCATCTCCAACCAAAGAATCACCACGTGGCAGGAACCCTTTTAATGAGCGGTGAGATTCTTCTGTACAAAGGCTCGTCCCGTACGTTCCAAGTAACGGAGGGAATACTTTATTCGCGAACATAAAAGAGTGAATAAATTATTAAAATCCAACCAAAATTAGTACACAAAATATTGCATGGACTCATCGATTCCCATTCTCACGATTCTCTTTGTCTAGAGACTGACACGTGATGCCAAAAACATAAACTTCAGGAGTTTTCAGGCATGTGAGATATTAAAATTACCACTATATCGAGATAAAGATTCCCTTTTCCGTCCTTTAATTTGTTCGGTGGGCTTTTTCATAATTTAACTTATTTTAAAAGTTGATTTACTAATAAAACATTATTTTTTATAAAATTAAACAACAATATAATGTTATAAATAATTCTTTTAAACAATATTTTAAAAACTAAACTAGAAATCAACCTTTAACCAATAAGACAGGAGATTTAAAATTTAAAAGTTTCAACCGGTATTAAACTGTCATAAAATTAATTAAAGATTGAATGAAATTAAAGAATTTGAAATATGATTAAAAAAAGTATCCTTGTCTATTGAAGAATTTAAAGTTTAATTGAAAAAAGATATTCTTAAAAGAAAACTAATCGATTTATTTTAGTTTATCAAAACTTATTAATTTACAAAAATTGACATATAAATTAGTAACTTATTGTTTTTAAAAAAGAATTATTAAAGTAATTAAAATTTAAAAACCAGTTAGACGGTTTAAAATTTTTACAGTTAAACTTACCAAATTGGTTAGGTTTTTTATTCATTACTTTTGAGTGACTTGTGTTAAAAGAGTTAAAAGATTTAACAGAGCTCATTTACGTAGAAACGATTCTCAATAATCTCCTTTTCCCAATTTGTCTTTTTCTTTGAATTTTTCTTACTCACTTTCTTTTGTGATGTATTTTGTGAGAAGACAAAATTTATTATTATCTTAGGTGGAAACAAAACCCTAATCTCCTTAATAAACTGACAACTATCAATCAGTTTAAAACTCCCCATTATAATGGGCCAAAAGCTCAAAGACACGGTTATGAAATTTTAGCAATCCCTAAAATTATGCTTACACGAATAATCGGAGCATGGTTATAAGAAAATTATAGCTATCTTTTAATGTAGATCTCTCATGCTTAAGAGAACTTTATGAATCCTAATATGAAATTTTAGAAAACCCTAATTTTCATTTTTTTAATAGATTTGATGATTTTGAAGGATAATTCATATTTGTATGGAATTTGGAAAGATTGAAAAATTGTTAGGATTAAAGTCACAGCGTTGGTGATGTGGCCAACGCCATGAGCTAGGCATTCAACCAGTGTCCTAACATTGGGCATTCAACTAGCGTCAGCCATTGGGAAATTTCAGCATCTCAGGGTTAGAGAAAGTTGTCAGGCATTAGAAAATTTCAACATCGTTAGCAATTTGATTTTTCTTAACTCAAAATATTATGTTTTAAATTTTAGTTACTCATAATTTGATGCTAATGAATTGTATATTTATGTATGAATTGAAACCCATTGTAATAGAATATTTTTAAAATCACCCAAAGGTGGTTTGTTTATTTTTATAGTTAATGAGAATGAATATAGGCAATACACATATAATATTATTCTGTTTAGATATCCAAAGATGATAAATATTTCTAATTGGTCTATGTGTTATTATTGAATATTGTACTTATTACCATCATTATATGTTGTATGGTATATTAATGGATTATTCAAAGCTAAACATTAGTATACAATTTATGAAAATCATTATATGGTGTATTATATTGTGCGCGAAGGATTGCCCAAAGGTGAACATTGACATGCAATTTATGAAGTTTTTTTAAATCTATGTAGTATGTTGTTATATGACTCAAAGCATTGATTTTAAGTTTAAATTTGAAGTCACGACTATATCCATGCATCCGAATCTTACATATGTTACGATGTTTAATGGATTGAACTTCTCTAAATGGAGTGAACAAATCCTATTCTATTTTAGAATTTTGGACTTATGCTCTAAATGTTTTGAGCTTTGATAAGAAGAAAATTAGTTTTAACAATTGGAAAAGATCAAAAATATTAAGCTTGATGTATATAAAGATCACGATTGTTGGCAATATTAAGTCTGCTCTTCCCAAAACTGAAAGTGCTAAAGAATTACTTAAATTTATGGAAGAGCACTTCGACACTATTGATAAGTCTCTTACTGAGACTCTTATAGGTATATTGACACCATGAAGTTTGATGGATCATGTACCGTGCATGAACATATCATTGAAATAACAAACATTGCAGTAAGACTTAAGTCCTTGGGAACAGAAGTGGATGAAAGTTTCCGTGTGTAGTTCATCTTGCACTCATTACTCTCTGAGAATGCTCCTTTCTAAAAGAACTGTAATACTATAAAGGACAAATAGAATGTGCAGAAGTTGCACAATATGTTGGTTTAGGAAGAGAGTAGACTCCATAATCAAGGAAGCCACTTTTTTAATTATGCCAAAAATGAAGGAGCTAGTAAAAAGGCGGAAATAAGCATGAGAAGAAAGTGAAATGACCCGTAAAAGGTAGTGGGGAATTCTCTCATATCTATAAGAAGGAATATGATGAACTTGTATGTTATTTCTGTAAGAAGGTTGGGCATTTCAAAACGAATGTTCTAAATGAAAGATATGATTTGAGAAGCAAGGTAAGCCTATTGCCTGTGTATGTTTTGAAATAAACTTTGTAGAAGTTCCTTTTAATACTTGATGGATTAATTTTAGTTGTACTACTCATGTTTCTAATATCTTGCAGGAATTCCTTATGACTTAAACTAGAATATCAAATAAAAGATTTGTCTATATAGGAAACAAAATGAGAGTTCCATTAAAAGTTATCAGGACTTATCGCTTAATCTTAAACACTGGATATCATTTGGACTTATGTGAAACTTTTTATGTAACTACTATATCTAGGAATTTAGTTTCTTTATCCAAACTTGATAGAACTGGATACTTATTTAAATTTTGTAGTGGTAGTTTCTTTTTGTACATCATAACCACATGATTGATAGTTGTGTACTATATGTTGGTTTAAGTTCAATTATAGTATTGTTTCTTTTGGGTTTAAAGAAAACAACATTAATCGGTATATATATCTAATGTTTGGAGGAAGTAAGTTTATTTTTTTGGTTTGTATATTGATAATATCTTACTTGTAGCTAATGATCGTGGTCCATTAAGTGGGTCAAACAAATTTTTCTCTAGTAATTTTGAAGTGAAAGATATAGGTAACACAAAATTTGTAATAGGAAAAGAAATTTTTCATGATAGATCACAAAGATTGTTAGGTTTGTCTCAGAAAGCATATGTCAATAAAGTGTTAAAGAGATTCAAGTTGGATAAGTATTCAACATCACTATCCCCAATTCAGAGAAGGGATAAGTTTAGTCTTATGCAATATCCAGAAAGTGACTTAGAATGAAAACAAATGGAAACAATTTCATAGGCATTTGTAGTTGAGAGCCTATTGTATGCTCAAACATGTATAAGATCAGACGTAAGTTTTGCAGTAGGGATGTTAGAAAGATACTAGAGTAATCCTAATATAGATTATTGGAAAGTTGCAAAGAAATTTATGAGATATTTGTAGAGAACTAAAGAATACATGCTTACTTTTAAGAGCTTAGATTATGTTGAGGTGGTTTGATACTCATATTTGGATTTTGCTAGCTGTGTAGATACAAGAAAACTTACTTTTGGCTACATTTATCTATTAGTTAGAGGAGTCATCTCATGGAAGAGTACGAAGTAATATGTAATTACTACATCTATTATAGAGGCTAAGTTTATGACATGTTTTGAGACCATGATTCAGACTAAATAATTGTCGAACTTCATATTAAGGTTTGAGCTTGTCGACAATCAACCTAGGCTGTTAAAAATTTATTGTAATAATTTTACAGTTATTTTTTCTCTAAAAAAAGGTAAGTATTCCAATAATATTAAACATGTGAACTAAAATACTTTACCGTAACGTTCAATGAAGGGGTTCCCGCCCAATCATTTCTTACGTGTACATATAAGATATTTTAATTGTCATATCTAAAGAAAAAGAACAATCATTTTGAACCACCACATTTGTCTTGATTTCGCATAATTTTGCTTCGCTGGGTATGGTCCTTACTTTTTTGTACGATTGTTAATCCTCACGTAAATGCTTGGGGCTTCCAGGTTACTGTTATCCTGTCGGTATCTGCAGCTATTGTCAGGTTTTGGGGCTCAGGTTAATTTGTCTGGAACATGGCATAAATTCTAGAATAAATTCAGACCGCTTCGACCATGAGTTTAATTGGGATTGGATGATATGATTAATGGTTCTTGAATAAAGGGCGGCTTTTTGCTTACTTTTTGAATGCTTTTTCTGTAATGACAATGTTTGGTTAGATAGAAAGGGTCTTCAATTTCTCCTCAGCCGTTCAATTCTTAAAAAGCCGTGAGAGGGATAACGAGGAATACTTATCCAAAATAAGTTTTTAAAAAAAAACATTTTATTTAATAATTTCAGTTCAACGAACGGCTGTTTTACTGTAGTCAAAAGGATTAGATTCCGTTGCCGGGAATCGAACCCGGGTCTCCTGGGTGAAAGCCAGACATCCTAACCGCTGGACGACAACGGAGCAGCTGTTCACTCTGTCTGCTTTATTGGTAACTAATAATTAAACGATAAGTTTGGCTTAGTTATAATTCTCACGTCCCACGTGAAAATCGAAAATTTGTGTCCACTTGGTCCCAATTTACATATGCGGTGTTATTGACATGGGGTGGGGCTCAAATATCTTGTGCTGGTGTACTGTCGGCATTCACAACATAGATAAGGTGGGTCCCAATTATGGTTTTTGCACTTTTTCAGTCACGACAAACTTCATTAATGGCGTTGATGACGAGCCGTTAGTCGGAGCTATGTATCTGAAATAAGTTTGATATATTACAATTTTCACAATCCTTCTGAGCTTTGATTCATAAATTACGTAAACCATCAATTAGTTTTTTCTATCAACATCACATACAGAGATTCATAGTTGATTAGATTACAGAATGGGTGTTTAAATGACACAACAAACTATGTCAAAACCAACTACTCCAACCAGAGAGACTCTACCCCAAAGATCCATTCACATGGCTGCAAGTCTCCTGAATGCAAATTGTGGATCAACTTGTGCCCTGTAACTGGCACAGGCCCAATACTTCCTTGATGTGGCCAACATGGACTTGAATTTGATTTTCAGACTTGAGGATTTGTGTACTGTAGACTTGAGGTTAGAATTTTTTTATTCCTAAATTTAAATTATTTAATTTAAAAATTATTTGATATAATTTGAAAATAATGAAATGACCTCGTTTTATCTATATTTATTTAAATTTCAGGTTAACTAAGTCAAAAGATGTCAACTCAAATTCAACCTAAAATTTAGTTAAATTGAGTCAAAATTGTTGATTTTGAATCAAATTGAATTAAACTTGATAAAAAATGTGAACTCTCAATCATTGTATCTTGATGCACCTTTCTGATATGATCATAAATACATATGCTTGATGTGGAATAAATCTGTCATTTATATACTTTTTTATATCTTTTTTAGTATTTAGAATTTTCAATTTAGTCGTTCAATTTAATAACATATTGTCTAAGTTTCTTTGAGGTTGTTATTTCAATGGCAAAATTGTATTGGTATTCGTAGGTCTAGAGTTTATGTACGTTCTGATAATTGGACTCACATTAAAAGAGGAGAACAAACCATCTGTTTCGATTAACCAGTTCTTATTCTATTCCATTAAATTTTATCCATACGTTTATATGAGATCGACGTAAATGAGTGGATAAAATTAAGAAGCACAAAGTTGAAATATCTTAAAAGAGGCTAACCTTAACAGGAATGGGCCATGATTTAACATATTGTAGTTACAGTAAGTCCATCTTCTGCTGCTAATCAATGAAGCGCATCTTTGTGTTTAACAATACAACCCTTTTACTATGTTGTTTAAGCGGATCTTTTCGCATTGAATGCATTGTTTGATGATTTTCTTCATAGGTTTAAAACTTGTATACTTGCAGAAGAATTTCATCAGAGATCGGAAGTCGATATCATGATAGTCGATGTCACGATCTTGTCATTCCGTGATTAAAAGTTAAAAACACAATCATTCGGTTTGTTTTAAGCATTTCAGTCTTTTGTGAAACGTAAACTTGATGGTAATAATACCTTATCTACGCGAGACGGTAAACATGAGTCAGCCTTTAGGCTTTATGTTATTTTTAGTTAGGTTATACCAAAATGAGCTAGGGTTATTGTGGCCTCAAAGGAAAGCTCGCGCAAAGAATATTTTGGCTACCAAACTAGTACAAATTCCAATACATTCTTCCTTATCTTGCCCAAATTCCAATACATTCTTCATTGTCTTGCCTATTCTCTTTTGGTAAACCATTATCCTATCCTCCTAAATATCGAGTCGTTATTGGAATTCTTCAATATGAGCTTGCTCATATGTCAAGATATTGGAAGTTCATTGAATACAATCGATAAATGAGTTCTTCCTACCATTGTTGTATCGTGTTAATAATATTATGTTGATGAACTCAAAAAGAGGTTGGCTTTTAAAGATTGTGACAACGATGTGCAATGGCCAAGTAAGAGTTTTCTTGGGACCATAAAATGGTTGATTTAGTTTAGCTTCCAGTGTTGTGCAATACTTATCTGTTTAACTATTCGTAATTCTCATCAACATCTTATTGGAAGATTATTGTTGATTTTGTTGTTTAGAGATAGGAACGTGTGCTCCAGTGATAGGAACATATGGTTTCCGACCACAATTTCATTCATAATTACTTTCTTGAGAAGAAAGAATAAGAAATATAGAGCTCTTTGTTTTATTTATAGCAATTTCTATATATTTTTTGGGCATATCGGGAAAGAACCAATGTTATGGTACTAAAAATTTAAAAGTGGCAGAAGAAATTATTAGTCATAACATAAACTTTAATTATGAACTCAAGATCAACTATAAACTTATACTATTAATTTGAACTTATAATGTGGAAAATACATGTTTGAACGATGAATAATTTCCTTAAGGTATGAACAAGCTTTTAAAACTTTTGATCAAAGTTGTATATCTTTATACTGTTAATGTCTTTCTGCATCTTTCTTAATGTATAAGCATCTTAACAAGTTAGAGAAAATGAATGTCCATGAACTTACTTAAGTAGGCAGTAGGAGACCTTAGCAGTTATAGTAACTTTATTAGGCTTCTTCATTATAAGCCTAATAAATAATACACAAACACCGATTAGGGCCTATTTTCTCATTGAACTTTAGCCCATTGGTTTGTGTTGGAGAGCCATGGGTCTATGTATCACACACATAGTAAGGTAGTGGAAGTGTTGGAATCAAAATTCCAACCCCACAACATCCCTAGAAAATCTAGAATCTATGTGCATGTATAAACAGATTATAAAGGCATGAAATTATAGCATATGTACCTTAAAAATACTCCTCTTTTCTTGAATCTTCTCCTTATTTGGATTGTAGCAAACACCAAACTCCTTCCTTAGCCTCTAGAGAGCATGCAAAGATGAAGAAAAATCAGTATGTAAGGGTGGTTAGAGCAACAAACAAGATGAGTTTAAGTAAATGCTCAAATAAGAGTTCAACAATTGTTTCAAATTGCATGAACAAATCTCAAGATCACTCATCTCAACTTCTAAAACCCTTATAGACCTTTAGCCTCTCTATTGAGTGTGTTTTTGGCTAAAAAATTCTTGTACATAAGTGAAGAACTCACTTATATACCACCTGTGATTAAGTCGGTGACGATGGCTTGCTTAAATGACAGCCATGCATACTTTATTTTTCATTCGATCTTTTATAAGTTTAACCCTTAGGTTCCCATTTATTTTGGTCACTTAAATTAACTCTTAATTCAAGCAAATCATGAAGGGTTTTATGATGTCAATTTACCAGCATATAAGTGGATTAATACACAAACTCTTCGATAGTTAATTATCCAACTTACGAACCTTTACACAGAAAATTACAGTGCAATTCATCCTTTTACCATACTATACCCTACTTGGTTCGAAATATGGGTCATGTGTCAACTCCCAATAGACTGATTATGTCACATCTAGTCCAAGTGATACTAGTTCTTATCCTGGGATCTCATTACTCTATTTGTCATTAAAGACTCTCTTCATGACAAATAACTGCTCTAGATAAAGACTCCTAAGTAATGACCGGAAAAGAGGCTGCAGGTATCATCTTCTTCTATCAGGAGTGGTGAATCCTTTATTAGCTACCCAATTACCTTCGAATACCAATAGCTATACCTAATCACCACCCTGTGAGCGACCTCATCTTGAGGCAACAAGGAATGGTGTCAAAGCACATGATCAGTATCCAAGATATCATTGAGTATCTCAAGTCTAAGGATATTTGCACCATTGATATGATAAAATTAATCATTGACATTTACATCATCCATATGATAATCTTATATCGGGTCGTTCGATATACTTACTACTCATAGTAAGCATTCATATGTTAACTCTAAACATCTCATGTTTACAGTTTTTGAGATCCATTACTTGTTCAAATCAAGGAGTATGTGCTAGTCTATCTGGATTAACAATGTCCTTTCTCATTAATCTTATGAATCGGGATAATTTAGATACTAACATAATTGCACGTGATAGGAATCTCATTATCAGGATCTCATCATGATTTCCTTGATATTATGTTTTGTATCATGGACTTCATTAATTCGATTCAAGAACGACATCAATTCATAAATAAATGAACATCAAATTAATGGAAATTTCCTTTCACTTTATTAATCAAAATAAAGATTGTATAAAAGTACTAAAGATGATTGCCTTTAGAGCATTACTCTAACAATTAGATCCTTTATTGAGCTTCTTTATTATCTTTATTTTAGATCAAATTTAATTTTCTTAAATTTAATTTTATAAACGATCTATACTTAATCATTGTCCAATTAAAAATCACTAATGTTTTTCCATTTGGATAAATATTAATTACAATAGTTGTAGCAACAATAAAAATAGGAAAAATGGTTTAAGTAAAATTAATGTGAAGGTCGACCAACTTAAAACATTTGATCCAAAGAAAATAAAAATCCATCATTCAGTTCTGTAAGGTTTTCAATGCTAAAAAATATCAAACGCATGTGTCGTATGCGATACAAATTCAATACAATCATGCATATCTAATAACTCACTAATATGAATGAGAAAATGGAGTGTGATAAAATACAATGATACCTATATAATCTGAAATGTATAATTGTTCCATTTATCAGTCTCAATTTCTCCAAATTTTATTCTAAATAAGAAATTTGTTTTCTCTTACTGAATGTAGAATTGTATCAGAGAAAACCCTTATGAGATCAAATAATTATATCCCTTATATCTTATCAAATCCATAGATTTTTGTATGTACGTGTATGTGTCCTAAAGACATAAACTCAAGTTCAATCTTTATATATATGTCAAATGACTTTTAAAACGCTTAAGATCGACATAGATCTTAAGACTTTCATATATATTATGATAATTTATACAAGAAACTATATGACTAAGAACAAAAAGAAGATCATCAATATATATAAAAATATACTTTCATAACACATGAAATATTTACAATTGTATCAAGGGCAAATATAATGATTCTTAAGTAACAGTGTCTAAGGACTTCAATAAACCCATATTATACACTTGTCTCTAAAAAATAACTGGGTGAAGTCTTTTAGTCAGAGGATCAGTAAGTATGTGCTCAGTCTCCAAATGCTCCACCTCAATGTCACCTTCTTGTATTAATTCCTTCATGGCCATATATTTGCCGTCAAATGCTTAGGCCTATGATGTTCTTATTGTTGTTACTGAACAATATAACAGAAAGACTATTACAATATAATAGAATGAGTCTAACAATTTAATCAATTACAGACATCTCAGAAATTAAGTTCCTGAGCCAAACCACTAGTGAAGTAGCCTCATACCATGCCACACACTCTATAAGTACAGTTGGGGAAGTACTAATGTTTGTTTGATACTCTCTTACAGTACTGTACCATCTGTTAACATAAAAATGTATCATAATGTGGACTTCTTATCATCTGGAGATATAGCAAATTTTGAATTCATAAAACTTATGATATTTAGAATGTTGACTTTCCCGAATATCAATATATAATCTTAAGTTCTTTTAAGAAATCTAAAAAATCATTTAAGTGCATTCTAGTATTTTATACCTGTGTTACTCGTATATCCACCCAGCAGTTTAACAATAAATGCAATGTCCAATTTAATGCATACCTCGACATACATCATGTTACTTACTGCGCTAGAAAAAGTTACATTTTTCATATCCACTCTTTTTGTATCATTCTTTGGACATTGTGCCAAAGGCAATCTCTCACCAGGAGAGATAGGTTCTGCACCAGGTTTACAATCATTCATATGACACCTATGCAACATACACTCAATATATGCTCTATGTGAAGATCTAATAAGCCTTAAGATTTGTCTCAGTGAATCTGAATACCTAGGACACAAGATGCCTCACCAAGGTTCTTCTGTCAAAATACTTAGCCACAAGTTACTTAATCTTATGGAGTATGGTCAAATCATTTAATGCAAGCAAGATATCATTTATATATAAAAGTATAAAATTGACCTTTCTCCCTTTAGCCTTGAATACAAGCATCTTTCAACTTTATTTTTCACAAATACAAATGAGGTAATGACATTGTCAAACTTTAGGTACCATTGGTTGGAGGCTTATTTCAAACCATATATGGATTTTCTCAGTTTACAAACCATATCAACTTTATCTTGTTCCTAAAATCCTTCAAGTTGTCACCTTTATTGTGATAATAACTTTAAATGCATCCTTAGAGAATACAAGAGAAAAGGTAATATTAAAGCTAATCTTTTCTCTTTGAGTGAACCATCTGCCAATTAACCAGGCTTTAAATCACTCAACTTTACCCTAAGAGTCCTTTTTGGTGTTATAAATCTATTTATAACTGATAGGCTCGTAGTTATGATGTAAATATTAAAGCTCTCTTACCTTATTATGCTTTATGAATTGTATCTCATCCCTCATTGCATCTTACCATAAATACGCACGAAGTCCAGAAATAGTTTTTATAAAAGTAACTGAATCTACTACATGTCCAATATTATAATCTTGTTCACCTAAATAGTATGTTTAATTAGATGAGATAGTAGGTCATATCACTCTAGTGGATCTTCTTAATTAAACCGGTTTTGTATGCTCTTATACCTCAAGAACCTCAGTTTGTATAGGTATAGGTCCCTGTCCCTGTATTAGTTCAACCTTTTGGCCACCCCATTTTCGTCAAGACTACATAACATAGTGAACTGAGTCACTATTCAACATGATTCTACATATTTGGCAAATGAACCTTTTTCATGTCCTAAAACCCTATTATACGATAATAGTCATCTTGACAATGGGATTTGACAATCTTATTAAACTTTCCAATTTTCAACTTTAGCCTTAAAAATCTTAAATTTCTTAAAAATTTCAGATTTTGCTTTGAGAAAGAGCACAAATCCATAATAGGAATAGTTATCAATAAATGTTAGAAAATATCTTGAATTACACAATGTAACTTTATAAGGTCCATATATATTTGTATGTATGAGCTCTAATAAGCCAAAAAAACGAGTTGATTTATTTTTCTTTATTTTGATCAACTTACCCCTACGACAGTCATCACATATTTCTATGCCATTATAATCTAGAGTTAGGCGAATGTTATCCTTAACCAATCTCTCTAATCTATTTATGGAGATATGACCTAACCTTTCATACCATAATATGCATTACTTCTTTTTTATCACGGGTCTCTTTCTAATGACTTGTTCAATAAATATAACATACATCTATTAGGGACAAAGACACATTACATATAAGCTATATGATAAGAAGGCAATACCAATACATTTTGCATTGAAAGATAACTTTACAATGAAATTTTCAATTACAAAACTATAACCTTATTTATCCAAAACATACACAGAGATCAAATTTTGTCTAAAAGATAGTATATAAAACATGTCATATAATACAAAATTGAACCCTTTATCAAGGTTCAAATAAATATCCTATACAGAGATTACATCAACTTCTTCATTACTTGCCACCATCAGTTTTTCCTTATCTTTATTCTACTATGAATCCTTATATTATGGAAGCAATATGATTAGAGGCTTTACTATCTAGCCACTTAGAACTTAACGCGACTATAACAAGATTAGACTCATGTATTATATAAGTCAAAGAGTTACATGATAGCTCTTACCTTTCTTTCAATGTTTTATATTTTTAGCATTCCAGCTTCTTATGTTTCTTCTTACAGAAGAAACACCTCAGGCTTATAGTCTTTACAACATCTACAAGACTTCTAGTAACACTAGATTGACCAATATCTATATGTGGAGGAAATTTAGGTTCTTACTTTTAAATTTACGGGGCTTTACCTTTGCCTTCTTTTTGGTTGCTATTAAGGCTATATGAGTTGTTTTCTTCATCTTCTTTTCTTCAGTAACACAATAGGAGATTGGTAAATTTATGTCCTAACTTCATCCTAGGAATTATATGTGGTAGCTAGAATATAAACTGTGATGGCAAAGTATTCAAAGCTTAGTGCATATTACAAGCCTTAGGAAAATAAATATTTAACGCCCTTAACTTACTTTGATGGTGGACGATCCTAATTATATACCCCCTTACTCCCCTTGCTCTTGTATATCTCATAAAGTATAATTCCTTTAATAAGGTATATATTTCAGTACTGGAAGATACTTTATATCTTTGTAAGACGTTGTTGAGGAAATATCTTGCTACAGTTGTTTCTTGAAGTCCACTTAGCAGAAAGTCTAATGCGGATTTCTTTGTGGTTAAGTAGCACATCTTATTTGACCTTTCTCAGGTTGCATATTTTGCTCTCTTAACCTCTGAATTGATAGATGTATGTATTGGTGGCCTATCTTTAAAAATGACCATGCTGATATTTGCCATCTCCAACACAAATTCTACATTTTTCTTCTATTTCTTAAAATTGAAATAAGTGAGGGTTTCAATTTTGATATTTTATTATTCACAGAGAAGGTGACTGCAAAATTGATAATGTAACGATCAACATAAATGTAGGATAACATCGATATTCAAAGCTACAAAATAATATCTACACTTAGAATCTTATCACATATATCATGAAATACCTATGAGTTGAATATATAATACATGTAGATAAGACTTCTATATAAAAAGGATCAAAGTACACACCATTAATTTTTTATGATTCTACCACTTGTAGGCAAATATATCACTTAAACTGTGACTTTCCTATATCTAACGTCTTTATACACATTTATAGTCCCATATAAGGCAAACATTTGTGGGCTGGATAACCAAACATAAGACTAAAGGCATCCCCAAACATGCAGGTAGAACAATTAAAAAACTAACTTGAAAGGCCACTGTGGTGACTAAATTCTCATTAGTACACAAGTTGATCCACAAGCACAAGGGACACACTTGTATGTCATCCCCATATTCTTCTGTATGGGCGTAAAATATGTGACAACTTATCATTCATAAATGCAAAATCCTTATACACATACTCATATATCAGTGTTGAAAACATTATTAACAAACTTTATTTGAGAATTCATCATAAAAAAATATCAATCAGAGTGATAATCATGGGATATCAAATAACAAATGCACCATATGAGATACCAAACCACATGTATCTCTTTTATTTCAGTTAAATGCATAAAAATTCACTTAATCATGGTTTTAATAATCTTATTTAATTTTTTTGTAATTAAACCTTAATTATTACCATAATTAAATTAAAAATACGAAAAACTCACTTTATAAATTTATAGGACCTAAAAAACTGACCCAAAATAACTTAGATGGAACATTTGTGAATTTTTATCCTATAGTGTGTTGATGTTAGCAACTAATGTCAACATTGCACGTGCTGTCAAAGGCATATGCGCAACATATGCATAGTCCTCATGCATCTCTGAATGCGTAAGGCGTGTGCATGCCACACGTTGCCTTCATGTCGAGTAGATCACAGGTATGGTGCACATATATGCCCCAACTGTTAGGCATGTGTCAACTTTCGAACACGTGTCTGATGCTAGCTCCTGCATGCACCAACTATCTAACACACTTATATCAGACATGTTAGACGTTGAACTCGCTCTAGAAGCAGTTGATCGTTTTTTCCCCTACAATCTACCCAATAACTAATAAAAGGTGATTTCTCGCCACATTTCTGGTGATTTTTCGACAAATTTTGCTGATATTTGGTAAAAAAATCACCTTGAAGTTCATTTTTGACCTGTTTTTCACACAATGTTTATTCAAAATCAATTCAGACAACAAATGTGAAATTTATATAAGCAAAAACATGTTAATTTCTCTGATTTCCTTATAGAGAAAATTGAAAATCTCCATTCAAATTCACCTAATCATGGTCATAGCACGAACTTTAATTATAAACCTAAGATCAACTACGAACTTGTATTAATTAAGTGCGGAAAAATATCTAGTACTATCTATTAAACAATGAATAAGTTGTTGAATCACTTAACAAGCTTCTCAACGTATAAATAAGCTTCTAAAACTTAAAATCAACTTTTATAAAAGTTGTATATCTTTATGTCGTTAGACGTTTTTTTGTGCTTTTTCAATTTGTGAGCCTTTTAATAGTTCAGAGAAATTAAACGTCCATAAACTTACATAAATAAGTAACAATAGATATTATTAGCTATTTATAATAACCTTATTCTGTCTCCCCGTTACATGCTCAACAAATAATCAGCTTATATTAATTAAAGCTAATTTTTCTCACCGGAATTTAATCTGTTTTACTAAATCTTTTATTGATCCTTTTTATCATTAAACTTTTATAATTAATTGTTGTTGAATACTAGTATTTATTTCTGGAAACCTCCGGTCAGTTGTCACTCAACGTCGCCAATCCACTGCTATAATAATGCTCCTAAGTAACGCTTTACTTCAGATTCAGGGGCGACCCACCAACCCTTTTCGACGCCCTTTTGCTTTACTCTTAAACATTTTCTGTTCAGTGAGTCCTGTGCAAATTGGCATCTCATATCGAAGATGTTTTAGAAATGAACGGTCCAGATTTGTGGAGTCACAGTGAGATAATTATTACTTTTTGTTTATTAAACTAATCCATCCCATAGGATCAGACAGAACCTGCTTTCTTTTATTCCCAAGGCTCTGTTCCAAAGATGGACAATGACCAAAAAGTCCTCCAGTAGTCCAACAGTATACCTTAATGTTTACCTCGTCTCCATCCCTGATTAGATCAGAGCCGTCTGTCTAATAGATTCCTAGCACGTGATGGTCTATCGATTAATTCCCATTCACGTGATAGTCACCTCTATTCCGCGACAGGCCAAGGGCACTTAAGTCATTTAAAAACAAAAGGTCAAATTATCGGACCAAGAAGACTACGTCTGTTACTCTTTGTTTCATTCCTCTTCCTTTAAAGTAAATATATCCGTAGGCGTCATTATCACTTCCGTAGCCTCATCGCCGATAAGTAATTTCCCCGACACACCCGAAGGAGAGCTTGGAACCGACTCTCTGGACACGCTCAGAGTCAGCGATTCTAGAGTTTCGTGTAACTGTTTTACTGATTGATGCATCGGTGACGAGATATACGAGGTCGTTTCCTAAGTCTCTAATGTGATCATCGAGTCCTAAGTGCCAAGAAAAGAGAACCTGAGAATAGAAATGGATCGGAATCCGGCGATTGCCATTGGGCCTTGTATGGACATGCCTATCATGCATGACAGTGACCGCTACGACTTCGTCCGAGACATCGGCTCCGGTAACTTCGGCGTCGCGAGACTGATGCGAGATAAGGTTACCAAGGAGCTTGTTGCTGTTAAATATATTGAGAGAGGAGATAAGGTTGGGTCTTTTGCAGACTTTTGCCTTTTCTTTTCCTCAAAAATTGTTGTTTGTTTGATTTAGTTATTGTGTAATCAGTGGTTTTATTAGCTTCTTTCAGTTGTTCTTGTGTGGTTCAACTAATTTATTGCGTTTTGAGCTTAATGTCTCCTCGTTAATGGATTTCGAAGTTGACTGCTAAGAAGCGTAGCAGTTGAGTTTAACTGGCATAGAACCTTCGATCGATCATGGAACTCTAAAAACTGAACTCGAACCGTAACGTAGAAAGCTTCCTATCATGTTGCATTTCTTTTGTTAGTATGTTGTCTCAGGTCTGTGGATTTTTAACAAAGAAAAACCCCCTTATGCCGTTCAACTCTTTAATTGATTCGATAGTAATTCAAAGTTGTTATTGTTGAGGCCATTTGGTAATTATTGCTTTAAAGGTACGAATTTTATTTTATTTTATTTTTTGTGTAAAGTCAGGCTACGAAATTTACTTAGCCGTTGAATATTCTTTCTTTGGTAAGTTCTGATTATTTTCTTTTTGGAAAATATGAAAATGGAGTTTTAATGGTTGAGATTTGTAGTTTTCCAATGAATATTTGCTCCTAGGATGGTAAAGGAAAAACAGCAGGTTAGGGGTAGGGAATGTAATTGTTTAGATTGAGATTTTTCAGTTTAGGGTTTTGTTGATCTTTTTCTTTTTTCTGTTCTAGTTTCTTAAATGCACAAATGTCTTTTATTATAGTTTCTTTCTGCTTCTAGTAATAAGTTTCATATTGGGATTAGTTTCATCCTCAAATGCTTATAGATGGCTTGTTTTGGGCTTATGGTGCAGATTGATGAGAATGTTAAAAGAGAAATCATTAATCATAGATCTCTGAGACATCCTAATATTGTGAGGTTTAAGGAGGTTGGTTTTTTTTTTTTTTAACAATTCGATTTTTTTAGGCAGAAATGATCTTAATCTTTATGGGGACTTTTATTTTAAATTCTACTCAGGTCATTTTAACACCAACGCATCTTGCCATTGTAATGGAATTTGCATCTGGAGGGGAGCTATTTGGGCGAATATGCAATGCTGGATCTGGACGTTTTAGTGAGGATGAGGTTTGTGTATCAATCTCATGAGCACCTTTTTCTTTGTTGTCTTTCTGCTTTTGCACAATTAGTTGAATCTGGATTTTGTTTCAGGCTCGCTTCTTCTTTCAACAACTTATATCTGGAGTCAGCTATTGCCATGCCATGGTACATTAGTCAGTTTTATTTTCCTTCCTCTATATGGCCATGTAAGGTAGTTCTTTCGGATTATTGATTTGGCTTTCTTATGCTGGCTGGTTGATGAAGCAAGTAATTCACCGTGATTTGAAGTTGGAAAACACTCTGTTGGATGGAAGTCCGGCTCCTCGTTTGAAGATTTGTGATTTTGGGTATTCAAAGGTATTACTAATCTCTTGCTATATTAGTTATTGTGATTGTTGTTGGTTGCTTTACAAGTTGTTTTCCAGCTTGCTTAGCTTTTCAGTAACATTACTGCTTTCTCATGTGTCCATATGGATGTTTTCCAGTCTTTAGTCCTTCATTCACAGCCAAAATCAACAGTGGGAACACCTGCATATATTGCTCCAGAGGTGTTGTTGAAGCAAGAGTATGATGGCAAGGTGACATCTTTTTCTGCATGCATAATTGGATGTCAAATTTGGCTGATTGCTGTGCCACTCTGATTCTAAATGAGGGATTCTTTTGACTGAATAACCATCTGGAATTGTGAGGTCATACCCACCCCACATGCTTCTTGGTAACTTCACAAAACAGCTGCTTCCGTCTTCAAGCTGTTGGAAGATCTGTTCTATGGAAATATATACTTGGTTAATGGTGATGCCCTAGGGGAAACTGTTGAATAAAATTTAGAGTATGATGGCAAGGTGACATCTTTTTCTGCATGCATAATTGGATTTCAAATTTGGCTGATTGCTGTGCCACTCTGATTCTAAATGAGGGATTCTTTTGACTGAATAACCATCTGGAATTGTG
>JAOSBN010000177.1:31020582-31045298 GCA_027563595.1 Erythroxylum suave | reverse complement strand
ATGATGGTTTTTGGTTTTGTATGTGTGAGATTTTATGGAAAAGCAAAATAAAATAAGAATTTTGTTAAAAGATGAATGATGGGATATGTATGAATATGAAGAATCAAATGAATTGAGGTTATGGAATTTGAAGAATTCCAAATGGGATATTGAATTGTTTTGAATAATGAATGAAAAAAAAATTATACCGGTTTCGTATTAGTTTAGTCTAAGGTTTCCAGCGCGATCGTTTTTCTCCGTTCTTTGTTTTCGAATGTCGGATCCACTTTGCTAAGTTTTGTTTTGATTCCGATTCGTATTTTATTAGTTTCCGATATGATTCCGCTTTATGTTTCCGTTTTGGATTCCTTCTTGTAGGATCCGTTCCTTCGATTTGTTTCGATTATTTCTTCGCCTTTTGTTCTCTTTGTCTTTCGAAACCTTTCGATTCGCTTTCGATTTGACTTCGTTTCGAAATTTTGTTTCGTTTTCCGTTCTTTTTCGGTTGGGATCCGATTTTTGGATCGAGTCCCAACAATATCATCCTCAAATAACCTAATCAAACTAGTCACAATTTCTGAAGCAATCTCTGCATCCTCCCGTGTCATTGCAAACACCCTAGCTGGTGCTTGCACCTTAGGTCTACCTGGAAGATTCACCCTCTTTTCTGCATCAGACCTGCCCACTCCCATTGTAGTCTTATGTCCTACAGTCTTAGTTCTCCTTGAAGCTAGCATTTGACTTTTCTTATGTCTTAGATTCTGAGGGCACTCTCTTTCCATGTGTCCTTTTCCCTCACAGTTGAAACAAGCTCCTGTCAGTCGTTACCACTCCCAACGATGAAACCTTCCACAGTGCTTACAATTGGGAATGGGTGGCTTATCCCTATCTCCCGTCCCAGTGCTCCTCCCCTCAGATTGTGCAGGGAAAGTCCTGGCACTCCTCTCTGACATAAGAGTACTGCCTCCCCTTTTGAACTGTTCTCTCCCCTTTCTCTTTTTATTCATGACACTCTTTATATGCTCTATGTTTTTAACCCTTAGTACCGCTTCAACCAGCTGTTGAAAGTCACAGAAGTTCTGCACCGCTACTTTTTCTCTAATGGCTAGGTGCATACCCTGATAGTTGTGTAAACCAACGCTCGTACTCGCTCATTGTCATCTCCCTCTGGGTGAGACTCAAAAACTCCCTCTGCTTCTGCTGAATATACACCTCAGACAAGTACTTCTTCTTAAAAGCAGCTAAGAAGTCCTTCCATGCCATTACTGGAGGTCTCATCTGGCTCCTTGGCACACTCTCCCACCAATGCAAAGTATCCCCCTGAAGTAAACTAGCAGCATATACCACCTTCTCATCATCCTCGCAATCCGTCTGCTCCAGTATCCATTCTATTTTCCTCAACCATGTCTCAGTTTCTTCTGGATCAGTTGTCCCATAAAAGTCCACTACTCCATACTTCTGCAACTTGTCAAACTGTTTCCCCTTCTTAACTAGGGTCAAAGCAGAAGGCTATGGCATTTGTCTCATAGCTTGGACAAATGCTTGGGTGAAGGCTTGGAACATCCTCGGATCTAACGGATGCATCTGCTCCTGTAGAACAGGCAACTCCCGGGTTGGGGAATGAGAGGGCTCATTACTGTGCCCTACAAAAGCCTCAACATTTCCTAGGGCTACAAACTCGTCGGTACTCTCCTCTCTTGGAAGAGAGTCAGGTGCAACTAATCCTTGCAGAACTCCTCATGTCCTTCTACGAGGTGGCATCTTACTCCTTCAAATATAAACACTATGGATTAGCTTACATTTTATTTCAATCCTATTTCTTACATGTATGCATGTCATTTGATGCAATCAAATCAATTTAACAATGCAAACAATTAATCACATAACATAACAATTTGTCGTACTATGCATTATATGCCTAGGAAAACCTAAGCTTTGATACCAAAAGATGTTGGATCCTGCTTCCAGAGCCCAACGATCGAATCAGATACCAACCATTTTACACAAACATTTGCATTCACCCCTTTTGGGCTCATCTCCATTCGCCTAAATATGTCAAAGACTTGCGATGGTGAGTCCACAATTTACATACATACATGCTTCAGGTCAATTAGCATAATTTCTTAACTTCTTCTTCTGTGTTTGGCCTATAGTCTGTATTCTATTATCTGTGTTCTATCGTCTGTGGTTTACTTTCTTCATCTGTGTTGACCACCTATCGTCTGTGTTCTATCATCTGTGGTTAACGTTCTTCATCTGTGTTGACCACCTATTGTCTGTGTTCTATCACCTATCTTTCTATCGTCTGCCTTCCTATCGTCTTCCTTTCTTTGCGTCTATATGTGTGACATCATCACAAACGATTCCTTTCATCTGTGTTTTCCTTTGCATCTGTGTGTGACATCATCACAGATGATTCCTTTCGCCTGTGTTTTCCTTTGCGTCTGTCTTTCTTTATGTCTGTGTGTGACGTCATCACAGACAATTCCTTTCGTCTGTGTTTTCCTTTGCGTATGTCTTTCTTTGCGTCTGTGTGTGACGTCATTACAGACGATACTCTTCCTCTATATTTTCCTTTACGTCTGTGTGTAACGTAATCACAGACGATCCCTTTCGTCTGTGTTTTCCTTTGCGTCTGAACACAATCTCTCCAATTCTAACATGCTATTCTAATACTAACAACATTGGAAATTTTAACAGAGAACATGCACATATACATTTCATTATCCCAATCTTTAAAATAATAGAATCATACTTAGAATGGAATTCCATTTCACTTTTTCATTTTTAACACGATGAGAGTTTGTTACATGTCAACATACACATCAAAACTTTAAAAAAAATACATAAGGATGCTCAATGTTGATATGCTTATACAACTATCAAAATTCACTAACTTAGTACAAAAGACTTATATCTAGCTATCTTGGAGTTCCGAATGCCTTGCAAGGATCGCTAATCTTCCCAATTTGCACCAGAGGAGGGAAAATTGGGGGTTGAGCTACACATCTGAATGGCTAAAATATTTATAGCCATTAGCAATGAGCTACACAATCACACGTGTATATGTACATATATACATCCATATTGGCGTACAAAGCATAATTCAAATCATCATCACTTAGGATATATTTGATGTAACTTAACATCACAGCATAACTTAACATGTCAAAATGCAAATGCACAACAAATGGCTCGAGGATTTCGTGAACAAAACAGAGAAACTGAAGTTTGTTCTGTGAACAAAACGAGTCCATTTTTGGATCTCGTGGGCCCCAAGCAGGTAGCCGAGAGAATGCTTTATGTCAACGTGCACGTGACTACGAAACATAATCAAATTTATGCTCAATTTAATCAATCACAATTTGCACTCTCGTGTTTCTTTCATTTTATCATTTTTCTTATATGTCATGCTTTTCCTTCTTTTCATTTAATTCCAAATTTTATACCCTTTTTCAAGGTATAACGTAGTCACAATGCATTATTAAATTTCAAATATTCACAATTATTTCAATTTCAATCATAACAATTTCATGCAAAACTACATACACACACATAGGTAAGAATTTTCCCAATTACACCATAACCATAAACATTTTACCCACTTAAGATGCTTGACAATCCAAGTTCACTGTTGTCTTTCATCTTCGCCTTAGATCAGACTTGCTTGGTTTCCTATAACAAACCAAGTTCTCATTCAATAGGAATTCAAATTTGAGCACCCATAGAACCAAAAACATGATATTGACCCTAGAATACTTAAACCCATACATTCGCCAAGCTCTTTGAATCAAAAACCCTTCGAACTCCAACAGATTAAAAATCGACTTACCTTGAATCCTCGCCAACTAGTGAGATTCTTGGCTCTAAAGAAAGCTCTTTCCTTCCTCTTTCTTTTTCCCTTCTTGAGTAACCTTAATTTCTCTCTTTAAGTCTAATAAAATTCGTGACCTAGTTCAAAGCTCTATTCTTTTTAACTTCACCGAAACCTCTCTTCTTCTTTCTCTCTCCTTTACTTTTTAATTTTCTCTCCTTCCTCCACGTTTTTAGCCTTCTTATTTACAAGACAATCTTTTCCTCTTCCCATTCTACCCTTAATAGGTGAGAGAAGTCTAGCTTACCCTTCCTTAAATGCCTTAGTGCTTCTAACCTTCAACAATCTTCCAAAAATGCCCTTATGCATCCTTGATTCTTCAATTTAGCTTACACCATACTATACTCTAACTTCATTTCACTTCTTCCATTTAATACTTCAAAATTCCATCAATCCATGAAATAAATCCTCCTAAACTTGACCTAATAATTAAGCTCCAATTAAAAATGATTTATCTAACAATACCACAAAATTTATTCAAATCATGCTTACTAAAATAAATAAAAAATTTTCGGGGCCCAACATGAGGCTTGAGTATAGAGAAATGAAAGGAAATGAAAACATAGAATATGAAATGATGTATCACATCACGTTGAAGTGCATATTGAGATAAAGGAGTTGTGACTAGAGTAACCGATGTGTAGAAAAGAGGTTTGAGCTCAAGATATTAAAAAAGAGCCTCAAGCTCAGATAACATAGACTCGGTATCCACAATGGATACGGGCAAAAAATGATCTGGATATCCATAATAAATACGAGACAATAAATTAGGTTGACAGGCACTTGGTCACAAAAAAATAAAATGAGAATGGAAACACACGTGCATTTGCATATACATCCCTATATGTGTCAAATTATTGAATTGAAATGAATTATTGAATTTTTTGGAAATAGAAAATTTCAGCTGAGGTTAGTGAAGGATGTGTTATGATATACAATGTCTTATATGATATGTTGGAGTTAGGTCAACATAGTGCCCTGGAAAGCAAGTGTATTTACTTATAACTTAATTTTATTTTCAGTTACTTTTGTAATGAAAATATTTATTATTAATAAAACAAAAAAGTTTGGTTTTTATGAGCATTATATATCTAGTCATAAGGTATCGAGAGATGTATGAGAAACATGTATATTATAAGAATCTAAACTAATGGATTCACAGTTGCATAATCAAGTTGGTCGCTTGATTATGGGTTAGACTGTAGTGTTATGATTTATCTCCACGTAAGTAAAAGAGTTTACTTTAAAGGAATGATGAGTATCATATCATGATAGTAGTTGACTATTGATAATGGCACTATTAAATGAATTTGGAATCAGGTATGTTTATAAAGAATAAAGTAGAACGTTACTTTAATCTTAAAACATACAACTTAAGCATTCGCTTATTATGAACCACAATCTTGATGAGTGGTGAACTTATACGTGTTTTATTATAATTCTTGATATGATCATAATGGATTTTTACAAAGTATTAATCTAGTGTCTGCATGTTGGAATTATTGATTGAAACATGTATCAGGGAACATTCACTCAAATAAAGAGTTTATAGTGCTATCATCATTTCTAGATGTTTTAAGGAGATTTGGTGATTAAACTGGCACCAATAGTTTGATGGACTAGTTACCCATCAAGTCTTGGCACCAAGATGAGATCTTGTGAGTTAATCACCATATAGAGAAAAACTAACATAAGGGCAAAACAGTAATTTTACCTTTTATTGTGTGGATGGCTATAATATGGTTCATATTAGAGTTTGCAATTGGACATATTAAAACATGTTTTCTCATAATATTTAGTAATTTAAGAGTTTAACTAATTGTCTTTAGTGGAATGACATTTAGTTAATAAGCCAAAATTAATTCTAAAGAGATTAAATTAATTCTGGGCTTATTGGAGCTTGAATTATCTAAGTCTAATAAGATTCCCTATTTAGCTTCAAGGAAGGTTATCAAGCTAAGTAAGAAATATAAGTGGAGGTTTTAAATCCCATGATTGAATATTGGGCTTGTAATAATTAATGATTAATTAGAAGCCCAAATGAACATTTAGAAATGCGCTAGGCTTTGTTTTAATTTGATTAATTAAATTAAAAAAGTTATTAAAGATGAATGGAGATGGAATTTCAGTTTTAATGGGTAAATGTGGAGCTGCACATTTAACATTAATTTGCTACATTTAAAATGTTTTTTAACATGCTTTGTCATCATTAAATGGAGTAATAACCTTGTCATTAAATGGTTTAATGGTGGTCTTTTAATGATAGCATGTAACCTATTAGCATTCATTGGATTAAAGAAGAAAGAGGTACATTTGGTGGACCATCTTCCTTCTTTCGTCATCAAAAACTGAAATTGGTATGTCACATTTAGGTTAATAGTATTTTTAATGTCAAATGAGAAGAGTCTCATTTATTGGCATCTTTATGATTGATTAAAAAAAAGAAACGATACATTTGATGCAAATCTCTTCTTTTCCTTTGAGGTTAACTGAAATTGATAGTGTGTAAGAAAGGGTTCTTGCATTGTTTTGACTCTCTCTCTCTCTCCTATCTTGCATAATGAGCCGAAAATTGCATGAGAGTGTCGCATTTTTGGCCACTTTCTTCTAAGAAAAATCTCCTCCAAAGTTTTCTTCTCCTTTCCAACAAAAGGATCTTGTTAACCAAGTTGTCCAAGAAGAACAAGTGGTAGATCGGATTGGTTGAGGATATAACATTAAGAAGAGGATACAATAAGGTGAAGAGGATACATCACCTAGGAGAGGATACCTTGTCGAGGAGTCAAAGTTGTAACGAAGAAGACGGTAATATTTTCCATTTTGTGATTATGCAAATGTTTTTCCTTATACTGTATTAGATGTGGCTATGCATGTTGATTTGGATATATTGCTTCCGCTAAAATTTTGATTTCTAAAAAGTTTTGAAATCTACCGTTTCTTTCAAATCGATGTATGTTTTATTTTCCGATCCAGCATGATATGCTTGTGGAAGTGTGATAAACTTTGATATACTAAGAATTAAGTCAAAAATGTTATGTAATGCATATGTGGGTTTTTAATTGTAATAACACATGTGACTTTTATGTTTGTGAATGAAATGGGAAGAAATGAACTTTTAGAATGCTTACGATATGTTTGATGCCTTTATGAGTCAGTTTGATTGTTATAATGTACCATCTTTATAGAGCATGATCTCGAATCCCTCTAGTATGTTCGGGCTTATGCTCTATTGGTTTATTACGGGATCGGTGGTCTATAAGGATTAGTCTCCCTATACAGTCTTGGTCCTTCATTGTAGTCAGTTGTATGCCCCAATTTTCACCTTTCTAAATGCCACTTGAAAAGTTGTTATGCCCATTGCTTTCTTCATTTTGGTTGGCTTTTTTGTTAGTGAGGCTCTCCTCCTCCTAATTACCTACACTAGAAATATTAGAAGGGATCTCAACATGATTATCAATCACCTTACTACTTCTCATAATAGTAACTACTTAGGCTTGCTTAGGTTGACTAGGTAACTTCCTTCCTTGATTGTTATGCATTTGACTGAGACTTGCTCTATTTAAGTCTCAATTCTCTATACAGATGCTTCCGAGGAGTCAAATCTCTTATTGTTCATTTCTTGATTCCAAGTCGTTACTTGAATGAACGCATTTAGAATTTCCTCCAAGAAAGGCTTGGAACATAAAAGGTATTTAAAGAATAAGACAAAGAGGCAGGTGGAGCTTTTGCATCAACCACATTTAGAGAAAACCTAGAAAGAATTATCGAGAGATAGAGAAGAGAAGAAGGAAGAGAGAAGAGGAGAAGAAGCAAACTCAACGTGCTTCTTAGATCAGGAGTTTCCCGACATCGCTGTCTCTCGTCGTCCGTTCAATTTTGTATTTCCTACTATTTTTAGTTTTATTATTGTATAGAATTGGAGTAATAGTCGATGATAGGATTTTTGGATTTTGATGATTTTCTAAACTCACCTTTGAGGTTTCATCTTTGATTTAATGGAATATGATTCCTTATGTGTTATTTGGATTTATTATGATTTAATTCTAGACGTACATAATTCAATAATAAAATGAATGATGAACTGAGTGAAAGTAATTATATTGGACTAACGAGAGTTAGTTGATTTAATAGAACAAGAATTAAATCAAATCAGTAAATTGTGAGAACAAAGATCTTGAATAGGTTTCCGATAGTTTATTAGACAACTTCATATCTAATTAAGGTTTTGGATAGGTTATTAATTGAGAAATTGCAACTTCCATAATTTGATTAGGGTTTATAAATTAGGGTTAATGGTTATAACTTGAGAGATAGTAATTAACTCTAGGATCGTATAAAGCCAATAATTCATAATTGATTAGGTTAGCATTAAAGATAGGTAAAATTCCCTTTCTCTCAATTGGCAATTCCTTAGGTTGATTCTTAAGTGTATGTTACAACTATTAAACTGTTAATATTTTCATGATTGATTAAATTGAATTCTTATTTTAGTTTCGTTACATTTTGAATTTCTATGATTTGTTTTGGCCTTAGATTTTAGGATTAGATTATCATTCCTTATTGGTTCGACACCATAGGTAATATGTGAATGACCCATGTGTTTGCAAATTGTTGAGGTTAATCAATTAAAACATACACACATCGAAAGAATTTGATTAATAAGTTAAGTGAAATCAAGGGAGATTAAGGTAAAAGATAAAAAAGGGATGATAAGGCAAAACAAATCAAGATAAGGATGATAAAATTTGAGGATCTAGTCAAGAGGTCATAAGTAATAAAGATGATATAAGTTAATTACGCTAAAAAAAATTTCTATAAAATGCTTAGAGTTTTATTATGATTATGACTTCTATTTTTCAGTCAAGTCTAATAATAAAGGAATTAAAATCTCTATTATTATATACTACCTAAAATATTAGCCTATCATTATATTTAAACAATTTAGCATAACAAAATAAGTATAAAATTTTTTCAACTTGAGATAGTTAACTCTCTCTTTAAGCTCTAAAGTAAGTAGTCATCTTTGAAAAGGGCCACTCTTCAACCATTCTTCTCACCAACTAGATCCCAATCGAAAGCTTGGAACACTATCTCTCAATCATCTACAAACAAGGCCTCTCATCTGGTAAAGTAGTTTGGGAGCCATTAAAAAGAGGTAGAGACATAACAAAACTATTCTAAAAACTATTGTTATTCTAAACTAAATTAAAAAACATATTGCTTGCCTTTTATTGCATAATACCTGCCTATGTATAGGAAAAAGAAAGATAATGTTTGAACTCAAAAAGTAAAACAAATTCCAACCTAAATTAGGACTCCTATAGGTAGCAATACTAATAGATCAAATCAAAATATTATGTAAGATAATTCTTACCTAAATTAGGAGTCTAATTAGGTAATAATACTAATAAACTTCAACTCCTAATTAAGAAATAATATTAAAAAAATTAAAAAAATATTACGTAAAATTAGTTATTTCCTAAGCAAGTAATTAAATAAAATTTTCCTAATTAAGAATCTTCAAGTACCACTTTTCATTGCTCCTACCATAGTAACTTCTTCCAACAAAAGCATTCACATCAGAAGTCTCAAAAGGGACTACTCTTGGATTCAGATATTGGTTTCCAAAAACCCTATTAAACTTTCTTGATTTCATTGCAAAACATATATCATATTTAAGGATTTGTCACTTCAGTAATTGCATGCTTTAAAATGTCCCTCTAAATAAATCATTGTCCTACTTGAGATCTTAAGGAAGTGCTATATCAAAGCCTTGTTGGTTTGAGATTCTACAGTTCATTTTTAAACAATAATGATGTTTAGACCATTGACTCAAGGAAACATATGAGAATTTGATTTTACATTTTGTTTAAGGTTTCTAAAGGATAGTTTTTAGATTGAGATATTGATCTCTTTGATTTTGATTTCCAAAAAGCATGTTATAGTATCCTGATTTTATCCCACAAAGCATATTATATTTAAGGAAATGTCATTTTGGTAACTGTACTTCAAATTAAATCAATGTCCCAATGGAAACCTTAAACAAAATGCAATATCAACAACTTATTACTCTGAGACCTTACAGCTCAATTGCAAAGTGTAATGATGTTTGGACCAATGAGTTACAGAAAGATATCAAGATGAGATTATTTTTTATTTAAGATCTCAAATGGGACTGCTTTCGAATTTGGATGTTTGTTTCCAAAAAGCTTGTTAAGTTGTCTTGATTTTTTCCCAAAATGCATATTATATTTAAAAATGTGTAATTTTTGTAATTGCATGCTTTAAAATGTCCCTATAAGTAAATGATTGTCTCTCTAGAGATCTTAAAGGAAATGCAAGATCAACGTATTGTTGGTTTAAGACATTACGATTTAGTTTTAAACTATAATGATTTTTGGATCATTGACTCACAAAAACATGTGAAAATTTTGATTTTTCATTTCGTTTCTAGTTTTAATGGACTACTTTTGGATTTAGATATTGATTCCTTTGATTTTTGTTTCCCAAAAACATGCTATACTATCCTGATTTTGTCCAACAAAGCATATTATCTAAGGATGTAGTATCTTGTCACTCAAATTGTTGAATGATTTAAAGTGTTAGACTATTGAGTCTCACGAGTGGCAACGTATAGAATGAATTTGGTACATTTATGACACGATTTTATGATTGTATCTAAATGCATAATATACACACATTAATTATAAGTTAGAAAAATTGCACTTAATTGACATATTTATAATTGACGGATTATAATTACCAACTTGGAATTGATTGTCACAATTGGGATATTGATAAATTAATATGTACATTTAGTCTTAGAATAATGTCAAGTAGCAAGACCAATAGACATATGGAAAATTAAAATGATCAAACCTATAAATTAAGTGACAAATGAACTAGTAATTAATTGACAAATAGATCAATTATCAAATGAAAAATGAACCAATAACTAGGAGAAAAATAGTAACACCTATGTCTTTGAAAGATAGTGACACCTATCACCTTATGAAGAAAGTTTCTGTAGAGATGGTTTTGTTGTATTCATTTGGCCTTGCCACAAAAATTGCTCATAACAGGCATCTTTGTATTTTGGTATAATCCTTGCTAAATTGTTATACCAAAGCTAGACTTTTATTCTTCACAAAATAGCCAAAGAACCAACTTATTATTATCTTATCTTATTGCTAAAAACCAACCTATTTTCAGCTTGAAATTGTGATGATCTTGTAAGCATGGAGGGATAAGTTAACTTGATGTATTAGGGAGGAATTTGAGCTTAACAAGTTAGTAGAAATCTGATCTTTATGGCATGGTTTACTAGAATGATAATGATGATTGAATTGGAATGAAATATGTATGATGATGATGAAATGAGTTCTAGAAAATGATGCTTGAATGATAGTTTCTGTTTTGATCTTTGATGCATGAAAGACAGTAATCCACGAGCTGCCAATTGAATAATTTCGAGTTATTATTGGAAATGAAATTGATGAAGGCTTGGAGTATAATTTAGGTCTAATTGAGGTATAACTGACGGACTATTAAGAAGATATTTTGCATTTGGTATAAAGATATCAAAATCTGGAAAAATATTAAAGGAAAATGGATAGGAACTTTCGGATAACTTATCCCCCAATTATGGGAAGGCTATACACGACCGTGGGAATCAACTAAGGATAAAGCACTTTACAATGGTACATTTGGACTTGATTGAGGCTTAAAATGAATCTAGTTTGATGTTGGATTAGTTGGTTAAGTGTTTGATAAATATAAGTTCTTAATTGATGTTATACCTTAAGGAAAAGATGATTTGATATCAATGTGTCTAAATTGGAAAATTGTAAGTGTTAAGGAAATTAAAGTATTCTTATGAATACAAATATGTTCCAAAGGATATGAATAATGCATTAGGAATGAATGAATGAGAATTGAGATATTGTCTGATTATGTATAATACTAAAAAAGAGATAGTAAATGCATGGTTGATGAATTGAGCATGATTAAGTGTACTTAAGGATCAACCTAATTGCAGACTAGCTATATACAAGGTATGATGTTTGAATGATCAAGGATTATGAATAAGGATACATAACTAGAAAGTCAATTAAACATGCATTGAAACACAAAATATATATACATGTGAATGACTGAATAATCATATTATTGAAAACTTAATGATGTGTAAAATATGTACGTATTGCATGAAGATAGATACACAATATTGAACGTCAACATTCAGACAATGTCAGATCATCAAGGCAATAGTTTATTTGGAGCGTACTATGAGTTAACCTAGATGTTTACTCACTATGACTAAATTAATTTTTATTAGCTTTTTTATATTGAATTGTTATCGATATGATTGTGATAATTCTGGACGTTGATGGTTTGAGGAGTTCAATATTCCATATTGTACTAGAAAAGCTTGCTAATTGTTTTTTAATATGAAATTTAAGAATAATTGAATGTGAAATATCAAAATAAATATGATATGTGAGAACAATTGGATGTGAAATTCCCGAAGGAACATTAATGTGTGAGTAATTGAATGTGAATTACCAGACATAGATCCGATGAATTTGTACATATGACAAAAACTCATAAGAAATGAAAGGGTAATGAAATATGGCACATAGAATGATACATCACATTGAAATGCATGATTAGATAAAGGAGTTGTGACCATAGGGATCAGAATTAAAAGGAGCTTAAAGCTCAATAATGTGCATAAAGATCCACAAGCTCAGTTATTAATGAGCTCGGTATCTACAACGAGTACGGGATAGTATATGAAATGAGCCCGATATCGGCAATGGATATGGGATAATAAATGGGTGCTTGGTCATAACACAATAAAAATGAATGGAGTCACATGTGCATTTGTATTTACATCCTTATGTGTATTTTGAATTGAAACGAATTATCGAATTGTTTAAAATACAGTTGATAAGTAAATGAGGATATATTGTGATATGAAATGATAATTTAACTTATATACTTATGAAAGTATGATAAACTTGATGTACTAGATAAAGTATGATGAAATATGATATAATATACAGTACTGGATGGTATGACTAGTCTTTGTGAACCTGACATGAGTGAATACATTGATGATGGTTCACTCACTGAGTTCGCAAACTCATCAAAATTGCATTGTTAATTTTCAAGTTTAAAGGAGATCTAGTTAAACTAATTAGAGTATAGCTATTGTGATTGGACATGAGTTAGTGGTTGGGATTAGTTGTATCTACAAATGTCTTTAGTTATTTTTATGTGTGAATTCTGAAGTGCAATTACATTTATGACTATACATGTTTGTAAATGAAATAGACCAAAGTGAATTATTGGTTGCATAAGATGTGTTTGATGTATGAAATTTGTAATGAGTTATTTAGATCGTCTTAACGTGCTATTCTAGTAAAGTATGTTCTCGAATAATCATCGATACATTTAAGCATATACTCTATGAGAGTGGTATTTTACATTTTAGTATCAGATCCTAGGCTTAGTATCTTACATAGGAATTCTTTATAATTTATGTCAAGGTATATGAATTTTAAACATGTCATGACATGCAGTGGCAATTGATCCCCAGTCTTAGTTGGATTTGAACAAGTCATAGACATGAACATTTGTTAAAAGTCTAAATTGTTAGAAACAATGAGAGTAATGATGATCTATCAGAGTGTGAGAAAATGAAAGTTTGTGGATATCTTGAAATAAGAGATACCACATGGTTCGATATGTTATACACAGATTCAGTGTCTTTGTATTCATGGCTATATCACTGAATATGATATCAGTATTATGTTATGGTTGTGTACCTTTGAATTGATGTGGATGTGAATTCATTTTTGTGGATTGACTGAGGAAAAATATAGATATAGGTGGAAATGATAAAATTTAAAGTGTGCAAACAAAATTGGAAGAAACCAAAATTTATTATGACCTTAAGAGGTTGAACTTGGAACTGGAATGGATGGTTGTTTAATTATCGTGTTAAGAGTTTATGATTTAGTATAAATTTATATCTGTGGATTTGAGAGCAGATTTTATGATGGTTACGTATCTTTTATTTTTTAATTGATTGAAAACATACGTATGTAAGATGAAATAAATGATAACTAAAAAATGAAGTAAATGATAGTGATATATGTAGAAGTCCTCAACATTAAATTTCTCAGTTATTATAAGCATACATCCGATAATGAGGTTAACTTGGCAGATGATGTTACTGAGCACATATGAATTATATGTTTAGATATGGTATATGGACTGATCTATGACATATTGAATGCTCTTAATTCATAGTCCCCATAGTTAAAATTCTGAGATGACTCAAAATAGCACAGTGGAAGCATGGATTTCGGTGGATGTATTGAAATGGTAACTACTAAGTATAAGTAACTTTTGTATAGGCATAGAATACTCAAATGTTATCTAGAATCAATTGACATCAGGGTATCATCGGAATAAGATATGAATTGGTGACTTTTTGAAAATAAATCTCTGGATAAGATGTAATGATCTTGATGGTACATACCAAAGCATAAGAGTAAATGAATATGCCTACTACTTCATTGAGCTTTAATATTTAGAACATTTTGATCATGTAAGATATGATAGTAATTGATCTTATTGAGGTGTTATAAATGGATGAAAAGCAATGATGAACATAGTTAACCGATAAGGATTTCACACAGATGATTAAGGAGAAAAATCTTCTCTTGATGAAGACTTTCACCTAATTGTATCATGTAGACCAAATGTTCCATTTGTAGGATAAATGAATATTGAACAAATCAAAAGTGAATATTGGAATCAGATAAGTATAAGTCTCAGGCACGAGAAGATGAATATCCAATAGAGAGTGCATGTGTTTTGTTTATTATAAAGTATCCAAACTATGTTATTAGGTTCTTGAATTTGAGATGACACTATCACTATTATTAGAGGAACTTGGGTCCACAATGTATTCTATGCTAGTACGTTCAAGAGGTATAAGTTAGATTTGATGTTTGTATTATCAATTTAAAAAATTAAGATTGCAAATAATTTGAAATATGTGGAGAAACCAGCAAGAATGGTCAGACATCAGGATAAGGTATTAAGGAATCTGAGGATATCAAATGAATGGAAAAAATCATTGAAAGAAGAACTCAATCGGGAGATTGAAAAAAAATAAACAACCTTACCCCATCTGTGGAATCATTTAATTAAGAATTTGGAGGACAAAATATCTTAAAAGGGGAGAATTTTAATATCTCGTCTCTCAAATTGTTGAAGAATTTAAAGTGTTAGACTATTGAGTCTCATAAGTGGCATAATATAGAATGAATTTGATACAGTTATGACATGATTTTATGATTGTATCCAAATGCATAATATGAGTATGCACACATGAATTGTGATTTAGACAAATTGCACTCAATTGGCATATTCTAGGGTATGAAACAAAAATGAATGTGATATGAGATATGAATGTGCTTTTCCAATCTCATGTACTTTGGTTTACCACTGACAAGAATTGATGGATTATAATTAGCAACTTCAAATTAATTGTCACGATTGGGAGATTGATAAATTAATAAGTACATTTAGTCTTGAAAAATTGCCAAGTGGCAAGACTAATTGACACATGGAACATTAGGATGACTATGCCTATAAATTGAGTGATAAATGGACTTTTAATTAATTAACAAGCCTATAAATTGAGTGATAAATGGACTTTTAACTAATTAACAAATGGATCAATTATTGAGTGACAAATGGATCAATAGCTAGGAGAAAAATTGCAGCATATTAAGTTGTCAAATGATTGCATGGCTTAAGACATATGTCTTTGAAAGATAGTGACACCTAGCACCTTATGAAGCAAGTTCTTATAGAGATGGTTTTGTTATCTTCATTTGGTCTCTCTCTTGAAATTTCTCCTAACACACATCTTTGTATTTTGGTCTAATCCTTGATAAATTGCCATACTAAAGTCAGAATTTTATCCTTCACAAAACAATCAAAGAACCAGCTTATTATTATCTTCATCTTGTTGCTGAAAACCAGCCTATTTTCACCTTAAAATTGTGATGATCTTGTAAGCATGGAGGAATAGGTTAACTTGATGTATTGAGGAGGAATTTTAGCTTAACAAGTAAGTACAAATTTGATCTTTATGGTATGATTTAATAGATAATGATGATTGAATTGGAATGAAATATGTATGATGTTGATGATCAAATGAGTTCTAGAAAATGACGCTTTAATGATAGTTTCTTTTTTTATCTTTGATGCATGAAAGACAATAATCAACGAGCTACCAATTGAATAACTTTGAGTTGATAATGGAGATGAAATTGATGAGGAACTGGAGTATAATTAAGTTATAATTGAGGTATAATTGACGGACTCTTAAGAATATGTTTTGCATTTGGTATAATGATGTCAAAATCTAGAAAAATATTAAAGGACAATGGATGGGAACTTTCAAATAACCCATTCCACAATCGTGGGAAGGCCATACATGATTGTGGGAATGCTTTGAAGTGAAGAAAATGTTGTCTTGTGTGATTATTGAGTTAACTAAGGATAAAGTACTTTACAATGGTACATTTGGACTTGATTAAGGCTTAAAATGAACTTAGTTTGATATTGGATTTTTTGGTTAAGTGTTTGATAAATATAAGTTGTTAATTGATGTTATACCTTAAGGAAAAGATGATTTCATATTAATGTATCTAAATTGGAAATTTATAAGTGTTAAGGAAATGAAAGTGTTCTTATGAATACAAATGTGATCCAAAGGATATGAATAATGCATTAGGAATGAATGAATGAGAATTGGGAAATTTTCTGATTATGTATAATACTAGAAAAGAGTTAGTAAATGCATGGTTGATGAATTGAGCATGATCAAGTATACTGAAAGATTAACCTAGTTGCAAACTAGGTATATACAAGGTATGATGTTTGAATGATCAAGGATTATGAATAAGGATACATACCCAGAAAGTCAATTGAGCATGCATTGAATCATAAAATATATATACATATGAATCATTGAATAATCATATTACTGAAAACTTAATGATGTGTAAAATATGTGTGTATTGCATGAAGATGGATACACAATATTGAATGTCAGCATCCATACATTGTCGGATTGTCAAGGCAATAGCTTACTGGAGAGTACTATGAGTTAACCTAGTTGTTTACTCACTATGACTGAATTATTTTTTATTAGCTTTTTTATATTGAACTGTTATCGATATGATTGTGATAATTCTGGACATTAATGGTCTGAGGAGTTCAATATTCATTATTATAGTGGAAGTACTTGTTAATTGTATATGAATATGAAATGTTAGAATAATTGAATAAGAAATGTCAGAATAAATATGACAGGTGAGGACAATTGGATGTGGAATTCTGGAACGAAAATTAGATGTGTGAGCAATTGAATGTAAATTGTCAGACATAGATTCGATGAATTTTTACATATGACAGAAGCTCACAGGAAATGAAAGGGTAAAGAAATAAGGCATATAGAATGATGCATCATATAGATATGCATGATCAGATAAAAGAGTTATGAACAGAGTGACCAGTATGAAAAAGAGCTTAAAGCTCAGTAATGAGCACAAAGAGCCAAAGGATCAGTTATTAATGAGTCTGGTATCTACAACGGGTACAGGACAATGTATGAAATGAGCTCAGTATCCACAATAGATATAGGACAACAAGTAGGCACTCGACCACAACAACATAAAAATGAATGGAGTCGCACTTGCATTTGCATATACATTGTTATGCATATTTTGAATTAAAAAGAATTATTAAATTTTTGAATTACAGTTGATAAGTAAACGAGGATATGTTGTGATATGAAATGTTAATTTACCTGATATACTTATGAAAGTATGATAAACATTATGTACTTGATAAAGTGGGATGAAATGTGATTTGACATATAATATTGGAGGATATGACTTGTCTCTATGAACTTGTCATGAGTGAATACATCGATGATGGTTCACTCAATGAGTTTGCAAATTCATCAAAATTGCATGGTTGATTTTTAGGTTCAGAGGAAATCTAGTTAAACCAATTGGAGTATAGCTACTATGATTGGACATGAGTTAGTGGTCAGGATCAGTTGTACCTATACATGTCTTCATTTATTTTTGTATCAAGAATTATATTTCTCAACTATTGTATAATTTATATGTAAATTCTGAAGTGCAATTACATTTATGACTGAACATGTTTGTAAATGAAATGGACTAAAATGAATTATTGGTTGCTTAAGATGTGTTCGCTGTCTAAAAATTCATGTTGGACCCTATTTCCGGAGCCCAACATCGGACATGGGATCATGAAGCTTGAGCATGGAGGAGGGCTTAGAATTTGGAAATTTGAAAGAAAAATCCTTCGAAAGCAAAGGCGAGCTTCGCCGCAGCAAAGTGGTGAAAATATGCGAGTAACCTCACTGAACCTTCGGGTCACTTTCGCCGCAGTGACAAATATAACTTCAGTGCGGCAAAGTCACCATGAGAAAAGTAGAATTTCCCTCAGGTGAATTACGCCACGGTGAACTATTGGCTTCATCGTGGCAAAAACCCCTGTGGCAGAACCCATAGCCCAAACTACTTATCTTGCTAAAACGCAAACTTGAAATCCTTCAGCCACATTCATCACTTCAACACGAAAACAAAATGGATAAGAGCCTAACCACAAACAATTTCTCAAAATCTTATTCTCATTTCCATAATTGACTATTTTTCGAAACCATGAAAAATCATAGACAAAACCAAACATATATTTCATTAATATCAAAAGTAAGGATTTTACAAGGCTTTAATGGCATTTGAAGCCACAAAACATCATTTGCTTCATAATCCAAAAATACGAAAGATACTTGAAATGTAGCTAAACGCTTAAATTCCCAAATCCTAACTCAAAATTCAAAAGTATGCATATTCTGAGTGATGTCGTATCCCTTCACTACTCAATCTCTTGGTCATCACTTGAAGATGGGACAGAATTTGGGAGGGGTCAGCTTAAAGCTCGTGGGTAACAATTTTATAACCAGTAACAAGCAAAACCATTAAAAGTAATTTACATTGAATCATAAGCACATATTTCTCAAATTTTCTTCATGCAATCCAATTCATAAATAACACGATCTATGCATTCATCAACTTGTTCACAAATCATAAACACGTAGGCACATCTAAAATGGTTTGGGTGGATCTAAAACAAATGTACCACACATTTCCCATACGGGTCCTGTGTAGTCGTGAATAGAACATACTATCGTAATCCCATTTAATGGTCTTGCGTAGCCGTAAACTTATGGGAGTCCATGAAAGAGCTCCATGCAACTAGCGGGTAGGTGGGAGAAGCCTTTTGTCAAAGTGCACTTGACTTAACTTAGGGGACCACCACAAACCCATATAATCATGCATTTCATAACTTATTGACATATTACCTCAACGGCCCTTTTTCAAAACTTGATTTCATAACCATAATATCGTTTTAAAAATTAATATCCTTTCAAAAATCATTTTCATCATTCATTTCATAAACTAATAACACAATTCATATAAAAACATGTGGCATATTATTAAAGCATTCAAGAAGCCTTAACGGCACATTTATAACACAATTGAAATCATTTCAAACTTTCTTAGTTTGGAAGAAACATTAGGGGCTTATTACTTAATTATAAAAGTGTAACCCACCTCGAAATCCTTGCTTACAAAAGTGGCTTAAGGATGTCCTTCCTCTTGCTCCTCTTACCTCTCTTGATCACCTTCTTGATTTCCTTTAACAAAATCCCAAGTTCAATAGGACTTCTAATTTGAGAACCCTAAAAAAATACATTCACTAAAATGGTTTTAGAGTACTTAAACCCATGCATCTCCTAAGCTTCACGAACCAAAACCCTTCCATAAATCCAAACCTTCGGGCCAATTTTCCATGATCATTTTGATAAAGTAAATGACAAATTTTGATAACACTTTCTTCTTGAAAAATATTTGCAATTGCCTAAGTTTGTAATGACACTGAAATCATTCGATTTGGTTTAGTACTCTAAAAGTTATTCCCTAAAAATCTTCAGGTTGTTATTATAATAAAACAACATTCTATATTCAAATTCCATCCAACTATTGAAATCCTTAAAGATTGAATTAGAACTCCATTTCATCATACAAGTTGGATCCCTATGTCTCTAGTTTATGCCAAATCAAAAATACTCTCATTTAGATAACTATACAAAAGGTTATGCCTAAAATAACAAAGCATGTTTTGTGCTAGAAAGTAGAGTTCGCCGCGGCAAAACCCGAAAGTTCAACACGGCGAAATTGTCCAGAAACCTACTCTGGGAACATGTTTTACGATGCCACGGTGAAACCCAGAAGTTAGCCATGGCGAACTTGTCAAGAAACCTACTCTGAGAACGTGTTTTGGGATATTTTTCATCTTGTTACTTCCCACCTTTCACATATAACCCATCTTAACTAACCCATCTTTTCTACTTCATTGCAACCCAATATCATTCACAACAATTCATAATCTACTTTTGATCATTAACCAAACACTAAAACATTCACATAACCGTTGACCACAACTTCCTACACATATTCCCTTTGGTTTCGCTTCTAACCAACCTTAAATATGCTTCATCTAATAAGTAAGAAGGGTTAATACTCATACTTACTTGTTTTAGCCTCAAAATCTTCAAGCTCTTCAAGAATCCCCAAAATCCCTAGCTTCTTTTTCTTCTTTTCTCCACTTCTCTTTCTCTCTTATTTCACTCACAATTTTGCTTCTCTAAAATGAAAGACTACAATTACTTCTTCTCTTTTTATACCTTTAATGAGTGCGAAATTTCCAATTTACCCTTCCATTTATACCTAATGTCTATTTAAACTTAAGTAGTCTTCCAAAAATGCCCTTATATCACTTTACAACATTAATACTTTAATTCCATCAATCCATGAGATAAATCCTCCCAAACTTGGCATAATAATTAAACTCCAAATAAAATGATTTATCTAACAAGACCACAAAATTTATTCAAATCATGCTTAATAAAATAAATAAAAAATTTGGGGCCCAACAATTTGCAATGAGTTATTTCAACTATCTTTATGTACCATCCTTGTAGAGTATATTCTCGAATAATTGTTGATACTTTCGGGCCATATGCTCTATGAGAGTGGTATGTTACAAAGGAAATGCCATTTTTGTAATTTCCCTTCGAAACAAATCAATGTCCCACTTAAGACCTTAAAAAAATTAAATATCAATGGCTGGTTTCTTTAAGACCCTATAGCTTAATTGTAAATTGTAATGATGTTTAGACCATTAAGTTATAGAAAGACATCAGATATTGCATTTTGTTTGAGATATAAAAGGTGATTGCTTTTAGATTCATATATTGGTTTCTAAAAAGCATGTTAAAATGTCTTGATCTTATCCCAAAACACATATTATGTAAGTATGTTTCATTTCATTATTTGCATACTTTAAAATGTCCCTCTAAGTAAATCATTGCTCCTCTTAAGATCTTAAAGAAAATGCAAGATTAAGACCTAATTAGTTTTTGAACCTATGGTTTAGTTTGAAACTATAATGATGCTCTGAACATTGACTCCCAGAAACATATTCGAAATTTGATTTTATATTTTGTTTAAGGTTTTTAAAGGTCCAGTTTGGGATTTTGACATTTTTTCCTTCGATTTTGCTTTCCAAAAAGCATGCTCTAATATCCTCATTTTGCCCCATTAAGGAAGTGCCATTTTAGTAATTGTCCTTTGAAGTAAATCAATGTCCTACTTTAGACCTTAAATGAAATACAATATCAACTACTTGTTGCTTTGAGACCCTAAATTTAGTGATAAACTTTTTTTATTTTTGAACCATTTACGAAAAGATGTCAGAAATTTGATATTGTATTTTATTTAAGGTCTCAAAAGGGATTGTTTTTGCATTTCGATTGGGTTTCCAAATTGCATGTTTTACTGTCTTAATTGTCCCACAATATGTATTATATTTAATGATGTGTCATTCTAGTAATTGCTTGCTTTAAAATATCCTTCTAAGTGAATCAATGTCTCACTTGAGATGTTAAATGAAATGTAACATGAAGGATTTGTTAATTGATTTCATGTGGAGGAGAGAGACACTCTGTCTTCTGACTTTTGACTAAAACATTGACATCTGCTATCTGTCGTGAGATTATGCTCTTACCTATATGTTTTTTTGTGTCTTTTGCGCTGGTCTAAAATCTTGTAAGATATGTTTGGTCCTTTACCTAGGGTTTCCATGGGTGGAGGAGGCTCTCGCCTCACCAGATTTTCACCTTAGGAAAGCGACGGCGACCATAGAAATGGACAGGGTGACACCGGCTTTAAAGGACTTCCCTCCCTTGTCGAGTGGGAGACTCAAGGGCATTGTTGGGGGCTTGTCGAGTGGCATGGAGGATTGGGAGGCTCATAACTAGTCTTCTTCGGTGAAGCAGGCATGGAGAACTAAGCTTCAGCTTACTCACAATCTTTTTTTCTCCACCGATAGGACGGTGTGGTTCAAATTTTTGGACAGTGCTAATGTCTCAAAGATCATTGAACAAAGGCCATGGCACATTTGGAACCAGCCTTTGTTCTTACAGAAATGGTGGGCTGGTGTGGGGTTAATCAGGGGCACTATTGAGGTGATTCCTTTGTGGGTTCATTTTCATAGACTACCTATGGAATTCTAAACATTAAAAGGATTGAGTCATTTGCCTAGTGCATTGGGAAAACCTCTCTACATAGATACTCAAATAGCTATTATGGAGAGGATAGGCTATGCAAAGATCTGTGTGGAAGTTCCTAAGATAGCACCACTACCCACCACTCTTCCGATTCTCAGACTTTGTGAAACAGAAGAACTAGTCAAGGATGAGATAACTCTATCTTATCCATAGTCTCCCTCCGAAGTTAAGAAAATCTGGGTCGAGACTAGTAGGAAAATTCAAGAAGAGATGCAGGAGGAACCAGTAGCACATCGATCCTCCCCCATGGGCATGATAGGTACATCAAATGTTGAGAACTATCTTGAGGTTTGAAATGGGATTATTTCTGATGTGGAGAGGCATCAACCGAGTCAAAAAAGAAAAAGTCCTTCTCCTACTGAGGTTGAAGCTGATAGGTAGGCTGATATTGGTGATAATTAGGACAATCCTAATTCTGAAAACTTGGTCCCAGCAAATAAGCTAGGTTCATCCAATATGGCAGGTATGGAAGTAAACTCAAAATTTGAAGACGCTGATCAATCTCCTCCGATGTAGTCATTACTGCTAAGGGTAAGGGCCAGAAAAAGAAACATAAAGGGATTATCTCCCCTAAGTGTTTGTTCTAATTTCTTAGATGACATTGTTAGTGTGGAATATAAGAGGGCTTAATAACCCTCTTAAGCAATTAATGGTTAAAGAAGTGATAGCTGAGCATAATCCAATGTTGGTTGGACTACTAGAAACTAAAATCAAAAAAAGGTCGGGTCAGAAAGAAGGGGATTTTTGATGGCCTAGATGGTAGTATATCTCGAACCATGACTACCACTTCAATGGTAGAATTTTGTGCTGGTTTAATAAGGAGATAATTGATGTTCAGATTATTTAAATGAGTGAGTAGTACATTCATTTGCATTGGTAGCTTATAGGTAGGTCTCATTATGAAGTTACTATTGTTTATGCTTCTAATTTTGCATTCTCAGCTATGGGAGGACTTGAGAACAATTCACTTGGCTATGTGACTTCCTTGGGTAGTATCGGGTGACTTCAATTGCTATTTAAATTCAAATGAAGTAGAGGGTGCTGTAGAGTTACATCCTAGAATAGGGAGGGAACTGTCTCATATGCTTTAATAAGTTAAATTGCTAGACCTTAAAGGCACTAGTAGATGGTTTACATGGGACAATATGCAACAGGGACACTTATTCTTAAGGAAAAAATTAGACCGGGCATTGGTAAATCAAGATTGGCTGCAGACCTTCCCTAGAGCATTAGTGATGTTTGGGGATCCATTATGTTTGGATCATGCTCCTATTTTTATTAATCAGCTAAATGTTGGGCAAATTGTACACTACAAGAAAATCTCTGAATAGTGGCGGAATATTTCCAAAGGAAATAAAACCGACATTATTTACCGACGAAATATTACTATCCCTCAGTAAATACGGTTTAGTATTACTATATAGCGACGGAACCATATATCCGTCAGCAATACTGGAGGAAAGGAATTTCGCACAAAATCTCCGACGGCATATAGCGACGACAAAACAGCGTCAGAAAAAATTGTGGGAACAGTTCTTGCAATTTAATTGCTTCGGACACATACTGACGGACATCGTTCCATCAGCACATTTCTGACGAAATTTATATTCCGTCAGTAACTGTCGGCAAGTTGCGTCTTCATTTGGTTGAAGATGATGAGGGAAAACCTATATTACCGATGGAATGTCTCCTCTCCTCGTGATCGCCTTCTGTTTTTCGACCCCCTCCTCTTGCATTTTTTGACTATTTTCTTACTCATCGTGCATGGTTTGAGGTAAACTCTCTAATGGGTGTGTTATTTCTCCAAAAAAAAACATGTTTTTAGTGTTAACCGTGAGTGTTTGGTGATAAAATCTTGCTTGATTATTGTTGATGTTTGCGATTTTTGAGTGTAATTATTGGTTTGTTTGTTGTTTATATGTGTTATTGTTGGTAAATAATGGAAAAATGCAATTGATTTGTAGTTAGATTGAGATTATACATATTGCCTATGAGGTGTTTGATAAAATGCCTTTTATGATGTTTGAAATGTTTTTTGTA
>JAOSBN010000177.1:31007482-31020482 GCA_027563595.1 Erythroxylum suave | reverse complement strand
AAAAAGCTATTTCTACTCCAAAAGTGCTTTTGAAGTTTACAGCCAAACACTCATTTTTTCCTTAAAATAGCTTTTGCAGTGGGAAAAAGTGCTTTTCCACCTGCCAAAAGCTGAACCAAACGCACTCTAAGTGTCTTGTAAAAGGACTAGATGTTATGTTTTATCAAACTTAATAAAAAAGTCTTGCTTTAGTCCACAAATTTGAGTGTGCTTTCTGTCCCTATGAGTGTATTTTTATGATAATCTATGAGGTTATTTTATTGGGTTCACTTGTTCTTCTAAAATAAGTGTCCTATAAAGTGTTTTGCGAGTGGTCTTTATTAAAAATGTGAGATCACCGAAAAAATAAGAGTTTCTAGCTGGCCAAAGATAAAATGGCAATTAGCAATACAATGCTCAAACAGTTCCCACTTTCGATGGCAATAATTACCAATTTTGGGTTATGAAAATTATAACTTTGTTTAGATCTTAAGATTTGTGGGATTTATTGGAAACTAGTTTTGAAGAAATTGTTCATCCTGAGCAAACATCAAGATTGACAACAGTAAAGCATATGATTTGCTTCAAGAACATTATCAAGGGTCAACCAAGGTAGTCACAGTAAAGCTACAAACTCTTCGTTGAGATTTTAAGAATTTATTGATGAAGCCATCTGATTCAATTTAAGATTTCTCAGTAAGAATTTTTGCCCTTGCAAATCAAATTAGATCTTTTGGTGAAAAGTTGCCTGACCAAAAGATTGTTGAGAAGGTTTTAAGGGGCCTTACCCTTAAATTTGATCATGTTATTGCTGTTGTTGAAGAATCCTAGGATTCATCTGATTACTCATTTATTGAGCTAATAGGTTCTTTTGAGTCATATGAAGCTCGTATAAATAGGTCAACAGGGATGTTTTGGAGCAGGCCTTTCAATCAAAGATTCATATGAAAAAGAAATTTAAAGATTCAGCAAGAGGTGGGACTAGTAGCAAGCGTGGCCCTAGACGAGGGTACTTGCATCGAGGAAGAGGTCGTGGTAGATCATATGTTAAACAGAGAAACCAAAGTAATGTTAATTCTCTACCTCCACGTTCTCACTATGGTAAAACTAATCACATTGAGAAAAATTGCTAGAGTACAATACAAATAATCATGAAAAAAATGATGTTCAGTGTTAAAAATGCAATAAATATGACCATAGAACAAGAAACTATGAAGAGAAAGCGCAAGCTAATTTCCATAAAGAGAAAGAAGGTTATGCAAATAATTTATTTATTTCGTGTTTAACTGCTAACGTTGGTATGTCTTCTGAATTTGGTACTTAAATAGTGGATGCAGTAATCACATAACTAGGAACGTTGATTATTTTGTGGAGATTGATGTCTCTGTGGACTCACAAGTGACTTTGGGCAATAATAATCAAGTTCGGGTGTGTGGAATAAGCAAGATTGATGTAGGCTATGAATTGGTAGGAAAGTTATTTAGAATGTCATGTATATTCCTTGTATTACTCATAATCTATTGAGCTTGGGTCAATTATTGAAGAAAGGTTATTATGCTATGTTTGATAAGGATGCGTGTCTGATTTATCATAAAAGAAGCATGAATTTGGTTTATTCAGAAAAATGTTTGAAAACAAAATATTTCCTATCATATTTTGACAACTAAATCTTAATGCATTTAAAGCCTCAAGTAATGATTCTATTTTGTGGCATAGAAGATTTGCTCATCTCGATTTTGTTGGGTTACAACTATTACTAAAAAAGAAAAATGGTGATAGGACTATCAACAATACAATCTTATGAAAGCTAATATGAGCCTTGCATTTTCAGGTAACATCATTAAGATAAGTTTCCAATAGGCAAATTGTGGAAAGCCCCCAAACCTCTGATACTTATTCATGCAGACATCTATGGTCTAATGCAAACATTATCATTGAATGGGAGTAAGTATTTTTGTCAATGATTTCTCATTGGTGAAACCGGTATATGTCTTGAAAGAGAAATTTAAGGCTTTTGAATTTTTCAAAAAATTTAAAGCTATAGTGAGGAAAGAGTCTGGAAACTTAATTATAAAAAAATTCAAAGCTATAGTGGGGACAAAATCTGGAAACTTAATTATAAAATTAAGGACTGATCATAGGCGTGAATTTACATCCTAATAATTTCAATTATTTTATGATCAATTAGGTATACAGAGAAAACTGACAATAAGCTACACACCATAGTAAAATAGTTTAGTAGAGAGCAAGAATAAAAGGATTATAGAGCCAGCCAAAAACATGTTAAATGAGAAAAGTCTTCCAAACAAATTCTGGGCGGAAGTGGTGGCTACAACAATATATGTTATGAATCGATCACCTACACAGGTAGTTGGAGGACAAATGCCATATGAACCTAGTTTAGTAGGAGGCCAAATGTGTGTCATTTATGGATTTTCATATGCATTGCTTATTCATTTGTTCCATCAGAATTAAGGAGAAAGCATAGTGAGGAAAGTGTCAAGTGCAGCTTCAACGGGTATGGAAAAGATGAAAAAGCCTATCAACTATTTCATCCCATCACTAATAAGTTAATTTTCAGTCAATATTTCATTTTTAATGAAGATAAAGCTTAGGATTGGCTTAAAGTAGGTGCCATACATGCCACTAGAGAGATTGTAGAACCTGTTGAACTTGATTCTCTGACTCCTTCCATGATTAATGATACTGTAGATTCTCCTCCAAGAAGAGTCAGGAGTTTGTCAAATGTTTGTGCCTCAATTGAATTTGCTTGCTTAGCAATGGAACCTACTGGCTTTGAAGATGCAATTGTTAGAGAATAACGGGTTAGAATAATGAGGGAAGAATTAGAAGCCATTAAAAAGAATCGAACCTGAACCTTGGTGGATTAAATTTTAAGTCCAAACTTAATCTAGATGGTACCTTAAAGAGAACAAAAAGCAAGGCTGGTGGTAAAGGGTGATGCTTAAATTCCAGGTATTGATTTTTGGAAACTTTTGCTCTTGTTGCATGATTAGATACTGTGAGATTAATTCTAAGTGTGGCTGCCCATAATTGATGGTTTGTTTTTCAATTACACATTAAATCAACATTTTTTAATGGTGATTTAGTTAAAGATGTGTATGTTAAACAACCGATAGTTTTTAAAGTTAAAGGCTCCAAACATAAAGTTTACAAACTTCACAAGGCACTTTATGAGCTTAAACAAGAGCCGCGAGCCTAGTATAGCAAAATTGACTCTTATTTTACTAAAAATAATTTTCAAAAAGAGTGCTAATGAACCTACTTTGTATGTTAAAAGCTGTGAAAATGATTTTTTGGTAGTACGTTTATATGTGGATGGTATAATATATACTAGGAATTCAATTGGATTGATGGAAGCTTTAAAGGTGTCAATAATGGAAGCTTTTGATACGTCCAATTTGGGATCATTGCATTTGTTTTTTTGGGTTTGGAAGTTGCTAAAGATGTAGGTGGAGTGTCCCTCTATTAAAACAAATATGTTACAGATCTTTTGAAGAGATTTAATATGTTTAATTGCAAAGTTGTCAAGACACCTCTACATGCTAACGACAAGTTATCCTTGGAAGAAGGAGTTAAAAAGACAAATGAGAAGCATTTTAGAAGCATGGTGGGAGGCTTAATGCATTTGACCCATATTTAACCAGATCTTATGTTTGCAATGAGTTTGATTTCACAGTTTATGCACAACCCTAAGCAAACATCACCTTGGTGCAGTAAAGAGAATTTGAGATATGTCTAAGGAACGATCAATTATGGGATCAAGTATATGAAAGATGATAACATTAATCTTTTAGGTTCAACTGATAATGATTGGGCTAGGAGTGTAGGTGATAAGAAGAGCACAACATATTCATTTTTTGTTTTGGTGGTGGTGACATTTCTTTGATGTCAAAGAAGCAACAAGTTATTGCCTTATCTAACATAGAAGTTGAATACATAGTAGGTACAGCTACAACTTGTCGTGCATATCGAAATTCAGTATCACTTAATTAGAGAATTGGTTTCAAAAGGATAAGTTGAGTTGTCGCATTACAATACTAAAGAATAACCCGCAAATTTTTTTACAAAAGCTTTGACAGAGAAGAAATTGTTGAAGCTTCGGAATGTGATAGGTGTTCTTCCACTCGCTTGAATTAAAGGGGAGAAATGTTGGAGATTGACTAATTCAAGCTCTTAACAGCTACCCATCTACGTGTTTTACCATGTTTCTATGTTCTCTTTTGTTCCTTTTATTTAATAATTTTATTAGTTATGGTTTTCAGATTTAGCGGTCAAGTTGTTAAGATAGGATCTCATTTTTATGTTTGTGTCTACTATTTAAAGGTACAAATACCTGTAAAAGGATTAGGTATTATGTTTTATCAAACTAAGTAAAAACATCTTGCTCCCGTCCACAAATTTGAGTGTGTTTTCTATCCTTAATGAGTGTATTTTTTTTAAGAGTCTGGAAGGTTATTTTATTGGGTTCACTTCTTCTTCTAACTAAAAGATGGTCAACATGAAAGATAATCCCCTGTAGTCCCGTAATTCCATTTTCTATTCATTTGCTTCTCATTTCCGACTTCTAATAAGTCATTTCAGGCACCGACTTGCATTTTATACCCAAATCACGATTCCAAGTACATCAAAAGGCATTGGTGCTTGAACCTTGCCTCCTATTTCTCTTCACCGTCATTTATGTTCAATTTTTAACTCTTACGACTACTCGTCTCTTTGATATTTGTTGCTCTGTGAGATAGGAATCTACAGTTGCATTGCATTTGTAATGCTTATCACTCGTGATAAGAGAAGCTATGCGTCAAGGAAAAATCACATTACCAGTTCTTCTGATAAAGAGAACATAAAGTGTAATAATTACGGTGGTCCAACGTTTTTTAAGAACGAAATTAATTAGAAATGAGTGTTTAAAGTATGTATCAATTTTTGTACGGTTCAAATTTTCCTCCCCTTTCTCATTCCACCCGTAAGTAAATATACAATCATTACAGCTCATTACTAACTCCTAAAAAGAAAAAGGACCAAAGATATCAATGCTAACCTAACTTCCTAACTAAATATGTAGAAAATATTTACACATGATCTCAATAGTATGTTTGTTTCTCTCGTTACTAGATGTAGGTTCCCGAAAGCAAACTGTTTCTTCATCAGATATCACCTGCTGCAAATGCTGAAGATCCAAAACTGTTGGCGGCAACTTCTGGTCTTTTTACAACGTCCTACCATGTGAATGTCCTTAAGGTCTGTAGCTTACCTATCCTGGCCTGGTAACTTCTTGATTCCCAAGCATTCTAGTCTCGAAAGTCCTACTTTATTTCTTCTTTCACGACAATTATCTAAAGTCTAGTTAGGAATGAAAATCTTAATCACGATTCCAATGATATAAAAGTAATATTTCAATTATAAATATAACCATAAAACATAATTATGCGCCAGCAACAACGGTAATACAGAGGATGCAAACGTTATCCAGAAAGATTGGGCGTAAAGCGTATGTAGCTGATTTTTTAGGTCCGTCGTCGAATCCCAGGGCTCAACGCTGGATAGGTGGTGGAAACTGCCAAGCTAAAGTACGGAAGTGATTATCTATCTTCTTTTTGGTATATTCTCCCGAATATTGATAGGCTTGTTTCGGATCTATTGCAAAAAAAAATTATTCATGGAAATGTAATTGAAAATATAGTTGCCAACTAAGGACAATTAAAAGAGGGAATATCTTTTTAAGTAGTTGGTTGAAAGCTTTTAGAGACATTTTGAAAGCAAAAGACGGAATGATATTGAATTAAATGATCCAGCTACAAAATCAGGGTACATCAGAAACAATGTACTAGCGGAGCCAATTTAAATTGAAATCTCTATGCACCTTTATTTCCAAATCTTCCAGGAAAGGCTTGAAAATTTGCCATGAAGCAGCGGTTTCTTCGTCCACTGTGATTTCCTTCAATTGGGTAAGATTCATAACCGAGTCGGGCAATTCACAGTTTGAGCAATCTATCATGAAGACTTTTTTCAAGTTAAACAACCATCCAATGGTTTCTGGCAACTTTGTCAAGCTCAAACAGTCAGATATGTCAAGAACTCTAAGCTTTTGGAGTCTTCCAATTGATTCTGGCAACTCTAGTAACTCAATGCAAGAGTTGAGTCTTAGCACCTCCATGCTCGCCAACTTTCCTAGGTCTTCAGGCAAAGAACGCAGTTTGTGGCAATTGGTTATGCTGAGTCTTTTCAGCAGGAAGAGATCACAGAATCCAGCAGGTAATTCCACTAAATCATTACAGTAGTCAATAATTATCTCTGCTAAATTTGGAATCGCATCTGAAATCCGGATTGGAATGCTGCTGAAAGCTTGTCTGATCTTACACATAACCAGTGATATCTTTTCAAGGTTCTTCAACTGTAAGGATGACAGTAATGAGGAAGGCAGGAAAAGCTTTTCCAATCTAATTCTTCTGAGACTGGACAGAGAGCTAAGAAGTTCGAAATTACTTAATTCAGTTGGAGAGAAACCATAGTTTGTAACTATCAAAACTTTGAGGTCAATCATGGTTTGCACGAACACGGGTAATTTATAGTTGTTTGTCCGAATGTTTAAAACTAAAGCCTCAACTTTAGGTGCCTGTAATTGTAGGCCGGAACAATCTGATGTGAACATTTCATCTGCGCATATAATACTTTTGTGTAAGCCATAGAGTTCAGAAACTTTAATTCATAAGGAGTACGTGTGTATATCACCTTTCAGGTAAAATGAAAATAGAGTCAACAACCTGTGCTGATTGATAAGAGGTTGGCATCAATGAGCAGCTGCTTTGGTTCAACTCTGTTTTCAGTGATGTCCAGAAAAAGCCTTCTCCGGTGCTCAATGCTTCCTGAGTCGCTTTGTCGGATAGCTAGGTCTCTGAGTAGGTCATGTTGCTTAGCAAAGTGCTCATTATAGGAGCAGTCAACATCACTTGAATCTTTCCTGATGAAAGAAAGGAGTTGATTAACTTCATTTATCATTACGTTGGCTTTCATGCTTTTAACTGAAGCTAAAAATAGTGTAGTAGATAAACAACCAAGCACACTTGTATAAAGTGGCAATTCATCAGGAAAACCCAACAGAAAGGGACTATCAAGAGATAGCTTTTAGTTTTATTCAAAATTGTGTCAACTGTGAAAATTTTCATCTTCTTTTCCTCTCCCAATTGGCATCTTATGTAAATATTCACAACCTTTTGCGAGATAATTGGTTTGACGTTGTTAGTTTCTCTTTGACTTTATAAAGTTGTACGGGATAGCAGCAAGCAACTAAAGTAATAGCTAGCGTTAGCCTACCTCATAACTACAAGATCGACGAGATTCCGATCACAAAGTTCATGCAAATTGGTCATTGCATCATCCTCATCTATCTTATGCAATTCCACCCACATATCAATAAGGGTAGTGGCAGAAGTCCTTTGGTCTTCAGGAAATGAACCTAAGTCTATGAAACACTCCTTGACTTCAACTTTTTCATCCAAAGCATCCACGCTACTTTGAAGACATTCAAGAATACCAAATTCAGACTTAGACATGATTGCAGAAGCTTTAGAACATTCTTTAACTCTCTTGCGCCACTCTGCTGCAGACTTGCGATATAAAGATTTGCCAATCACAGAAACGGCTAGTGGGAATCCCCCACAGCTTTTCAGTATCTGCAGGGATAAATTAAAGTTAGTAACTTTGTCCAGGATCCAGACTAAAGGGGATAATGGCACCAAGTTCCACTGTTAAACAAATTGTTTCAAAAGGAAAAACGTTTCTCAAACTGCGGCAGTTTGAGTCATCCACAATGTAGATTAACGGTTATACTAGAGTTTTACTACATCGTTTATCACAATTTGTTCTATCCCAGATGATCACCCACTAACTTTATGCATAGTTAACAAGAATAGACAGTCTGAAGCAATTATTGAAGAAAAAGTAACCTCATTAGCAGAGTTAGATAAGGATTAAATTTCTCAGCTTTAATTTAACGGGCATTTTCCGCAAGCGTTTTTATACTCAATGAAGAAAGTCAAAATCAACCAAAACAAGCAAATATACGTATTCATGATTAAAGTTTTGCAATTGCACCTTAATGACATCCTCATCTGCGATGCAAAAATTCCCACCCTGTGGCAATGCTGATTGACGAAAAAGAGTCAACGCATCTGTCTCATTTAGAGTCTGCAACTTGTAAGTGGAATCATATGATGAAAGTTCAGATCTTGATGTCACCAAAATCCTGTAGTTTTCAATTTGGAAATTGAGCTTATCAAGGATATATTCAGATCCTGACCAAAGATCATCAAGCACCAGGAGTACAGGCTCTGATGTCATTTTCCTGAAAAAGTTTTCTGCGAGAACAGCTAAATCGTTTTCATTTCTGTACTCGGGAATCTTGCGGCCTTTATGCTGAAATAGTCTTTCTACAATGAACAACAGGCTTGGTGATTTCGAGACGGTGATGAAGAAGATGTTGTCTTGGAATTTGGCTGCTCAAGCATGAAAGCAACATGAGAAAGCTGCAAAACTTGTTCCAAGATCTTCAACATTTTTCAAGTTTTTCTAGCTAAGACGTAGTCCAGATGCAATATACATGGTTATGCTAAGCTACTTTAGGTAGAAATCTCAAGCTAACAAGTTATCATTATTAAACACATCTCTATGTCAATTCAGTAGAAATAGAAGACCTTATGCGAGCTTCCATTTCAGTTCACTGAAAGCATAGAAGATGACGAAAACGAAGAACCAGCAAAAGAACCCAAAAAAGAAGGAAGTCATAGACACGTAATGATTGGAACAGTGAATAGAGTTGATACCTAGAACATCTTCATCTTGGCAAATTGCCAGAGCCATTGTGGTCTTTCCACATCCTCCCGGAGCCGATAACACGATCAATGGAACCTCATCTTCAAGCAGCTTTCTCTTCAGATCTTTCAATGGAGCCTCTAATCCAACAGGTTCTTCTTTGAGTCCAGGGGGTGAGCAAACACCTATAAACCCGCTTCTACTAAAAGAACCAGACTTTGATCCAATGGAACTCAACGGCTGGAGCTGCTCGCTTATCTGTCTCACTACGGGACCGATCTGTTTCACTTCAAACAGTGTCTCTTTCAGGTCTACAGATTGCTGAACTTGCATATCGATGTCGATGTACTTACGAATTTCTTCCTCTAACTTGAGAAGCTTTTCGGTATATATCGGCTTCATAACAAAATTGTACTGATTGGTGTTTGAGCACTTGATAACCAGCTTCTGGCCTTTGATTATCAGTACTTTGAGACCGTCAATTTCCTTCGGCCGATCCATATCTAAGTTGAAGGCATCAATTTGCTTGATCTTTGGCTGCAGGGATTTTAACGTGGTTTCCAAACGCTTCAAGGTGGGCTGGAAAAGAATGTTCTTCTTGGTCACTTCTACAACAAGATCTAAGAAGCTACCAAAAAGCACTTCCAGTCCAGCTCCAGTAGCAGAAGATGCTATGAGTGAAACTGCCATAGTCTTCACTTCTATGAACGAAAGAAACCCCCCCTTCACTCGGATAACGTAAAACCTGATAACAAAGACCAAACCCAATGATCAAAAGTTGAGGTTGGTTTCATAAAATTGAAAGATAACAGAACCAATCTATCAGGCTCCTCTCTCTGCGAACAAAGGATAAAGCTTTTTGTTTTGTTGCTTTTGGATCGTATAAAATAATAAATAATTCAAGAGAAGTAGAGGATGACGTACAACGTCATATTCAATCATTTTATGAATGTGAATGGAGGAAGTTTCGTCGATGTTGACTTTATGGACGGCCGTCGCGACATTGGAGTAGTTTTAAGAAATTTCAGTAGTGTATTTGTTTTTGCCGATCAGCAGACTGTATTTAGTCGGTTAGTTAATTTTATCAGTTGTTAGTTGATAATTGATTCTATCAGTTAATTTGATAAACGTATTATATTAGCAGTTTGTTAGAAATATTTGATAAAATTGACCGCATAATATTAATTATTTAAGTGTAAAATGACTTATAAAGGTATAATTTTTAAAAAAATTTATAATGACATGAATATTATATTTTAATATTTCTTTGAATATTTTTATAAAAATTTAAATTTTAGATATTTAATTTTATAAAAATTAAGTTTATAAATCTATTAAAAAATATAACATATAATAATAATAAATTAGTGTGATTTATTACTTGTGATCTACTACTTGTACTAAAATTAGTATGATTTATAACAAAATAAGCGTGTACTCACCATATAACTTGGCCAACTAATGAAGATTGACTATAAAAAGTTGTCAAATTAGTGGTCAAAAAACTCATGGACTAATGGGTGGAGGCCGTGTTGAGAGATGGTAGGAGGTAGACACCACAAGAAAGCACAATATAAGTTAGTCTTACAGTAATTAGCGTTTGGGGTTTAGGGGCATCTTCTGTCATTTATTCAATTAGTTGAAGTGAAAAGCTACTTCTCTTGAGCTTTTTAAAACTCAACTTATTGTGTTCAATCAGATAACTCAATCAGCTGATTATCAAACACTAGAACAACTGGTCAATAAAATCAATAAGCTAAATTTGTTCAATCAACTATTTTTTCAGCTGATTAGCCAACAATCAATCACGCCCTAAGTTCGAACTTCAAAAGCAAGTTTAGTATGCACGTGGTGCTTATCCGAAATTTAAATATAAAATTGTTAAGTACGATAGGACCATGTTATTGATATTGAATGTTAACTAATCATATAACTTAAATTTTAATTTCCCTCTCATAAACATATCCTTGCCTTATACTAATGAATAAAAGCCAACTGTTTTTTGTTCATACTGTGCACATTCTTAAATATAGGAGTTTACCTTAGTCTTTCTTTCCTAATCTTCAGCGCGGGGGGTGGGGTCCATTCTTGTCAAGTAGCCATTTGTCTCCATACGTGAGGAGTACTAAAGTGTACCTCAGTCTTCCTTTATTTGATCGATTATACAAGGGAGACTAACCAAGTCAAGCATAAATGAATTCAAAGTCTACGCTTGTCAGCTTCATAGACTGAAATATTATAAATCAAAAGCATTCCTCTAACAACACCTTTTCGGAGACTATATGTTTCTAAAGGTAAACTGCAAGTTATTGGTATTGTAAATTCCAGGTATGATGGACAAGATAACACACCCTCACATGCCGGTCTTGCCTTCTAGGTCCCTTGCAATCCCCATTATTGATAAGAGAGAGTAAGGAGACAAGACAAGAATTTTTCATTTTTCATCTACTCTTTCAATTGTCGATTTGCTTTTTATTATCAAATGTACTTTTTCTAATAAGATAGAAACCTTATAGAAATTTCTCATGTTCCTGTATAAAATTGTGTTTGTGAGTCTTCTCTTCCTTTATGTAGTTCGTACAATATATATTACAGAGATCGTTCTTGGACTCGTACTCTTATATCTACAAAAAGACAAAAAATAAAAGAAATCATCCAAAGTTCTCATCTTGAATAGTGCAGTTTACAAGCTTTTTCTGTAGAGTAGTATGTAAAGTTAGAGACCCCGAAAGAGCTCATCTTTCTTTGCAGAGAGTAGAACCATATGCATTTACCTGTTGGAGTAGTTCGACTTATTCTTACTCTTCATAAAAGAAAAGAAATACCTGCTACAGACACATTATCTCTTCTTGCGACTACCTATACAACGTACCAAAATGCTCTAATTGGTACCTTGCTCATAACTCTCAACAATAGAAGTGTCATTCTTACCATAACACCTGATTTCAACATCAGGCTAGATGACCCAACAATATCTGACAAACTCTAAGTTCAAATCTATATCACTGGAGCAGATCAAGACCTTAAAGCAATAATGGCTCGCTACATCGTTAGATGATTTATCGCCTTCAAAATCATAACGTAGATCTAAACTTCCCAAACTCTACTTCAGATGCTCTTTACATGATTGCTGATCATTTCAATGATTAGACTGTTATCATCCAGATCCCGAAGCAGTTACCTCTAAAAGAGTTGGAAAAGTTGATGTCGACAAAATGGATCACAAACTATCTGAAGATGTTCCATACTTACCACAAACACTGATTTCATAAGACCACTCCTCTAATTCTTTAAACTTTTTAAGATGGATCGGTGAAATCTATCTACACCAGATCTACATATGATCAACCAAATACTTCAAACACTTCTAGCCTAGTTTTGATACTACAACCTATTATATCTCATACAAAAGGCAAAGACTCTCTGATTCATTATATAAAATCTAATGGAGATCTAGTTTATATAAGTCATCATCGTGGTCATTTCATTTGGGATACAAATCCCTCTATGTGTGAGCCAAATTGTGAAGTATGTCTGAATCCTGACTCAGACAGTGATGATGATGATGAGTTATATAATCAACAGTGACGAAGAAAGAAAAAGTCAAAGACTCGTTACATGCCTTCTCAATAATATCATCCTCGTCAAGATGATAATGATGATGATTCTAGCAAATCTATTTAACGATGTAAGCCGAAATCTCTTTGTGAGATGCTCAAACCTACTGGCAGAGATTATCTAAAGTCAATCTTCAACTACAACCAGTAATTCCTCCTATTCCTATTGTAACTCCCGCTCCCATACCTTATATGATGGTTCAATCGCATGAGGAAAACTTTCCTCCTTTACACCGGAGCATTGATGATGTCAATAGGGTTATCTCTAGCCCTTATGTTTAAGCCATAAAAATAACTTCTCAAAGAAATTTTATTTCTAATCCTATTGATGAAGTTCTCAACTGGCATATCAACAACATAGTAGCATGGAAAAAAATGCTGAGACGGATTGATTCTAAGTTGGATGGAATCGGTCAATAAAATCATGCTACTCATTAAAAAGTAGACAATGTTTCTTCTCAGATCTAAAAGTTGGACTATAACATCCCATCACCAATGGGAAGGGTAAGATAGTAATTTGGAATGGGCTAGGAGTGTTTTAAATTGTTTGGCTATGTTCATGCATTCATATA
>JAOSBN010000177.1:30976732-31002479 GCA_027563595.1 Erythroxylum suave | reverse complement strand
ACAAACCAACCACTATCAATGGTAATGATAATCATTCCTTCATCTTAACCAACCATCATAATTATAATGATTATATCTATTTTCATTCCTCCCTATATTCATTTCCATTCTCATTCTCATTACCTTTTATAAACCAAGCGTCCCCTTAGAGTTAAACTTAAGGCTTTGAGTAAGAAATTACTCTTAACAAAATTTTAATTAGAGTGACTTAGGAATGAATCTTCTAATGTTATACTTTAGAAAGGAGAAAACATTAGGAATATATAAATTTAGATTAATTAGAATATAAAGATTAAAAAAAAAGTAAAAGTAGTATTTTCGAAACTAATAAAAATAATAATTTATAAAAACATACCAAAATTATTTATAAAATGTATTATAGTTTTAATAAAATAATAGCTATTTTCAATATAATATACTATACGTATTTGTTTTTATAACTCAATTACTTATATATTCTTTCGGAATTGATACATTAGGATTAATAAAATGATTAATTCATTTTAAGATTAATATAAATATATATATGCATAATATATATATTGTCTAAATATGGAAAACAAAATAAAATGTTTAAAGGCGTTAAGATTAATCATCATATTAATTAATTTCTTTTAATATGTGTAATAAAAATATAAAATTTTACAATGGTTATTTGATAATAAATACAATATGAAAAGACAATAATATTTATACAACTATACAAGTAAAAAAAAACTCAGAGACAACTAAAAGGACAACAACAACATCAATTAAAAGTTTTTGTACATAATTTATAAAAAAAATTAAAAATTTGAAAATATTATTATAAACTTAATAAGTGTATTTTTAAAAAATCATATTAAAAAGAAATATAATAATTTAGTAAACACGTAAAAATAATATTTGAAATAAATTCATTGTACTTAGATAACAACTTTTTACATTTACATTATAATTAATTGTTATAATAAAATTACAAAATTAAAATTAAATTCACTTGTTTGTAGGGAATAATTATGAAAACATTATCATTGCTACATATTTTTAATAAATATATATTGGTTTGTATTTTATATCTTTTATTTTATATAAATAATTTTGTATAATTTATATGTAATTTCATCTTAAACTTTACTATAAGTGGTTATGCTATAATTTATAATTTATGAATTTTAAAAACTACAACTACAACTTTTTCAAATTCTCTTAAAATAAATATATAAAAACTTTTAAAAACATATTAAACAACCAGGCTAACCGAGGCCTGACGGGCTGCTTGTGGCTCAAGCGGGTTAACTGAGGCCAGACAGGTTGCTTGTGGCCCGGACAGGCCTCCCTGATCAGTTGACCTCGACCCGCCCACGAGCCATAAGCCACAAGCCATAAACCGGATCATTCTAGCACGCCCCAGCCCAATTCATTGATAAGCCTGCTGATTATCTAATAGTATAGCATATGTTTGGTCAAGTACACATCATTGTGGAATGGTATAGACATGTTCTCTCTCAACTGACCTTCTTCCTAACATCCGACAACCTTACACCCTCCCCCTCCGATAGCCAACTATATTAACCTCCTAAATAACCACCAAAAACTGCCTCCCAACTACTCGATCAATATGACATCTTCAACACCTAAACAGATCATACAAACCAACCCTATCCTTAATCTATTTATAGTAACGTTAAACTTGATTCCCCTTTGAATGGAGCCTCATACAACAAGCAGCATAGCAAGATTCAAGAGTTTAGAGACAAAACAACCTGGTCTTCGATTATGGGTGACTCAAGTAGTTTAGGAAAGCTCAAGTATGTGGAACCTAACTACGACGAACCTATATAGGCTCCAATGAAAATAATACTGATGGGTGATAGGAAGTAGAGTTCTTTGGTTTTAGGATTGTTTTAGAGAGAAGATTAGGATTCCTAGTGGTGAGTAGATGGGCAAATGCAATATGGAAAAACCAGGGGCTGGTGAGTCTAAGGTTAAATAAAGACAAGTTATTTGTATATATGTTCAACTTAAAGGAAATTGCATAGAGGGTTGTATAAGTTGGTCTTTAGCATTTACAGGACTACTTAATCTTGCTTAAAAAAATGGCATCCAAGAGTGACAATGGATAGGACTAAGCTTGACATAGTTCGTCTATGGGTGAACTTCCATAAGGTTCCCCTTGAGTATTGGTCAATTGAAGGAATAATTTACATTGCTAGTAAGGTAGGGAAGCCTATAGAATTCGATGAAAATACTGCACTAATGATGAATATAGGCTTTGCTAGGGTATGTCTGGATGTTGATATCACAAGAAAATTACCTAGAGAGCTGAAAACTATGAAACTACATGAAGTTGGGAAGTTTGTAAAGGATACCCTGAGAATCTCATACATGTGGAAGCCTAAAATGAAAGAGGTAAAACATGTATGGATAAGGAAAGAACATGATGTTGAAACTACATGATGTTGAAGGGATCAAGTTGGCAAAGATAGAAATAGAAAATCCAACAGAATAGAGGGAAACTCAAGGTAGGAGTAGGGATGAGTTATCTGAGAAGGAGGTTTCTATAGTAGAAAAATTGGAAGATGGAAGTGGAAACAAAGAAGAGTTACCTAGGAAGGAGATCTTTATTGCAGATAGTCAGACTAAGGAGGGGGGACTTAAAAATCAACTTGTGTGTAGTAGGTAACCAATGATGGAGAAGGGGGAAACATTAAGATCAAAGTCTATCGTATCTAACTTATCTCTAGGTGGAGGTAGGAAATCTAAAAGAAGAAGATCAAGTAAAAAAAAGTCATGAATAACATTGTTATTTGGAATGTCAGGGGCTTTAATAGTATTAATAAGCAACTTATAGTTAAGGAGAAATAATGTAGATTTTTTTGGTTTGTTGGAAACCAAAATAAAGCAATAACAATTACAAAGATGCTTGTGTTATTTTGGCAATGAGTGGAAGGTGATATCTAATCACACATGTCATGTTTATGGGAGAGTGGTGGTTGGCTATGATTCATCAAAGCTAGAACTGAGTAGTTGGCACTGCACTGATTAGGTGATACACTATGAATTGAAGATTTGAGAGAATGACAGAAGGTTGGCTATTTTGACAGTATATGCTACAAATCATGTTTTCCAAAGGAAACCATTATAGGAGTTATTTGCCTAGGAAAAGTTGCAATATGACAATATCTAAGAACTGGAGGAGGGATTGAAGCTGTGAGTGGAAGGTAAAAGAAGTTATAAATTTACAACAAAACTGAAACATGTTAAAGACAACCCTCAGCAAAAACAATGCAGTATTAGGATCTAAGGAGAAGGGGGAGGCATTGAAAGCTCTACAACAGTGCCAAAGAAGAATAATGTAAGAACTAAAGAACCAAAATTTAATAGTAAAGGAGGCTGAGATGATCAAAAGATACAACAGTATGTTGGAAAACTATGAAAGCCTAATGAGACAAAAATCTAGGATATTATAGTTGAAAGAAGGAGAGAGGCGTACCAAGCATTACCTAAATTCAATCAAAGCTAGGAGGAATAAGAGTAATATCCAGTTTTTGGAAGATGGAAGTGGAACAAAATTTCAGGGTCAAGGGAATATTAAGGGAGTTGTATTTAATTACTTCAGAAATTAGTTTGGTAATGAGGATAGTGTTAAACCCATTCCTGAAACATCTCTGTGAGGTATAAAATAGGTAACTAAGTTAGAGAAAGGAAAACTAATTAAGGAAATAGAGGATGTGGAAATGCACTTTTCTCAATGCATCCCGACAAGGCACCAGGGCATGATGGATTCAATAGAAGGTTCTTCTAAAAGAACTATGATATGTTAAGGGAAGAGGTCATAGGTGCAGGGAAAGAATTCTCCAAAAAAAGGGAAAAATATTAAAGGAATGGAACAAGAACTGTATAAGCCTTATTCCCAAGAACATCAATGCCAGCAAAGTTGAAGAATCTACACCTATTACATGTTGTAACATCCTATACAAGATCATTACCAAAGTACTAGCAAATAGATTAAAGAATAGCATAAAGAGTATCATTAGCCCAACCTAGAGTGCATTTGTTCGAGAGAGGTTAATTGGGAACAATATCTTCCTGTATCAAGAACTCTTGAAAAGGGACAACACTAAGGCAAAAAGGGGAAATTGTACAATCAAAATTGATCTAGCCAAGGCCCATGACTAAATTAAATGGAACTTCCCCAAGAACACACTTAAAGCAGCTAAATATCCTCTGAAGTTTGTGAACTGAATTGAGGAATCTATCACAACATCTACAATTGTAATTTTAATGAATGGTGAGCTAACTAAGTTGATCAAAAATAAAAGAGGGCTTAGGCGAAGGGATCTCCTATCCTTTTACCTACTTCTTTTAGGCATAGAGGTGTTATCAACCTTAATAGAGGTAAACAAAAAAACTCCCCAGAGTTTCACTACCATGAAAGTTGTAAAAATATTAAACAAACACATCTTGCTTTTGCAAATGATATTCTTTTTATTTTTCAGGGTAAACTAATCGACGGTTTACATATGCTAAGTTTTACTATTTTTTTAACCTCAATAATACTACAAGCACATGGGTCGTTTGCGTAGTACCTAAGGTATCGATTCCACGAGAAGGGGTAATCTAATCCTAAAATCTCAGGTGGAACTAAATCACAATAATTCAAAATAAACAACTAATGCAGAAAAGTAATCAATCAAACAATCAATTACGAGAATTAAATTTCAGAAATATAAACTGGATAGTGGTTTGCACAACCCAATTAAGAATCAACCTTAGACAACCAACTGAGAGAATGGGGGTTTTATCCAACCTTAATGAAAATCTAATTGATTATGAGATTATCGAATTACTAGGTTTAGATGATCCTAGGGTGGATTACTCTCTCTCGAGTTATAATCTTTAACCCTAATGTCACTAATTTAAATTATAGAATTGTAATCTCTCAATTTACAATTTACCCAAAGCCTAAATTAGTTATGAAATTGTCTAAAACCTACTGAAAACTTATGCATGATCTTTGGATACATAAATTTAATGATTTGATTAAATTCTTTATCTATCAAAACTACCTAACTCTCGTTAGTCCAATTTGATGATATTCACTCGGTTCACCCTCTCAGATTATTACCAGATTATTAAGCACAGAAATTGAATCACAAATAACTCAATAAAAACATAATAAACCAAATTTCATTAATATCAAGAACAAAATCCCGAAGGTGAGTTTAGACAGTATCCTCAACACTCAACAATCTATCATCTATGTCTATCTAAAATTTAATACAATTGCAAGAGCGAAATAAATCAAAAATAGATCGGAAAGGATGATGATAGAGGCAGCAACGGTGGGAAACCTCTTATTCCGAGAAATACTTCGCATCAAGCTTCTTCTCCGTGTCTCTCTTCTTTCATCTCCTTCCTCAAATCTCTTGATAGTCTCTCTAGGGAATTGGTTGATGCAAAAAGATCCCTTTCTTTATTCTTTTTGATCTTTTTATACCTTGGCAGCCCAAAGGTTTATTCAAAGTTGAAATGATAAGAAAAATCCCTTAAAATTTGACTTTTTCTCGTGCTTGTATGTCTACCAGATGTAGGACATGATGGTGGCCCTGCCTACCATGATTGTGGCCAACATCTAAACTCTTTGTCATGATTGTGGCCCAAATGCCATGATCGTGGCCTGTGACAGAGTCTTCCTGTCACGGTCATGTCCTTGATTCCATGATCGTGGTCTAGTTAGAAGTCTCTGTCACGATTATGGCCTATTGTGCCACGATCGTGGCTTGTGGTCTCATCCCGAAAGTCTCTGAAACTCCTCCAATCTTCAATGCTAGCCCTGAAACACTAACAAACACACCAAGGCACCTAAAAAATGTAACATTTAAGCACAAAGACTTATATTAACCCATAAAAACACTCAAACACATAAATTAACACAAACCTAACCTAAATACACACTAAAAACTTAATTTAACACTTAATACATAACGATTTAAACCCTAAAATATGATGCAAATTTTTATTTATCAACATCCCCACACTTAATTGTTTGTCTTTCCTCAAGCAAACAAAACAAAGAACACATAACAAACACACATCATATAATGCAATAATGAGGCAATGGCTTCATTGAAATAAATTTAATCTTAAACACAATCACTTGAGTTATTTCAAATCATTAATGTGCAAAATCTGTGTCTAAGGGCTTTGAACTAAATATACAACTTAATTGAATTCCAAGTGTTAATTTATTTACCCTTTTTAATTGCACATACACATTAATAATTCTTTAGTCCTTCATACTTTGTAACTATTCCTAAGTGCCTTTTCATGAAAATTCAAGCATATTACAAGTCTAGTAGGTTTATTAAGAAGACACTTTTTTTTAATTTTATTGATCATAGACTTAGTCTTTTTACGCGGAGGCAAACATCGGTAACGAATATCAATCTGGTTAGTTAACTAAGTCATGTTTATTAAACAACTTAGTTGAAACATCATTATAGCTTTTTGATGTGAAAGCAAACATTTGTAATGCATGTCAATCCAGTTACTCGGGTATTATCATGTTTTCAACTGACTACTAGCTCTATTCATAACCTGAAGGTCAGTGGAATAGTTATTTATTTAACAAAAGATGTATTTTTATTTATTATTACCTACCTTGTTTTTTAAGCTATTTGTTAACTTAAGTAGAAAGGTCTCAAATTATGAATGAATGTGACAATCTAGAGGGTGCTAAACTTACACCAAGTCCCAATTAAGCTGTATATCTATCCAACAAACCCTAATTCACTAATTTTGTGAGCTAAGGATTATTCACAACTTAATAGACTTTGCTTAAAATTAAATAAATTTCAATCCGTCTAAATTATTTACACATTCAAAAAATTCATACAATGTAACCTAACATTATCATACCATATGCAAAATCACATAAAAGCAAAACATATAACCCTTCCCGATACTTGAACGACACATTGTCCTCAATGTGAGGAGGAAACAAACTAGCACAAAAAGACAAAAAGAAATATAGAATTAAGGTAAACAGAAATAAATAAAAAAATAAAAACAATAGAACTAAAGGCTAATTTCAAAAGGAAAAATTGGGTTAGATAAAAATCTCATGGAGATGGAGGTGGTGAAGGTGTCGGAGGTGAAAATTGAACGCCTTGAGCCTTGAAATACCAATGGATTCATTAGATATCCCTGCTCCGGCATCGCTGTGTCCGTGCCATTTCCCTTATGGTTCTGGTGTTCTTTGCAATTGTCTTGTTGATGTCGGAGATCGTGTCCAAAACTTTCTTCCAACCTTGTTCTTCCTCGGATTCTTCATTAGTGGATTCCTCTTACTAAAGCGGCGCTAAACTTGAGCTTGCCTGACTGGGTCTAATATTCACATGTGTCTTTTGGCTGATATCTTTAAGTTAGGGGGTGGACTGTTAACCCACTACGGTCTATGCCATAATACTCAGCTATGGCAGACACTATATACTCGATTCCTAAATTGTTACTCCTCTTGTGCATAATCACAACAATGGCATTCAACACATGTGTGGATGTACACACTAGAATGCCGGGGTCTATGCACCACAACATAAATAGTTCTTTTATGAAACACTTGTTGGTTTCTGTTTTGTCAAAAATCAGCTGACATATGAATTTATGTTGCAACAAATGTTCGTGGGACCTAATTATGTTGTTATGTGCATCCTTGGCGTGAAATTGATCAATTCCAATAGGTTCATTCCAATATTGATAAGGATGAAAATCATCATGCTGATCGGTGATTGAGGATTTGGGGAATCCACGCATATCACACATGATTTCTACATTTAGTTTTTACGCTTTTCTTCTCAACCTAAACCACAATTCCTTGGGACTCCTAAGGTTATAAGTTAGTGAAGTGAAAAATTCCACCGTGAGCTCCTAATAGACAAGAAATTGGAACCGTATAAATTAGGCCATCTGGATTCTCTCAACTAGTTTTCTACTCTCTCACACAATTCTAATATATCGAGGGCTTTGAAATCGATGTATCTAGGAACTAAAATTTTTCTAGAGTTTAGGGATCTGAAATGAATAGCTTCCTCCTTTTGTAGATCATGAAGGGCACTCCAAATTCCGCTGCTTAGTTTCTTCTCCCACGTCCCATAACTTAATTTCGTTTGGCTTCGTATCTTCAGGCAAATTGCTTGATGCAAGGCATAATTTTTTAGGAATTGAGTAAAATTTGGAAGAATTTCCATGTTTTGAGACTCCTTGGCCATTGTTTATTTTTCGATATCTTCGTTTTCTTCTTCTCGTCGATCTTTCCTAAGGGTTCATTCTAATTGTGTGATATCTTAGTCTAACATCTCCATTGTATGATTTGAACCTTTCATGACTCTTGTGTTCATACAAGAGCATGATTTCTGAAATAAAAAAATAAGAATGAAACAAAAATTAAAAATAATCTAATGCCTTAAACTATAGAGCTAAACTTGATCAACGCCAAAAAAATCTAATAGTGCCAAAAACTTAAGACGGTTTACGTATACTAAGATTTACTATTTTTTAACCTCGATAATACAACAAGTGCATGGGTTGTTCACATAGTACCTAAGGTATCGATCCCACAAGGAGGGGTAATCTAATCCTAAAATCTAAGGTGAAACTAAATTGCAACAATTTAAAATAAACAACTAATGAAAAAAATTAATCAATCAAACAATCAATTACGAGAATTAAATTTTAGAAATATAAACATGATAGTAGTTTGCACAACCCAATTAAGAATCAACCTAGGACTACCGATTGAGAGAAAGGGGATTTTATCCGACCTTCACGAAAATCTAATTGATTATGAGATTACTAAATTAAAGGGTCTAGATGATCCTAAGGTGGATTACTCTCTCTCGAGTTATAATCTTTAACCCTAATGTATAATCCCTAATTTAAATTATGGAATTGTAATCTCTTGATTTACAATTTACCCAAAACCTAATTAGTTTTGAAATTATCTAAAAACCTACCGAAGACCTGTGCACGATCTCTCGCTATATAAATTTAACGATTTGATTCAATTCTTTATCTATTAAACTACTTAACTCTCGTTAGCCCAATTTGATGATATTCACTTGGTTCACCTTCTCAGTTTGTTACCGAATTATTAAGCACAGAGATTGAATAAAAAATAACTCAATAAACCAAATTTTGTTAATATCAAGAACAAAATCCTAAGGGTGAGTTTAGACAGTATCCTCAACACTCAATAATCTATCATCTATGTCTATCTCAAATTCTATACAACTGTAAGAATGAAGTAAACCAGAAATTGTTTAGAATGGATGATGATGAAGGTAGTGACAGCGAGTAAACTCCTGTTCCAGGAAGTACTTCGCGTCAAGCTTCTTCTTCGTGTCTCTCTTCCTTTGTCTCCTTCCTCAAATCTCTTAATAATCTCTCTAGGGTTTCGGAATTGGCTGATGAAAAAGCTCCCTTTCTATGTTCTTTATGTTCATTTTATACCTTGGCATCCCTAGGGTTTATTCGGGACCTAAACGGTCCGACAAATCCCTCGAAATTTGACTTTTTCTCCTATTTAGGTGTCTGTTGACGTATGCCACATTCGTTGCCCTGCCTGCCATAATCGTGGCCAGCATCTAAACTTTGCAATGATCATGGCCTGTGATATAATCTTTCTGCCATGATCGTGTCCCTTATTATACGATCGTGGTCTGGTTAGAAGTCTTTGTCAAGATCGTGGCCTATTGTGCCATGATCGTGGCCTGTGATATTATCCCGAGAGTCTCCGAATCTCCTTCATTCTTCGATGATAGCCTTGAGACATAAACAAACACATTAAGGTACCTCAAAAATATAACATTTAAGTACAAAGACTTATACTAACCCATAAAAACACTCAAACATATAAATTAACATAATCCTAACCTAAGTACACACTAAATACTCAATTTAACACTTAATACATAATAATTTACCCTAAACATGATGCAAATCACAACTATCAAAGACTAGTAATCCATAAATACCCTTCTCTAAATAGTTGAAGATTTTAAGGAAATTTTATGGTTTAGAAGCAACCTCAATAAATGTAGTTTCTACTTTTCAACTAGTGCTAAAAGTGAAATAGCAACAAAAGGCATTAAGTTGGGTATGAAGCAAGGCTCCTTGCCATTCAAATAACTAGGAGATTTAATTTTATTGAAGAGGATCAATGCTGCAGATTGTAAGCCATTGTTAGATAACATCCATAGGAGGATCATTCACTAGTGTAACAAATTCCTAAACTATAGGGGAAGACTACAACTGGCTTAATCTATATTAAATCACCTTACAAATTACTCAATAATTCATATTGCACTCCTTAAGAACATTTTGGATGAATTGAAAAGAAGTTGAGGAACCTAATATGGAATGAATCAAGCCTTAGCAATAGGAAATCAAATTAAGTTAGGGTTTGATATACTAGCTTAAGCTATAAGCTTAGATAGATTAATAAATAAGATCAACCTAGCCTAGAAGTTCTGGTAGATATGCAAACAAAAAGAACTCTAGTTAAGGTGCGTACATTGTGTATATTTAAAAGAAAATAGTATTTGGAACTTGGGAATTAAATAGAACATGTCTTAGAACCTTAGATAGATATTGAACAAAAGAAATTGGATATGAGACCTGGTTGTTAGTAGAGTTGAGAATAGGAAGTCTACTTCTTTTGGTTTGACAATTGGCACCTTATAAGACGATTGTACTAGATAGAAGAGTTAAAACACCTCAAATATATGATTCACTCGAATATTAGAGTTATCAAATTCATTAAAGACAACAAATAGGAATGATCTTTTCACAAAAAACAGAAGAGTGGAAGCTATTAAGAGGAATATGCCAAATTACCTTGGAGAAAGGATGATGAGGGGTTGTGGATTGTAGACAGATTAAAGAAATTTAGCTCCAAAGGATGCAAATTTTACCTGTAGGAAGATCTGAACCGAAGGGTGAATTGGGATAGACTTGTACAGGATGTTGACATACTCCTTATATATGTGTTTATTCTCAGGATGGGGATATCTGGAAAGCTTGTAACAAAAGACCAGATTAAGAACCATATTGAGCCTTATGATTGTGAATTCTGCAATTCCCAAATGAAAAATATAGAACACATATTGTTAAACTACAAGTACACAGTGGAAATGTAAAGGAAAATAAAAAAATCCTTGATGTAAACCTAAATACATAAAGCTGGAAAGACTTGATAGAGAGGGAATAACCTTAAGAGGGGTGAGTGAAGCAAACTAAAAAGCACTGAAGATTAGCATAATAATGGTGGTGTGCTATATATGATAGGAGAGAAATATAAAGGTATTTAGATGAGTAACTAGAGAATTAGATCACCTATTTTAGAAGATTTTTCTACATTGCAGGCTCACTCTAATAGCAACAGGGATTGCAGTGAAGCTCTCCCCAAACGTGAGAAGAAGATGACAATTTGACTAAAAAGGGAAAATTAGTTTGCAGTTAACATGACAAATGTTTAGATATCACAAGTTTAGTGGGTAAAGCATTGAGTTTCCTCTTTTGCTAGAGCACTTTTGAAACCTATTATAGTTGTATTTTACCATAAGGTAATATAATAAATTAAAATTAAAAAAGTATACATCATGGTGCACATATCTAATTGCATTGACATATGTATAGAATTTTAATGATAAAGAGTTTTAAGAAAATAGAGTTGTAGTAGTTACTTATTTACACTTAACCAAGATTTTAAAAATAGGAAAGAAATATACAAATAGGAAAACACAATTATCAATCTAATAAGGAGTATGCAATTGTCCCCTTTAATTTATTCTTATATAAACTTATCAATAAAATGCCACTCTTGACACTTGTTTATTTTCTTCTTCAATATTAAGACATTGTTTAATGCTACAAACATGTTCCTTATTTGTTAGGACATAACAAGAAAATTTTCTAAAATCTTTCCAGTTCAGGTATATTGAGAAAAAAATTAAAAATATATTATATCAATTCTACAAATTTGAACTCCCAAAATTTAGTCTGTCTTACCCTATTCTTTGTCTCAAGTGTAAAGAACAACCAATTCCAAGTAATATTAATTAATTCCATATCATTTCTAACTCAAAAAATGCCATACACATATATAGAGAAAGGATTAAAATAATCTTTTAAAACCTCTTATGTATGTACAACAATTTTCTTCAATCATTCTGAAATCAATTGAAATAATGACTCAATGAAATCAATAACATTATTATTTTGATGATTCTTTCAAACCATATATTAAATGTTTTAGGTGACACACTTAATGTTTTCAATCTTTGGATACAAAACTCACTGGTTGATTCATATGGATCTTCTCTTCTAGTTCTCTATTAATAAAATTTGTCTTCATAATTTAGAACAATTCTAAATTCATATGTTTGATGATAGCCAAAGTAGGCGAAATAAGGCAAATCTTACTATAAGGAATCGTGTCTATACTTTATACTTTAGATATAACCTTTGTGATAAAGAGGACCTTATGTTTTTTAATAGCAAAAAGGTTATTTTAAACCTTTATTTACACTAAAATATGTGTCAGACATAATATTTTATAGTATTAAAAAAAAACCTAACTCATATTCAGCTCACCCATTTATCACCAAAAATTGACATAACCCAAACTCTTGTTAAGATTTTTTCAATTTGAGCTAATATGGACACTTTAATAAGTGTAATGGGATCCACTAATTTCAGCTTTTATTTTAAGGGAATGTGAATCAAGTGTGTAAAAATATTTGGCTTGAGTTGTTAAGAAAATCACTTTACTTAGAACAACAATCAAACAAATGGTATTTTTTTACGAAACTAGATAAATCATTAGTGAATAGAATATACATGAGTGACTTTACAAACTTCTCCACAAAATTCAACGAACAATTGACCTTATAACTATTAGCTTAAGGTTTCTTATTAATGATTTTGATGATAACCATAATATTTCAAAATTCAAATTGGATTTATTTCCTTGTACAATTAATGGTCTAATTCTCAAAAGGAAATAAAATCATAGCAGAAATGCTTCCTTTCTTGCAGGAACCTTCCTAATGAACTTTCCTTATTTATTTCATAATATCTGGAAGAATCTTGTTATCATTGGACTTATTTTCTTTTATTGTTAATTGGTTAATTCTCAAAAGAAAATAAAATCATAAGAAATACACTCCTTTTTTGCAGGAACCATCTTTATAAACTTACCTTATTAGAAATGGTTTATCCAAAAAGATTATACTAATTATGAAGGTGGTACATTAGCTCTATGATTACTGAAAATTTTTGGCAAAGATGACATCGAAATTATTCAAATTTAAATCCATTTAATTGACTAAGGATGACAGTAAAGCAATGACTAGTTGAAGGAAATGCCTACTTAAAGAAGACCCATTGCTTTTGTAAAAACATATCAGACTCTTAAATTACATCAACAACATTAATACTTGTAAAAGTCATATTCTTATCAAATCTTTTGTGCTTTAGAAAGTGAAAATTCTCTTTGCGATTGATCATTAAAGCTCATATTGAGCAAATTACATTTTTATCTATTGAGAGCTAGTAGAGGCTAGCTAAATACTACTAGTTTAGAAGGTTGGAAAACATTGAAAAATATGTACTCGTGAGCTTGAACTGGCTAATCAAATTACTACTTAAGATTTTAGTGAAGCACTCAAGCTGGATACTCAGGGACTCGATGTAGGCTTAGGTTATAATTCAAACAAGTATAAATCAATTACATCATTCCTCTCTCTCTTTAACTTTTAAATTTCCTTAGTATATTATTTATGGTTTCATTTTTACAAGAGGCTCCTTCACTTTTATAATAGGCTCCTTCTGTTTTTCAACTTGCAAGAGCTTCTTTTCAGTTTTAGCAAATGCATTCTATTTTAAATTGTTTTAAAATAATTTATCATTTAGAAAGCTCCTATCGTTTAATAGGCTTCTATCATTTGATGGGCTCCTATTGTTTTAAAATTTAACATGCTCCTATCTTTATACGAAGTGAAAGTAACTTGGAAAAATATTCAAGTCACACATAATTTACCACCCTCTTGCATGTGTTTACTTTATCAATAACATAGCTCAAATAAAGCCAATTAGGAATCTTTGAGCAAACATTCTCTTTTTAAACTTAATAACTATGTGATGATTTTAAAAGATTTGAAGAAGCAAATACTAAGGGAATTAACACTCTAATAAATGGCCACTCCTTATTTTCTTATATGGTGAAGCTTAAAATTATCAAAGGGATGAAATTATTGAACTTAAAGTTAGCTAGTAAAAGATAATAGGTTGTTGCTAAAGCTAAATAACGTAATGTGATTGAAAATCCCAGTAATTCCTCCACTCAAATAATAATCTTAAAGTAGTTGAAGGAAAGAAATTGAAGATCTATAATAAAGCTCTAACCGCTCACCATTCTTATATCAGGGAAAAAAATGCAATTAAGATGGTTAAAGGATGATGAAAGTAAAATCCTAAATATTTCCATAATTCCATTATTTAGAGGATAAACTCTAATATGGTAATTTCCTCCACGTAGATAATGGTAGAGTTGTAATCTAGCAAAGAATAAAGCTTTAGCTCTTGACTATTTCAACAACCTCGTAGGAAGCAGTAATCATTCCCATAACAACATCAAGTATATTTATAAACTTATACTAAATAAGATCAACCATCTTAAATTAGAATTGCTTATATAAATTTTACTACAACTATGGTAGATGCAACATTATTTATCCTTAATCTAGATAAAACCCTAGGAACTAACCAAGGTAGTGTGTTTTCCTTTAGCAAATCCTATAACTTGACAAGAAACTTAGTTTTAGAAATATGTACAAAACTTTTCAGTAACGATAGGTTGTAAAAATAAATTAACAAAATGTTTATCTGCTTACTTATGAAGGTACTAAATCCTTTAACTCTAAAGGACTTTTTCCTAGTCTCGTGCTACAATACGATCTACAAAATAAAATCGAAAATGTTAGAGTAGTGCTCTAAAGGCAATCACCTTTAGCACTTTTGTATAAACTTTATTTTGATTAATAAAGTGAAAGACATTTTTCATTAATTTGATATTCTTTTATATATGAATTGATGTTGATCTTAAATCGAATTAATGAAGTCCATGATATATATTATAGCATGAAGGAAATCATGATGAGATCATGATAATGAGATTCCTATCATATGTAATTATGTTATTATCTTAATAATCCCTAGTCATAGGATTAATAAGACAGACATTATTAATCCAAACAAACTAGCACATGTTATACTTCTTGATTTGATCAAATAGTGGATCTCATAAACTGTAAACATGAGATGTTTAGAGTTAAAATGTGGATGTTTACTAAGGGTAGTAAGTATATCGAATGACTTGTTATGAGATTATCACATGGATGATCTATCAAATGTTAATGATTAATCTCATCATAGCAATGGTGTAAATATCCTAAGAATTGAGGTACTCAAGGATATCTTGGATACTAATCCTATACTTTTACATCATTCCTTGTTACCCCAAGATGAGGTCGCTCTTAGGGTGGTGATCGGGTACAACTATTAGTATTTGAAGGTAATTAGGTAAGCAATAAAGGATTCACCACTTCTAATAGAAGGAGATGATACCCACAGCCTCTTGTTGGGGTCATTACCTAGGAGTCTCTGGCCAGAGCAATTATGTGTCATAAAGGGAGTCTTCAATGACATATAGAATAATGAGATCCTAGGACAAGAACTAATATCACTTAGACTAGATGTGACGTAGTCAGTTTAGTGGTAGTTAACACAGAGCCTATACTCCAAACCAAGTAGGTTATAGTATGATGAAAGGACGAATTATATTGTAATTGTCTATGGAAAAATTCATAAGTTGGATAATTAACTATTGAAGAGTTTATGTGTTAATCTACTTATATTCCGGCAAATTGGCATCATGAAACCCTTCATGATTTGCTTGAATTAAGGGTTAATTCAAGTGCCTAAATAACTGAGAACCTAAGAGTCACATGCATAAAAGATTAGATGAAAAACAAGTGTGTATGGCCTAATTTAAGGACACCATGATTGTGACTTATAGGGCCATGATCATGGCCAAAGGTGAGCCTATTTTAAAAAGGCCACGATTGACAAGGGGCAAGAGATGATATATAAATGAGTTCTTCACTTATGTATATGAGTTTCCTTCACTTATTACACACTCAAGTGATAGAGAAAGGGTTTTTAGAAGAATTCAAGAGTGAGAGTAAGGTGTCTTGAGTTTTTTTCTTACAATTCATGCAATTGTTGTATGAATCAAAATCCATGCAATAAGATTCTTGACCAATCTTCCATCATGTTGAGCATCTACTACTACTCATCTAGTTTGGTGCTTAAATAACCCTTAAACATTGTTTCTTCTTCCATATTTGCAAGTTATTGAGATCAAGGAAGGGTGTGGTGTTTGCAATAACTCAACGAAGGAGAAGAAACAAGAAAGGAGGAGATACACAAGGTGAAAAGTTTATATTTCATGTTCTCTTATACATATCTATGCATGCATGTTATGATCTTATGGTTTTTGGGGTTATCATGGTGTCTGAATCTTAATTCCGATACTTCCACTGCATCTGCATGCATGTGATGCATGCAACTAAGCTAACCCAATAGTGGTATCAGAGAAACTCTATGCATGTGTCAAATGATGTATTGAACCTATGCAAAGTGTTTGCTAGGTTGTGACTGACTTATATGTTCAATTGTAAAACATCTAGTAAATTCTATAAATTTTTTTTTCTGATTTTCTTCCTCATAAATGTTTATAAGATGTTACATTATGTTTCTGTAGAAGGATAATGCAATTGAATGTCATTTGCTATTTTATTTCGAATTTATATCCAGACTGTTCACATGTTGATTTTAGGGATTTTCTAGAAAACTGATTATATGTGCTAGTTTTGAAAATTTCGTAATAATTCTAATTTTTTCCTATTTTTCTTTCACAAAAATGTTTATAAGGTGTTATATTATGTTTATGTAACGGGAAAATATTTAATATCATTTTTATTTTATTACGAATTTAGTTTCAGCTTGAGGCATGTATGAAGTTCTGGAAAATCTGGAAATGTGATGAACATGCATACATGAAAATTTCATATTAATTTTTATAAAAATTATTTTTATAAATTTTATGCATGCATATGCAATATGAGAAGTTTCCATATGTATGAGAAGCATGAAACTTATTGTTAAATTGATTATCTTATGCATGCATGATGTAATGTGTGAATTTTGTTAAAAGTAATGTGACAAGTGTCATGCACATATGATGTGTTGGATTATTCCAATTTATTAATAAATAATTCCTAAGAATTAGGTTCTGAAAATTTTTATTAGACACATTTGGAATGTGTCTAAGACTCTGGAATTTTTCTAGAATTAATTGAATTTGATTCAATTAATAAATAAAGTCAAAGTCAACATTGGTAAACTTTTTTGAAAGTTGATGGAGTTGACTTACTTAATGACTTATAATGTATGTATTTCGGTTATGAGACTTAAATAAGGTTCTTATGTGATATTATTTTGATGCAAATAACATGCTTAATGCATGTTCACAAAATTAGAGTTCCAGAAAATTTCCAAACATTGAATCGATTTTTTCATGTCTAGTATGTTAACTTATTTATCTTAACCATTTTGGCTGTCAAGATAATTTTGGCATGTGCCGAAATTGTTTAGGTAAATTTAAGATGACCTAATCATATTATAGAGGAATAATTGGTGTACAAGAATTTCGAAAACCCCTAGGGATTAATTTAGAATTAATCCAAATAGAGCATAACATTTCTAGTGTGACTAGAGAAAGGCATAAATAACAAGGATTAAAGTGTTTAATTTAGACATCAAAATCATTAAATTTTGAGGTTCCTAATAGAATCACATTTATAATTCAGATTAGCCAAGCCTAACACTAGTACTCAATTAGGTTCAAGAGTTGAATCGAATCACATTCTTTGGATGCATAGTCAAGTCACAACCTAAATTAAACCTCCTTTGTGTGATACATGCATCAGATGCATTTTAAAGGTTATTATGGACAAAGGCTCAAAGTATAGATGAGAACAAAGAACAAGTCCCTCAACAGAATATTATGAATTACACCTTACATTGAAATGGCAAGAACCAGAGTTCTTTTAGAGTAGGGTTGTTGGGTAAACCTAAGCCCGCTCTACACGAATATGTTTAAACCATGGAAATTATATTTCCAGATTAATGAGTTGGTCCTACTGGAAGTGTTGATTTGTTGGGCAAACCCAAGGTTAACATGGATAGAGGCAAAGTTAGGTTATATACATGGGATGTATATAAATCAAGAGTTGATGACCCAATGAGTGTGCTAAATCAATAGTTGATGGCACAAGTTGATAGTTGCATAATTGAATGCAATTGGTATGAATGATACCTACTGATTGACCTAAGGTGGCGTGTTGGGCAAACTCAAGATCATTCTTGGTGATATCGGACATCGACCCATTAGGAAGACTATAAATTTTCTTGAATTCGTAGTGAGTGCTATGGATTTGAATAAGAATAGTAAGACCTACATGCATGTGATTAAAGCCTTTGTCAATATGCATTAAATGTAATTCTAACTTTTTTCTCGTTCTTCTAGATTATTGAGTCACCATGATGTCTTTTAGTGTGAACCTACGCTCCCTGTTAGATTCCAACAAACTCACGAGACCAAACTTCTTGGATTGGTTACGGAATTTGAGAAATTTTCTCAAATTTGAGAAACTAGGATATGTCCTAGATGAACCACTTCCTGATCCCCCTACTGTTGATGCATCTAATGAAGATCAGAGAGCTTACAAGAAGCTATTGGATCATAGTGAGTTGGCTAGTTGTACAATGCTAGCCTCTATGTCACCAGAATTGCAAAAGCAGTATGAGGCTATAGATGCTCATATAATAGTCTACCATCTGAGGAAATTGTTTGATGACCACGCTCAGTGTGAAAGGCTTAAGACCTCGAGGTTGCTTTTCCGTTCTAAGATGGCATTCTAAGATGGACGATGGATCATCTCCAGTGTAATATGCATTGAAAATGAATGGATACATTCAGAGATCAGGCAGTTTAGGCTTCATTATGGATTATGAATTAAACATAGACTTAATTCTGATTGGTTTGACTGATAGTTATTCACAGTTTGTGCTTAACTATTGGATGAACCAAATATCTAGGATGATACCTGAGCTGATTAATCTGCTTAAAACAGCTGAGCAAACTGTCAGGAAAGACAGTAAGGTTGTGATACTGGTGGACTTTGCTTTTGGTTCTCAAAAGAAGAACTAAAACAAGAAGAAGAAGTCCAAGAGGCCAGTGGGAGGTAGCTAAGAAGAAGGCAAAGGAGACAACACCAAAGGGAATATCTTTCCATTGTAACAAGGAAGGATATTGGAAGAGGAATTGCAAAGCTTATCTGGAGTCACTGAAGTAGACGAAGGCATTAGATGGCCCACCATATACTTTAGGTATGTTGTCTGTCATTGAGGTAAATACTATTTCTGATCATAACATTTGGGTATTAGATACCAGATGTGGTTCACATATATGTGTTGATATGCAAGGTCTCAAGGATAGTAAACTGCTCAAGAAGGGACAGATGGACCTTTGTGTGGGAAATGGAGCAAGAGTTTCTGCAATAGCCGTAGGAACACATATTTTGTATCTTCCTAGTAGGCTAGAGTTAATTTTGGAAAATTGCTATTATGTGCCCTTTGTGACTAAAAACATTATATCTGTTTCATGTCTTAATAAAGCAGGATTTCATTTAACTTTTTCAAGCAATGGTTGTTTAATTAAGTTGAATGAAATGCTGTATGGTATTGCTACATTATGCAATGGAATTTACATATTAGATATGTCCAATCCAATTTTAAATATCAATGACAATAAAAGACAAAAACGAGATAACCTAAAATCATCTTACTTATGACATTGTCGACTTGGCCACATAAGTGAGAAATGTATGATTAAGCTACACAAGAATGGTAGCCTAGGGTCATTTGACTATGAATCATATGACACATGTAAATCTTGCTTGTTAAGCAAAATGACTAAATTACCTTTTAAAGGAAAGGGTGAACAAATGAATGGGTTATTAGACCTAATACATTCAGATGTATGTGGTCTGATGTCCATTCATGCCAGAGGTGGTTTTGTGTACTTCATTACTTTTATTGATGATTATTCATGATATAGGTATGTGTATCTAATAAGATACAAGCCTTAAGTATTTGAAATGTTCAAACAATTTAGACATGAAGTAGAGAAATAACTTCGTAGAAGTATTAAGACACTTCGATCAAATCGAGGTGGTGAATACGCAAACGAGGAATTTCTAACTTATCTTGGAGATAATCGGATAGTATCTTAGTGGACTCTACCTTATACACCATAACATAATGATGTAGCTGAAAGGAGAAAATGAATCTTGTTAGACATGGTAAGGTCAATGATGTGCTTAGCGGATTATCAAAATCCTTTTGGCGTTATGCAGTCAAGACTGCTATTTATGTAAAAAACAGAGTCCCTTCAAAGGCAGTTGAAGTTACTCCATATAAGATGTGGACTAACAAAAGGCCCTATCTTTCACATATGAAAGTTTGGGGTTGTCCGGTTTATGTGAAGCGAATTCAATTAGATAAGCTAGAAACAAAATCTGATAAATTTTTGTTTATAGGATATCCTAAGGAAACAATTAGATATCAGTTCTATAATGCTTTAGAGCAAAAGGTGTTTGTCTTAAAGTATGTTGTCATTTTAAAGAAAGAGTTTCTTCTAAGAGAAGACAATGGGAGCAAAGTTGAACTTGATGAAGTTTATGATGCTTAATCAGACGTAAATCAATTGCCTGAACTTGAAATTGTTGTTCATCGAGATGAGACAATAGTTGAACCTTCTGACACATAAAATGTTTGTAGGTTAAGTAGGATACAAAATGTTCTTGAGAGATATGGATTACTCTTAAGCGAACACAATGACATATTGCTCATAAAGGATGATGAGCCTATAAACTATGAAGAGGCTCTGAAGAGTTCAGAAACTAAAAAGTTTCTTCAAGCTATAAAGTTCGAAATGGATTCCATTTATGAAAACCAAATATAGACTTTGGTTGACCCACCCGAAGGATTAAAACTCATAAGGTGCAAGTGGATTTTCAAGAAGAAAATTGACATGGAAGGTAACGTGATTACCTACAAAGTGAGGGTAACCACTAAAAGGTAATCATCAAAGATAATGAGTTGACTATGACAAGACATTTGGCTCGTAGCTATGCTTAAATCCATTAGAATACTCCTAGCCATTACTACTCAATATGGCAAACGGATGTGAAGACAACTTTCCTAAATGGAAACCTTGTTGAGGATGTATATATGATACAATCTAAGGGCTTTGCATCCAATGATGGAAAAAAGGTACGTAAGCTTCAGAAATCTATTTATAAATTGAAGCAAGCATCTAGGAGTTGGAACATCTAATTTTATGAGACAATCAAAGAGTTTGGTTTCTCACAAAATCCTAATAAACCATGCGTGTACAAGAAGGTTAGTGGGAGTGCTATCATATTCCTTGTGTTATATGTGCATGACATATTGCTAATAGGAAATGATGTCTCTAGTTTGCAGCCAGTCAAAGTTTGGTCGTCCTGGAATATTTCCATGAAAGACCTTGGAGAAGCAACTTATATATTAGGAATAAAGATCTATAAAGATAGATCAAGGAAGTTGCTGGGTCTTTTACAGTCAACATACATAGACAAAGTGCTAAATAGGTTTAACATGGAGTAGTGTAAGAGAGGTTTTCTTCCTCTAACTCATGGGATAAAACTCTCCAAATCTATGTGTCCTAAGACGTAAGGTGAGAGGACTCGCATTAGTATGATCTCATATGCTTCAATAGTAGGATCAATCATGAATGCTTTATTATGTACTAGACTTGATATATCGTATGTTATAAGTGTTACAAACAGATATCAATTAGATCCTGGTGAGGGCCACTGGATGGCTGTCAAGAATATTCTAAAGTACTTGAGAAGGACTAAGGATGCATTCTTGATATATGAAAATAGAGATCTTGTAGTGAGCGGACATATGGATGTCAGTTTTCAATCTGACCAGGATGACTCCAAGTCTTAATCAGGTTATATTTTCACACTAAATGGTGGAGCAGTCAGTTGAAAGAGTTCCAAACAAGAGATGATTGCAGATTCAATGACCGCGTCAAAGTACATTACAGCTGTGGAATTGGCAAAGGAAGCTGTTTGGATCAAAAAGTTCGTCATGGAACTTAGAGTGGTTCCTAGCATAGCAGACCTAATATTGTTTTACTGTGACAACAATGGGGCTATTGCTTAAACCGAAGAACCAAGGTCTCATCAGAGGTCCAAGCAATACTCAGGAGATATAACCTGATTAGAAAGATTATTGATAGAGGTGATGTGAAGATTGAGAGAGTCCCCACAGATAAGAGCATTGTCGATCCTTTGACTAAGCCACTTCCTCAAACAAAATTTGTTTCTTGTGTACTCGTCTATGGTATTAGATATAAAGGCGATTGGATTTAGTGTATGTGAGAGATTGTTAGAGTAGTGTCCTAAAGGTAATCACCTTTAGCACTTTTGTACAAACTTTATTTTGACTAACAAAGTGAAACGAAATTTTCATTAATTTGATATTCTTTTACATATGAATTGATGTTGATCTTAAATCGAATTAATGAAGTCCATGATACAAAACATAGTATGAAGGAAATCATGATGAGATCATGATAATGAGATTCATATCATGTGTAATAATGTTAGTATCTAAATAATCCCTAGTCATAGGATTAATAAGATAGGACATTATTAATCTAGACAGACTAGTACATGTTATACTTCTTGATTTGATCAAGCAGTGGATCTCATAAACTGTAAACATGTGATGTTTAAAGTTAACATGTGGATGCTTACTAAAGGTAGCAAATACATCAGATAACCCTCTATGAGAATATCATATGGATGATCAATCGAATGTCAATGAGTAATCTCATCATAGCCATGGTGCAAATATCCTAAGACTCGAGGTACTCAAGGATATCTTGGATACTGATATTGTACTTTTACATCATTTCTTGTTACCTTAAAATGAGGTCGCTCTTAGGGTGGTGATTGGGTACAGTTATTAGTATTTGAAGGTAACTGGGACTCCTGATAGAAGAAGATGATACCCACGGCCTCTTGTTTGGGTTATTACTCAGGAGTCTCTGGCCAGAGTAATTATATGTCATAAAGAGAGTCTTCAATGACATATAGAGTAACTAGATCCCAGGACAAGAACTAACATCCAATGACACATAGAGTAATGAGATCCTAGAATAAGAACTAATATCACTTGGACTAGATGTGACGTAGTCAGTCTACAGGGAGTTGACACATAGCCCATACTCCAAACCAAGTGGGGTATAGTATGGTGAAAGGACGAATTGCATGGTAATTGTCTATGGAAAGGTTCATAAGTTAGATAATTAACTATTGAAGTGTTCATGTGTTAATCCACTTATATTCTGGCAAATTGGCATAATGAAACCCTTCATGATTTGCTTGAATTAAGGGTTAATTCAAGTACCTAAAATAACTGGGAACCTAAAGGTCATATGCATAAAAGATCGGGTGAAAAACAAGCGTGTATAGCCTAATTTAAGCAAGGCACAATCATGACTCATAGGGCCATGATCGTGGCCGAAGGCGAGTTTATTTTAAAAAGTCCACAATTGTGGCTCATTGGCCACAATCGTGATAGAGGTCAAAAAATGATATATAAATGAGTTCTTCACTTATGTACACGAGTTTCCTTTACTTCATACACACTCAAGTGATAGAGAAAGGGTTCTAGAGTGAGAGTGAGGTGTTTTGGGTATTGTTCTTACAATTCATGCAATTGTTGCATAAATCAAAGTGCATGCAACAAGATTCTTGACCTATCTTCCATCTTCTTCAGCATCTACTAGAATTCATCTAGTTTGGTGCTAAAATAACCCTTAAACATTATTTCTTCTTCCATCTTTGCGTGTTCTTGGAGATTAAGGAAGGGTTTGGTGTTTGCAACAACCCAAACAAGGAGAAGAGACAAGAAAGGAGGAGATACATAAGGTAAAAAGTTTATATTTCATGTTCTCTTATACATATCTATGCATTCATGTTATGATCTTATGGTTTTTGAGGTTGTCATAATGTTAGAATCTTGGTTCTGTCACTTCCACTGCATTCGCATGCATGTGATGCATGCAACCATGGCTAACCCAATAGAAAATATTGGAAACTATAATGAAGGAGGTGCTTGAACCATCAACAACCAACATTAAAGGACTTTCATTTAGGGTAGGAGCATTAAAGAAAATATTCTTATTGCATAAGGAATACTAAAGAATTGCCATAAAAAGTTGAATAATATTAGCTAGATGATGAACATAGATTTTCATAAAGTATTTTGACTTGATTATATGAGAATTCATAATTATGTCTTAAAAAAAATTTAGTTTCCTCCTATTTTTGTTAACTTACTTTAGTAACCTATAATCCTAATTAATCATATACTTACCTTAATTTTTAAAGGAGTTAAAGGCCTTTGTCAATGATACCCTTTGTCTCAACATCTATTTTCTATAAGCATTGAGGTTTTAATAATTACTATTTCCAAGAATTAGAGGCAACTAAAATGGTCTAGTTTAGGCCTACTAGTCCAAGTTTAATAGGCTCAATTTAAATTGGTCAAGTTCAAGCTCTATAGCCTGGCTTAATTTGAAGCCTACACTTCTAATATAAGATAAGATGATATCATTTTTGTTAATTAATGGATGGAAAAACCTTCTTTATAACAATCCCTACTTCTTGTTTGGAAGTTTTCATATAAGCTCGTAAAAGTCATATTTTATAGTATGAAGCCTTTATATCTTACTACGTGAATTGTGGATAACTGTTGTTACAAATTCTAGGAGCTAGATATCCACTGAGTTTAATGTGGTTAAAGATCTTGGTTATCATTTCTACATTTGTACCATGAGTTTTGTTGTATGTTTTATTTTGGCAATTATATATTGCCCTACACTATCAATTATGCCTGTGTAATTATTTCTATATTTGGTAGTTGCTACCTTCTTTGCATTATTTTTGACATGCAGGTGATATTTAATGTTTCCTTTCAAATCCTACCTTCCTAAAAGTGTTGGCGATTGACTAATTCAAGTTCTCATTAGTTGCCCCTCCACGTGTTTTACCATGTTTCCATGTTCTATTTTGTTCCTTTTATTTAGTGATTTCATTAGTCATGGCTTTCATATTTAGTAGTGAAGTTGTTAAGATATGTTCTAATTTTTAAGTACGTGTCTCCTACTTAAAAGGTATAAGTGCCTGTTTGGTTGAGCTTTTATCAATAGAGCTTTTGTCAGTAGAGCTTTTCTGAGAATAGCTTTTTAAAAAAACCAGTTGACTGTTTGGCTGTCAATTAAAAAAACAGTTTTTCAAAAAGAGCTTTATACAGTAGACTGTTTGGCAATACAAAAATAAAAAGCACTTTTATTAATTTAAATTATATTATATTTTATAATAAATATTATTTAAAATATATTAAACAATATAAAAAACAAAATATATTAATTATTATATAATTTTAAACCATATGA
>JAOSBN010000177.1:30941267-30971873 GCA_027563595.1 Erythroxylum suave | reverse complement strand
TTTTGGAGTCTTTGGATTCCTAAAATTTGGAGGAAATTTATGTGATGAATATTTATGGAATAATGCCGGGAATGTCATGAACATGCATTATACATATTTTAATTTCTACATGTGCATTGTTATATATTTCTGATTGTACACTTGGTAATATTGGTGTATTTTGATTGTTATAGAGGCACGTGTGGAACATTAACCCGCAGGCGTTGCCGAGACTTCCAGGCATTAGTTTCTGAAGCTATTTGTGAGTGAGCTAAACGGTTCTCTCAATTATTAATTGCTTGGTTCTCTTTGCTTATAACTTTGTGGTGCATAATGGTGGGTTGTGATTTGTGTTTGATTATGGATTCCGGACAGAAGGTCCGATGACTGAGTACTGCGAAGCTATGACATAGAAGTGCTACTTGTATGTGAATTTGGGACCTAAGTGTTTTAATGTGATTAATTGTGTATGTGCTTTAATGTGATTAAATTGTGACTGTGTTTTAAATGCGAATAATTGTGAGATATGCGTACGTGCATAATTGTGACATATGCATTCCATTCATGAATGCATGATCAGATAATGACAGTTGTGACCGGAGCAGCCACCGAGAGCTAAAAGCTCAACGATTTTATTCAGGCTTCGAGCCCCACAGTGATTCAGAGCCTCAGGCTCAATGATTAATGAGCCCACATCGGGATAGTTCAGGCGTTCGGTCACAACACCGTAATAAATTAAAAAAGTGTCACATGCGCATTTCATATGCATTTGGTTTAATCTCATTGATTGAGTGAAAGGCAAAATGCCTTATATGTATGTGAAAATAAAAGTGTAAATTGTGATATTTCTGATTTGTGAAAAGTTATAAAATACCTGTGATATGCTTGATTGTTGCATGAATTGAGTGGACCATCGATGATGGTTACCTCACTGAGTTTGCAAATTCACCCAAAATTGCAACATATTTTTTAGGACCGAGAGTAGACTCCTAGCTCCAGAGGGACATTTCTGGTTTGATGAAATGAAATGAGGAAAATTTTGGTTTCAAAAACATTATGATTTTTATACTGCTGTTTATTTATGATGCATTGTGAGGTATTTGTAGTGATTGATCGTAGCTTACTCTTATCGTAGGATATGTACCGGAATGACCTGCGGGCGTCCCGGTATGTACCCTACGGTAAGGGGGCGCTACATGTACAAAACTTACAAAGATCAGATGAGAAAACTTGATGCTAATCTTCACCGTTACATTGCTACATAGTATTTTGTACCAAACTTTACATTCAGGGAGCAAGAGCTTAGACGGGTAAAAGATGTTTTTCAACGTATGGAAGTTGACATGCAAGCTGAACAGTTTATGTCAATTTATTTGGAGCATGATAACGTTACTTTCAAATTCTATTGTAACTAAGTTAGTTATCTGTAATTAAAACATTTCTTAATATTTTTTGATTTATGGAAGATTTGTATGGATGAATCCTATAAGTAATAGTGTGAGAATCCTGCCTTAGAAGCTATGGAATAAGTCAAATATTGAGAATTGTGCTTCAGAAACTTATCCAGTTGAAGACCAAGTCTTAGAATAGTTGTTGCTATTTTTTAGTTAATTATCGTTGTCTTTTAGGAACCATATTGTATTGTAGGTCCTTATATTTTGCTTATCTTTTCCTTATTTCTCTCAAATTTTAGTCAAAGACTTTTGTATTTAAGAAAGCTCAACAAATGAAATATAAAACATGTTCTCTGTCCATTCTCTTTTTCTTCTTTATTTCCTTCAACTAGTCCATTTGTTGTTCTTCTTTTTTATTTCCTTCAAAGTGGTATCAGAGCTCTTTTCTTAAGGTACAGGTGAAACATTTTTCTAATGGATTTAGAATCTCCTTTCACTGCACTTGCACCTCCCATCTTCATTGTAGTAGGCTATCACATCTGACAGCTACGATAAATGCACATTTGGAGGCAAATGAATCTTTAGTAAGCTGTTGAGGAGGACTACAAAGTTCCTCCCATGCCTTCAGATCTAACCATGGCGCAGATCAAGAATCACAAGGAGAAGAAAACAAGAAATTCCAAGGCTAAAGCTACATTATTTGCTACAGTCCCATAGGAAATCTTTGTCAAAATTATGACAACGAAATCAACATTGGAGGTTTTGAATTTTTTGAAAAAAGAATTTGAAGGAGATGAAAGAATCAAGGGAATGCAGGTTCTTAATTTTCTTAGAGAATTTGAACTTTAACAGATGAAGGATTCAGATACTGTCAAAGAGTATTCTGACAGATTACTTAGCATTGCCAACAAAGTAATATTACTTGAATCTGAATTTCCTTATTCTGAATTAGTTCATAAAACTCTTGTAACAGTCCCTGAAAGGTTTAAAGCAACCATTTCCTCATTGGAAAACACTAAGGATATGTTAAATATTAGTTTGGCAGAATTATTAAATTCCTTGCAGGTTCAAGAACAACGAAGGATTATGAGATCTGAAGTTTCTATTGAAGGAGCATTATCAGTCAAAGTGTAAACAAACCAAGGAGGAAATGGGAACAAGAAGAAGAATAAGAAGGAAGCCTCAGGTCAGATTGTGTTAACACAAGAAGAGAAGTAAAAATGAATATCCTCCTTATAAACATTGTGGAATTAAGGGTCATCCACCCTTCAAATGCTAAAGAAGATTTAACGTTTAGTGTGAGAAATGTCAGAAAATAGGGCACCATCATAAAATTTAAAAGTAAAATATTAAGACTCAAATAAATTTATAGTAGAAAAATGTTGCCCAAATTGCAGACCAACAAGAGGAGGATCAACTCTTCGTAGCAACTTGTTTTGCAACCAATAGTTCTTGTGACAAGTGGCTTATAGACAGTGGTTGCAAAAGCCATATGAATTTTGATCATTTCAAAGAGCTAGATATATCAGTTATCTGTAAAGTCAAGATCGCTAATGGAGAATACATTGTTGTTAAAGGGAAGGGAACTATAACAATTTAAAGTCTTTCAGGTACAAAATTGATTAAAGATGTATTATTTGTGCCTAACATTAATCAATATTTGTTGAGTGTGGGACAACTACTTGAAGGTGGCTTCAAAGTCATCTGTAAAGGTAATCAAATGCTTGGTCAAAGATGAGCTAGATAAAGAAATGTTTAAAGTTATCATGAAGAGCAAGAGCTTTTCTTTTGATCCATTACAGAGGACTGGGTTGCTTATTCCATAGTTGCTAGTATCACCGAAACTTGGGACAAGAGGTTGGGCCATTTTGACTATGCTACAGTGTTGAGTTTGCAAAAAAAAAAAAGCTTGCTCAAGGGCTACCTCAACTGGAATCAGAGTTATAAGGTTGTAAAGCTTGTCAATATGGCAAGCAAGCAAGACCTCCATTTCAGAAATTGTCTTAGGGAGTAACAAACAAGTTGCAACTTATACACACTGATATTACAGGACCTCAGAGAATTCCTTCACGTAAGGGGAGTAAATATTACATAATCTTTATTGATAACTTCACTTGTATGTGTTGGATTTATTTTCTCATATTTAAATATGAAGTTGCTGACATTTTTTGGAGATTTAAGCAATGGATTGAGAATTAAAGTGGCTTTACCCTTTAAATTTTAAAATCTAATAATGGAAGGAGTATACTTTGGATAAATGGAAGGAGTATACTTTGGATAAATTAAATCAATTTTGTGAGGTAGCTGACATTGAGCATCAACTAACAGCCCCAAATACTCCACAGCAAAATGGAGTGAGTGAAAGGAAGAGCATATCCATCTTTCAGATGGAAAGATGCATGATTCATAAGAAAGGTTTGCCTAAGAAGTATTAGGTAGAAGCAACAAACAAAATAGTTTTCTTATTAAAAAGGCTTCCTACAAAGGTTACGAATGGGAAGAGTCCTTTTGAGGCATCGTATAAGTTCCAACCGAATCTGAAAAATTTAAAAATATTTGGTTGTTTGTGTTTTACTCACGTGCCACAGGTCAAGATCGACAAAGTTTATAAAAGGGTTGAACCTGGCATTTTTATAAGCTACAACAATTCCTCCTAAGCTTATAGAATTTTTCAGCCTTAACTTGGAAAAATTATAATTAGCAAAGATATGTTCATGGAGGATGAAAAGTGGGAATGAAATTCAAAAAGGGAAGGAGAAAAGGCTCCAATCAATTTATAGCCCAATGAAGATGATGTTGATGACCTACCTATTAAAAGAACCCTATCACTTACAGGCATCTTTGCAAGATGTGCAATGTAGTAGTAATGGAACTAGCTGGAGTTCAAGAAGTAATGCAAGATGAAAAATGAATTTCAGCCATGAAAGAGGAGTTAAACATAATTGAGAAAAATCACACTTGACAGCTTGATTAAAGGCCTCCAAATAGAAAGGTCATTGGAGTTAAATGGGTTTTTAGATCAAAACTAAATACTAATAGGTCAATAAACAAGTACAAAGCCAGGCTCGTTATGAAGGGATATGCATATGTTTTTAGTGTAGATTTTTTGGAGACTTTTGCTCCAGTGGTCAGGATTGATACTATCATATTGCTTCTAGCAGTGGTAGCTCAAAAGACCTGGAAAATATTCCAGTTAGACGTAAAATTTCCTTGTTAAATGGTTTTTTGAAAGAAGAAATATTTATAGAGTAACCTGATGGTTTTGTTATGCAGGGTAAAGAAGACAATGTCTATCTATTAAAGAAAGCTTTATATGGCCTTAAAAAGGCTTCAAGTGTTTGGTATAGCCAGATTAATGATCATTTGACAAGCTTAGGCTTCAATAAAATCTTAAGTGAAGCAACCTTGTATGTAAAAAGTGAAAAAACTAATGTTATCATTGTTTCTATTTATGTCGATGATCTTTTAATCATCGGAAACAATCAAGAGCTCATTGATGAGTTCAAGCTTGAAATGATTAAGGAATTTAAGATGATAGATTTGAGATTGATGACTTATTTTCTAGGTCTGGAAATAAGACAACTGAGAAATTACATTTTCATCAGTCAAAGAAAATTTGAAGAAATTTCATATGGAGAGTTACAAGGCTACAGAAACTCTTATGCAAGAAAAAGTAAAGTTTTGCAGAGATGATGGATCTGCTAAAGTGGATAAGAATTTCTACAGAAGCTTGATTGGATGTCTCATGTACCTAACAACTTTTAAGCTTAACATAGTGCAAGTTGTAAGTCTTCTTTCCAGATTCATGCACTATGCAAGTGAAGAACACATGCAAGTTGCCAAAAGAATTCTCAAATATGTTAAAGGAATTGTTGATTATGGAATCAGGTATGCTAAAAGTGATCAATTTCATCTGGTTGGTTTTTTTTTATAATGATTGGGCAGGATTAGATGATGATATGAAGAGCACAACTGGATGTTGTTTTAGCCTTAGATCATGTGTGGTTAATTGGTGCTCAAAGAAGTAAGAAACTATTGCTTAAAGTATTGTAGAAGTTGAATTCATCGCGGCAACTGTTACGATAAATCAAGCCATTTGGTTTAGGAAAATACTTTAAGATTTGAGTTTGAAGCAGCAAGAATCAACATAAATCTTTGTTAATAATTAGGTTGCCATTTCAATCTCCTCAAATTCAATGTTTCATGGCAAGACAAATCATTTTAAGATCAAAATTTTCTTTCTTAGATAGATTAAAAAAGAAGGAGAAGTTTCATTGATTTATTGCAGAAAAAAAGATCAAATTGCTAATGTATTCACCAAAGCCTTGTCCAGAACCAAGTTTGAAGAACTGGAGAAAAAGATAGGAGTTTACAGCTTCAAAGGCACGGAGGAGTGCGAGAATCGTGCCTTAGAAGCTGTTAAACAAGTCAAATGTTGAGAATTGTGCTTTAGAAATGAGTCCAGTTGAAGAGCAAGTCTTAGAATAGTTGTTATTTTTTAGTTAATTATCGTTGTCTTTTAGGAACCATATTGTATTGTGGGTCCTGAATTTTGCTTATCCTTTCCTTATTTCTCTCAAATTTTAGTTAAAGAATTTTGTATTTAAGAAAACTCGGAAAATGAAATATAAAACACGTTCTATGTCTATTCTCTATTCTTCTTCTTTATTTCCTTCAAGCAGTCCATTCTCTATTCTTCTTTTTTATTTCCTTCAAAGAGCTAAATATTTAACAAGAATTTTACTACAAAGTTGTAACATTAATCTATCGAATTCCAACACAATTACTATGATTTATGCTACTCTTCTCCAGAAAAAGGCAAAAAGTTTGGAACAAACTAATGAGATAACCATAGTGACTGGTGCTTACAAACATAATGCAAAACCATCCATGTGTTAGAACTTTAAAACAAAATCCTTGCTTGATTCATTCAACAAAATGAAAGTTAGTATACAAAACCTATTACCATGCATAAAGAACATTAAAATCTAACATCTAGAAGAACGTAATTCAAGATAAAAGCCAAAAAGAGAAGAGAAACTTGAATAAGTAATTCATCACTATATAAGCACAAGCCTACCATTATTATTGTTGCCATTATTTCCAACACCTCCTGTAAACTCTCCATCATTACCATTCCCCTCATTGCCCTTGTCCCTCTTTGGCACTGTCATGATCAACTCATTGTCAACAAACACCATGCTAGCAAACTCAGGCCTTTTGGAATCTGGCAACCTAAACCTCCATATATATAACTCTAAGTCATTAAACGAAGAGAACTCAAGGTACACATTTGTCCTAATCACGATCTTAGTGACCCTAGGGTGGATTTTAATTGTATATGCTCTAACCTCTCCAATATTATCGGTTTCCACCACGAACCTGAAGTAATCGGAGCTTTCCTCTACTAAGATGTTAGCATTTGATGTTAAGTAGCTTCCTTAGCTTTTTACATGACCCAACAACAATTGGGTCTCTTTGATTATTGTTGTCAATGTTGAGATATCGAAAGACTGGAGAGAAAAGATTGAGGGCACAATAGTCATTAACGCATAATTTTTATCAGCTAACACCAAAACATCGTTACATAGGAGCTTTTCTAAAATCAGTTGATTGGATTCACTCAGCCAACTCAATCATTTAATTATCAAACATGATTATTAGCTGTTTAACATAGTCAAATAACTAAAAGCTACCGATCAACCAAAAAATGGTTGATAACCTTATAGTAGAAAAATAGTGATGTCACCTAAATTTAATCAGCAAAATTACAAAAGAGTTCAATTTCCTTAAATTCCCTCGCACAATGGAGAATATTCCCTTTGTTTATATAACAACATTTTGGGTGATAAATTCTCAACATAGTTTGATTAGTTCTTTTTAAGATAATTTAAATACTAATTTATCATGTTCAATTTTATCATTAGAATCTCTACTTACTAAATTACTTTAAATTGCCATTCATCTAATGCTTTTGAAGATATACTTTATCGAGCATATAAAGATGTAAATATTTTTTCTCAAAATATATTATCTTAACTTGATATTCTATAAAAATTAAACTAATTTTCATGCACAAAAATAAAATTTCTAGTTTATATATTCAAATATGAATGTAATTTTGTCATCTCATCTTATTTGCTTAGGGGGAAAAAAAAAGATAATTGCTCATTTGAGATTCTCAATTTTAGCCTAATAGTGACTTAATTACCATATACCACAATTCTACTAAAAATAATTTAATTTTATTAATGCATAAATTAAATGCGTTTATACATCTTAATTCTTGTACAGTCCTAAATCTCTAATATGTCTCTCAAATATCCCTTTAACTACATGTTTTCCTAAAAATGATCAACTACCATTTTATGTTTAAAAACATATAAAAAAAATTACATGACTTTGTGCAATCAAAAATTTAGGACTAATGTTCTTCAACCTTCTATAATTCTTAAAAACCTTTACATAAGTTATCACTGTTACATTATTAATCTAAATGTACTATTAAGTTTAATAATTGTAAGAATAGCCTCAACCAAATAGCCTCTTACACCTTAAATGCGCATATGGTATACTATTGTTCTATAATGAATGACAAGACGCAAAATTTGCTTTTTAATCTACTACAATATGACATTATCTCTAAGTATAAACGCATAGCCAAAGATTGCATTTCGCTTATTATATTTAAAGATCAATCAACATCACTTTGCGAATTTTTTTTAATTGTTTGCCAATATTTAACACTAAAATTATTTTTCTATCCATTGATTATCCAACAATATAACGTATGTTTGGTCAAGTACAAATCATATTGCACATATCTAATTGCATTGGCATATGTATAGAATTTTAAGGATAAAGAGTTTTAAAGAAAATAGTGTTGCAGTAGCTCTCCTATTACTTATTTATTCTTAACCAAGATTTTTTTAAAAAAAGAAAAGAAACATACAAATAGAAAATTATAATTATCAATCTAACAAAGAGTATACAATTGTCTACCTTTAATTTGTTCTTATATAATATTGTCAACAATATATCACTCTTGACACTTTTTTTTTCTTCAATATTAGGACATTTTTAAAGCTAAACATATGTTCCTTATCTATTGGGACATAACACGAAATTATTCTAAAATCTTATTAATTCAATTATATTGAGAAAAACTTAAAAATCTTATATCAATTCTATAAATTGTAACTCCTAAAATGTAGTTTGTCTTACCCAATATCTTTTGTCTTAAGTGTAGAGAACAACCACATCTAATTAGTATTAATTAATTCCTTATCATTTCTAACTCAAAAAATATCCTATACATATAGTGAGAGGATTAAAAATACTCTTTTTAACCTTCTTACGTATGCACAATAATTTTCTTCGATCATTTTGAAATCAATTGAAATAATGACTAAAATGAAATCAATAACACTATTGTTTTGATTATTATTTTAGACCATATATTAAATGTTTTAAGTGACACATTAAACGTTTTTAACCTTTGGATACAAAACTCACAAATTGATTCATATAGACCTGCTCATCAACTTCTCTATTGATAAAATTTGTCTTCATATTTTATAACAATTCTAGGTCTATATGTTTGATGATAGCCAAAGTAGGCAAAATAAGGAAAATCTCATTATAAGGAAGAATGATAATTTATACCCTCTCTTTGAATATAATCTTTTGCTATAATGACCGTATTCAAATGTCCTCTATCTTACAAAATATAAATTGTTAAGTACGATAGGATCATGAGTCCATGACATTTAATGTTAACTAATCATATAACTTAAATTTTAAGTTCCTTACCATAAACATATCCTTGCCTTAGACTGATGAGTCAAAGCTAAATGTTTTTCATTTGTACAATGTACATTCTTAAACATATGAAACAATCATATTTATTGAATAAATTAACAAAATTTAAATTAAGTGATAAATTAAGTTTAATAATTATAATTTAAAATATCAATCACTCAATTTTTTTAAAAATTCCCTCAAATTACATAATTTTTTTTAATAAATTGATAGTTTAAATTATGTATAAACTTTTAAGAAATCTTTGAAGTTATCAATTGCCTAAATTGGATATTCATAAATCTTCAATTAATTTTCACTATTTTTATCATTAATTTCTGGGAACTAAAATAGAAAAAGGTTTTTCAAATCGAGATGTCGATTTGCTTTCCATTACTCTTTAGGCTATATTTGGTTGGACGTAAGGTTTTTAATGAAATGGAACGGTTTACAATGGAATAGAATATAAATGGATATAATATTAGAAAATTTTTGTTTGGGAGGGATGGAAGGGTTCATAATGTATTATAGTAAAATGTTGTTTGGATGAAGGATTTATATGTAACATAGTGTAAAGTTGTTTATCATTTTACATGTTTTGCATTTTTACTGTTTAGGATGGAATGAGATGTAATATGAAACCTCATATTCTATCTCATTCTATTCCATTCCATTATAAACTCCCCTCCCAAACAAAGAAATAATATTATATTTCATTTCATTCCATTATTAAACCCCCAACCAAACATAGCCTTAGGAGGCATCTGTCCTAATTTGTTTAATTTGCTTTAAATAGTGTTGTGGTTAGGCATCCTTAGACGAAAGATCGGTCCTTAGTCATAGTAAGATTTTGGGGGAAATTAAGTGGTATTGTACACAAACTTGGGGGGAGGGGGACCCTAAAGAAAGACTAAGGTAGACTAACCAAGTAAATAACCAAGTTATCGTCAATAAATATAAGGGAGACTATCGAAGTCAATAACATGAAGGTATTTCCCTTCATCTTTCTTGAAAGCTCAAGGTATTTCCATTTGAACCAAAGGACGCTTATATATGGAAGACTAACTAAGCCAATAATAAATCAAATTCTATGTCTATGCTAGTAGGGTTCCAGGGCCGAAGTTGTGGCCTAGATTTAATTATCAAAATTGCAAAAGGGTTCAATTTCCTTAAATTCCTTCGTAAAATGGAGAATATTCCCCTTATTTATATTCATTTCTAATTTTAATTTTCATCCCCTAAAGGTTACTATGTATGAAACCATTCTCTTCTTTTATTCTTTATCGCTAGTGACTCTAACCAACTATCTATATATAAAAGTTAACTCCTCTCTTCGAGCGCATCATAATCTCACCTATTTTATCTCATTACAATGCTAAAATAATCATAAAAATTGAGAGAAGTATAAAAGAAAAACTCAAATCTTTGATTCATTGCTTTTGGTGAGTATTGCCAACCACCACCAACACCATTGTACTCCCTTTGACATCACCCTACAGTCTCATTGCTAGTCATAGTTTGTGTCATTATTGATCGATGAAAATAAAGGTACATCAAGAGTAGGACCACCCACATTGTACTATTTGAACAAACAAGTACATCAATCAGGTAAGTTGATATCTATCTACTAATACTGAATCTATATTAGCTATTGAATATAGTTCTATACTGATATGAATGATGAAGTGTTAAGCCATGATAGATGCTCATATCGTTAAGCATATGGATATGATATGTTATGATATATAATACATATACACACCCACACATATATACCTACAAGTATAAGTATGTACATATGTAATTTGAGTAACTATCGTCATGATGTCTATGTGCAAATTACTAAATATATGCATACGTGTTTGGGTACTTGTAGAATACTATACAAATTTACGATGGTCCTCACCTAATTAAGTGTTTTTTTATGTACATGATTGATAGTTGGATTATCTATTGATGTGTTTAATCGTGAGTATGGCGTTGAAAAAATTTGTAGGATATGTGACCTGATGAGTATGCATTAGGACTAGATGCATAATGGTTTGATTATGAGAGGTCATTATGATATGATATTGAGATATGATACAAACCAATCTTGGTTAATGCTTGGCTCCCAATCAGGCCCTTGTTTGATATTTATATTATTGATGTGATTCTGACTTATTAAGTGATGACTAGTCTGTTAGTGATGTTTGGCTCTTCGTAATTACGAGATACTTATGGTTATTATGAGTATAAGTGTATGGCTAGGCTGTTAGTGATGCTCAACTCCCCATAATCACTTGAAGGGTCATATTATGAGAATTTACCCTTAGAGACTAGGGTTCTATAGATATTCCTTATCCACAATTTATAATGCCTTACATGTAATTTATAATGAATCACATATGTATGTTTATACTAGTATAAAATACAAATTGTGTGAGTATGTCATTATGTGTTGTAGGGTGATATGCACTTGCTCAATGTTATATGACTCCCCTCAACTATATTTTTCAAGTCAACTAGTACCAACTTTGTAGCTATGACTCTGAGGAGTGTCTACTACAACATACCTACCTCTATGTATGCTTTTCATTTATTTTCACTTGTACTTCTATTCTAGCTTCCATATTGATATGGTAGTTTATTGAAAATTTTTCTTGTTATACATATTAAAATTATTATACTTTATTGTGTTTGTAATTGCATGCCTATGTTGTTATTTATTCTTTAGAATTTTATATTTATGTCACTAGTATTTAGGCTTACGTGGGATTTGATGTCTTTGACTTTTAGATATAATGTGTCGATTGCATGCCTGTTTGGGTCATAACAAAGTTGATATTATAGCCTAGGTTAAAAGATTTAAAGCTTAGAGTGTTCTAGTTGTTACTGTAAATAGATAAGAACTTAATCCCTTTTTAAAATAGCTTTCTTACTCAAAATACTCATTTATTCTGATTGATGTTACTGATCATTCCTTTGCTTTCTTTATTAGCATGAACAAATGCGCACCATTTTTTGTCAAATTGGCCAAGATGTGGCGTTTGCCTCCATTGGATCAGCTGAAAGGCATAATAGGCTAGGATGTAAGAGAAACTTGTAAAAGAGCCAAAGATGTCATAAGGAGTTCCTAAGGTGCTTGCATTTGATATGCAAACATTTCTAGTAGGTATAAAAGATAACAATGCCATGTCTAAGATTTTATGAAGATGATGCAATAGATGACAATGATGTAATAACAACAATAATAAGCTCTAACACCAACTATAATCCCTGAGCAGGAGAGGTTAGATATGCAGTAGTTAATAGCATATTCAAGGTTTTGTCCCCTAAAGTTTGATAAGGCCAGACGCAGGGAGGTCACTAATTTCCTTGATGAAATGTAGATGTGAGGCAGAAGGTTGCACTATTTTGATACCCATCTAGTAGGTCTAGTAGAGATGTGTTTGTAGAGAGTGGCCAAGGATTGGCATTAAGACTATATCCTTCCATACTTAGGTATAGTGAATTGGTCACATTTTAAGGAAAGGATTATGGATTATTTCCTCTCCTTTATAGCTTAAAAGGTACTTAGTTCAGAGTTCTTAAATCTGTACTAAGGTGATAGGATATTGGATGAGTACACCACTAACTTCATTCAATTAAGCCAATCTGTCCCAGAGACAGTTTCAAATTAGTTGAGGAAGAACAACTAATATGTATTAGGTTTGAGACCCATTTTCTTCAACATTACTTTAAGTTATCAAGAGAAGTTCTTTACTTTAGTAGATATGGCCAAGTAGTTGGAAAGGATCTTTACGAAGCAGGGTACTTTGTCTATTGGAAAACAAACTATAAGGTATTCAACAGGACCCTCTAGTTTTTAGCAATGGCAATAATAATAATCAAAGTTTTCTTTAGGTTATAATCAGAGTGAGAGCTCTCGATAGATGGTTGTTCGAGCACATAGCAAGGTGAGATCTGGTCGTAGATATTTAGAAGGAAGGTTCATACCTACAGAAGGTAGTAACATTAGTAGATAAAACTCCAAATGTAGTAGTTAAGGCTAACAACCTCTATTTGCTAGCAGTGTGACAGGGCACATTAAGGCCTATACGACATACCATCAAAAGACTGCTATAGATGTGGCTAGTACATGTATATGATCAAGGACTGTCCAATAATGTGACATCACTAAACCTCTTATGGTGTGATGTAGCCTCCATTTTAGCAACTATAAGGGGAAGGGCAAGGTTTTGGAGGGAGGCTATAATCAGTAATAGTCCTCTAACTCTCAGCATGTAAGTTATGGTGCAGGTTAGTGTGTTCACCCTGTCCCCTCAAGATGCACGGGTTTTGAACGTGGCGGTATTCAATATTCTCATCTTTGGATTAGAAGCTAAAGTTTTGATATATTTGGAAGCAACATATTCTTTTATAGCGCCTAACTTTGCTATAAGACTGGAAGTAGTACTAGACAAGATGGAAGAATCCTTGTTCGTATCCACAGCTCTTAGTTATTTTATAGAGGAATATTTGATCAATTACTCATATCTCGTAGAGATTGATGGTAGGAATTGGCAGCAAATCTTAGAGTTTTTTGGTTAAGGATTTTGATGTAATACTAGGGATGAACTAGTTTTTCAGTCATTATGCCATGTTTTTTATTTCAAGTGAGGTAGAGTTTACTTTTGAAGGAGATAAGAGGACCATCTAATCCAATATAGTCTCAACATTAGTGGCCAACAAGATACTTAAATAGTGGTGTCAAAGAAGCTGCACGATTGGCGTTTACTTGTACTATCTATACTTTGTCGAAGACAACGAATGTTGTGCATTTAGACTCAGCTTCCTTTACGTGCTTTGATGTAGTTTATACGAGTAAGAATGTTATTTATAAGATCTTGTATAGGCTTTATCCTAATGAGCTGATTACTTTTTGATATCGTTGATTGTGTTGATGATTTTGATGTTTTTGCTTTGTGATTCAGGTCGGGTATACCCCATTGACCATGTGCATAAACTTTTGGGTTAATATATTTTACCTTTCATCCCAAAAAAAATAATGGCGTCAAAGATTCTTGGCCTCAATAAGGGATGCTCCATAGAAATTAACAAAGTGTTTCAATAGTTCAAACATTTTTAAATGTATTTCTTAAAGAATTACCAGGGCTACCTCTAGATACAGTATTAAGTTTTGCCTTGATCTAGTAATTGGTAAAACTTTGATTTCTATACCTTAATATAGAATGACACCTGTAGAGCTAAAAAAAAGTAAAAGAATAATTACAAGATTTATTAAATAAAGGCTTCATTAGACCTAGCACATCACCTTACGGTTCGTCAGTACTATTGGTAAAGAAAAAGGATTGTTCTCTCTAGCTGTGTGTTAACCACATGTAATTGAATAAGGTAACCATTTACAACAAGTATCCACAACCTTGAATTAACTACCTATTTGATCAATTTCAAAGTGCTAGGTATTTTTCTAAGATCGAACTAAGGTTTGGATATCATTAGATTAAAGGATATACCTAAAACTATCCTCCAGACTTGATACGACAATTATAAATTCGTAGTAATGTCCTTTGGGCTTACCAAATGCTCTAACATCTTTTATAAATCTAATGAATTTAACGTATAAATCGTTCTTAGATAGGTTTTTTATCATCTTTATCATTGACATGTTGGTGTATTTATGAATATATAAAGAGCATGCCTAACATGTGAGAGTGGTGTTGTAGACATTTTAAGAACATCAACTGTATACCAAGTTCTCGAAGTGTGAATTTCAGATTAAAAGTGTCACATTTTAAAGACATATGGCTTCTTAGGAGAGGATATAAATGGACCCAAAGAACATGAAAGCTATAACAAATTGGGAAAGACCAAAGATGACGAAAAAAGTGCAAAGCTTTATGGGATTGATATGCTACTATTAAAGATCTATCTAAGAATTTTCAAAGATAGTAGCCCCATTGACACGTTTAAAGCAAAAGAATGCCTAGTTCATTTGGTTTGCTGCCTGTGAGGAGAGCTTCCAAAAGCTTAAGTGTGTTTAATTACAACTTTATTCTTGGCTCTACCAACTGAAGGTGGAGGATTTCATTTGTTTTATGATGCTTCGAGAGTTGGCCTAAGTTGCTTGTTGATACAACATAGTAAGGTGATTGCTTATGGTTTTAGGCAATTGAAAAAAATATCCTTTTCATGATTTAGAGATGGCAGTAGTGATCTTTTTCTTAAAGATTTAGAAACATAATTTTATGGTGAGACGTGAGAATTTTAAAAAGATTACAAGAGTTTAAAATATATATTTTGGTAGAAAGACTTAAATTTGAGGCAAAGAATACGGATGGACCTACTAAAAGATTACGACTGCATAATTCAACATCATCCTGAAAAGGAAAATATCATAATAGATGTACTAAGTAGGAAGTTTCGGGTAGTTTGGCACGTATCGTAGTAAAGAGAAGAGCTTTGACCAAAGAGTTACATGATTTGATGGATCAAGGCACTCAATTTTAGATTTCATATTTAGGAGTACTATTGGTGAGCATCAGAGTATAGTCGACATTGTTGGATGGGATCAACGTCACTCAAGCCTAAGATCCTATATGAAGTTAGAGAAGGATGCCACACAAATTTTGAGATTGATGGAGGATGTAAGTATGCTAAAAATGAATTGAAGACTATGTTTTTCAAATGTTGGGAACTAAAAGGAGTATATTTTAAAGGATTATATGTGATTTAATTTGTGTGATCATAAATAAGTTAATGAAATCAACCCATATCTTACCCTTGGAAACCACCTAGTTAGTGTTCAAGCTCTCTTTACTTTATATCAAGCAAATAATGTATCTCTATGGGGTGCTTATATTGATATTCTTTAATCGAGGTTCACAATTCATATCTCATTTCCAAAGGAAATTATAAGAGGCATTAGGCACCAGATTAGATTTTAGCACAACATTCCATTCTCAAACTGATGGAAAGGATGATTCAAACCTTAGAAGACATGTTGAGGATGTGTATGATTGAATTTGGTGCTGATTGGGATTTGCACTTGCCTACGATCAAGTTTATTTACAATAATAGCTACCATAGTAACATTAAGATGACATCTTACATGAAATTGTATGGAAAAAAATGTAGATCACTGATATGCTGGGAATAGGTAGGTGAGAGGTAGTTGAAGGGCTTAAAACTAATTAATATCACATTAGAGAATATTATATTGATCAAGCAAAGACTAGAGATAGTGTTCAGCAGATGTAAGAGTTATACGGACTCAAAATGCAAGGGGGTGGAATTTCAAGTCAGGGACTTTATATTTCTACATATGTATTTGATGAAGGGTGTGAAAAGGTTTGGAAAGAAAGTGAAACTATCTCTAAGATATGTTGGACCTTACGAGATAATAAAAAAAGATGGAAATGTGACATATCAACTGGTGTTATCTCCAGTTATGTTGCAAGTCCACCCAATATTCCACATTTCTATGCTTCATAAGTACATTTTTTATCTTTCTTATGTACTCCAGTCGCAAAGTGTAAAGGTGAACGAGAACTTGACCTACAAAGAGAAATCAATCGCTATTTTGGATTCTTAAGTGTGTCAACTATGTTCAAAGCAGATCCCTATAGTTAAGGTGATGAAGAGGAATGGTAATGCCAAGAAGATCACTTGGAAGATAGAGCAAGAGATGCGAGGAGTTATATCTATACTTGTTTCCTCAATAGATCATTGTTGTAAAGTTTGAGGACAAATTCCTTTTAAGGAGGAGATATTGTAATACCCTCCTTTATATATTTATATATGTATATCTATCTATCTTCCACTCCCATTTTTTATATTTTTATATTTATGCCCTAAAGGTTACTATTCATGAAACCATCGTTTTCTTTTATTCTTTACCACTGCGACTCGCAATAGTGAACCATATATACCAATCAACTCCTCTCTTTGAGCTCATTAGAACCATACATTACCTCATACTAATGTTAAAATTATCATAAAAATTAAGAAGGAAAATTAGAGAGAAACTTAAATCTTCTATTTTTCACCTCTAGTGAGTATTTTCGACCACCACCACCACTATTAGACTCCCCTTGATGTTAAGAGAAAAAGCCTTATGATCTCATTATCGGTCACTATGTTTATCAGTACTTATTGATAAAAATAAAGATACATTAGAAGTGAGACCCATATCACAAGTTTCAAACAAATAAGAACATTAATTAAGTTCATATATATCTACTTATATATCTATACTAGCTATTGAATAAGGTTTCTATACCGGTATGAATGATATGAATGATGCCTATGAAAATATTACCATAATAATATGGGTGTAGATACTTATGACATACTGTATACATTTATGATGGTCTTTACATAACTGAGTGCTTGTTTTATGAAATTGAATGATTGATATTATTATTAAGTGTTGATGTGTTCTATTGTGATTGTGAAGGAAGAAAAATCGCTAGGACATTCTACTTGATGGGTATACATCAAGGCTAGATGCGCTTCTATTTAATTATGAGAGATGATTATGCTATGATATTGAGATATGATATAGACCAGTCCTAGTTAATGCTTAGCTCTCGGTTTGTCTTTATTTGATATGTATATTATTAATGTGAATTTGACTTTGGACCTATTAAGTGAGATTTGATATGTTGGTGATGCTTGACTCCCCACAACACCTTTAAACTAAGAGAGCCCTACAAGTATATAAGTGTATGGTTGGGCACTTGGTGATGTTCAACTCCCTGTAGCCATTTGAGGTATAGTATTATGAGGATTTAACCTTGAAGACTAGGGTACTAAAGATATTCCTTCTTAACAATTTATTGACCATTGTATGTGACTTGTTATGCATTATATGTATGTTTTTATACTACTAAAACTATATATTGTGTGAGCTTTCCATTGGATGTCATAGGGAGATATGGACTTACTTAGTAAGATCCGACTCCCCTCTATTTTTCATGTCAGCCCCTCTATTTTTCATGTCAGCTACCACCAAATTCACAGTAGTGACTCTGAGCAGCATCAATTGCAACATATCTACCTCTACGTATGCTTTCATTTGTTTTCACTTATACTTATACTCTAGCATTTGTAGTGATATAGTAGTATGTTGAAAAATTTTCTTCTAATGTACGCTAATAGTGTTGTACTTTAATGTGTTTGTACTTGCTTGTGCTTCTGCTGTTATTTATTTTCTAAGTTTTTTAGTTTTTTCACTAATAATCAGGCTTACATATGATTTGAGGGCTTTGATTTTTGGGTTTTATGTGTCCATCACATGCCCATTTGGGTTGTGACAAATTTGAAGTCCACAAATATAATACCATATTTATATCAAGTTGAAAAACACAATAATATGTTAAGGTTATGTTTATTATATGGCTAAATTGTTGAAGAAGCCAAATGCAACAAGATGGAACATGGGAGGAACATGATATCATGTTTGTGCCATGTTCCTTTATGTGTCAAATTGTGAAAGAGGCAAAATGCATCAATAAGTTGAATGAGTTAGAACATGGTCTCATGTTTAGGCTATGCATGAGACTATGTTCAACTTATGCTCATCTAAAATCACTATAAAACTTCTCTGACTTGGCTTTATCTTACTTAAATACTTTTCTACATTAAGAAGCTAAAATAAGGCCAATAAACAAAATATAAACCATCTTAAGCATCAAATCTTACAAAAATCATCTAAATACAAGTCAAATGCTCTCAAAATTATGCAAAAAATATAGCATAATTAACACATATCAATCTTCACTTATTTATATTTTAGAAATATATGTTAAAGAAACTCAACCATAACTAATTCAATATGAATTAATCTTCAATGATTTAATGGGTGTCAACTATCTTATTTACTAATTGTGAGAATTTGATAGTACTCAAATGAGAACTAAGTTGTTGCATATACACCATATTGAAAAATAACTTCAAAAGCTTTAAACAACGATAAAAAAAACTTCAGAGGAGATCTCATATCATCCCTTTCTATGGATAATTGAGATTTTGGTAGCTAAAGGAAATGTCCAAAAAACTTAAGTTTACTTACGACAAAAAGATGTGTGATTCAATGTTTGTTGCTTAATCTTAATTCATATTATCATTAGTCTGTTAGACTTGGGTTTAATCCATTGGCTAGAAGGAAGCAGTGAAGACGGAAACTCTTATATTCACATGGACAATCTCGTGTCAATCTTCATTTGAGCATTTGTTCTTCAATACATTTATTTTAACTTTCAAAGATAAATTCTTATTCTTTTCAAAAAAAATTCTTATTCTTATTCTTATGTGATATGCAATTATTTTTAATAATGATTTCAACAAATATTTATGCAAAATGCAATTTGAAATTTTGTTACTATTCCAAATTTATTGACGATAATTTTATGCAAGAACAATAATTATAAGAAAGTACTAAGAAAAGGTCATTATCTTCGTATTGTCAAAAGGGATAATCATGTTTGTGGGCACCCTTAGCAGACATGAGTTTCAACAATAGTCCAACCAAAGATGTTAACAATCTTCTGTGAGAGTGCTTAAACGAGGATGTATATATAGGTTGATTTAATTTAAATTTCTTCATACATGACATAAAAGTTTTTAACTTATATCATTCTCAAATAAAGAAAAAATATAAAGATAAAATAATCAAAAATAGTAATTTTATGTTGAAATATTGCTTTAAGAAGTTTTATAATTTTTATTAATGTAAAAGAAAACACTTCTTCATAATTTTAATTTAGTTTTTCTTCTTACCAGCATTGTAAATACATGAGTTGGTGCTAATTTTGAAAATGGCACACTATAGTACTACTGCATGGGAAATAATAAATATCATTTTAAATAATTTTCTAAAATTATAAAATAGTCTCTCAGTTTTATATAATTAAATTAAGTCTTCTATTATAAAATTTATTATAATAATTCTAATTTTATTATTAGTTAATATTAATTATTCAAATAATTTTATTATTGAATAATAATAATAATAATAGATTATGAAAACTAAAAAAAAATCATATAGTCATAAAAATAAAGGGACAAAATTCCTAAAATGTCCAACCTTTTAGGATTTTTCCATTTTAGTGCCCAAACTTTAAAATTTGTCAATTAAGTTACTAATTTTTTAAAACCTTAACACTACAGTTCAAAGCATTAGTTATGTTAATAATTTGTGGATTTGTTAGACTAGGATAAACTTTTTTTTTTACAAGTATATATTATGAACAATAAATATTTTATGAGCAAATCAACAAATTACTGATAGAACTAACATTTTTAATTAAACTGACAAAGTTTTTAAAAGTTGGTCACTTAATTGAAAATTTTAAAAATTTGGATAGTGAATTGAAAAAAAATCCTTAAAAGCGGCACCTTATGATTAGTTATCCTAAAAATAAATTAAACTCATATGCTATAAAATAAAAAATAATTATATAAAATAAAAAATAATTTCATATTTTCATAAAAAATAAATTAAACCTATATGCTTATCGTATAAAATAAAAATAATTATTCCCAAAATAATGTCAAAAAAGAAATTGAAAAAAATATAAAAACAGTATCTGGCGAAAGTAGTCAATATTACAAGGTAAAAACAAATCTGTAAAGGCAATATATCTACGTAAAGAGAACAATTAGTCCTTTAGTTTGGACTTTTGTCTGTCAGAATCGGTTACCTTCAGTTCAAGCTTCCTGTTAGATTCAAACATTGGGAGAAGATTGTTTATCACATTGGTTCTTTTCTTTGGCCCTGCCATTACCTTCTTGTTTCCCTTTCGTCTTTTCGGTGGCATAATTAGCATATAGAAACTGTTAGTTTCTGTAGAAAAGTATTAGAGAAAAGCATATGTGCTTTACTGCATGTACAAGATTATGAACAGAAGACTATCCTTAAATTAGGATAAATTTGGAAGCCAATAATGATCTCCAGTAAACTATCTTTGGACACCTAACTGAATGGGGGGCTCTAATATACCAAAAAGTAAAAGCACAAATAGCTCGAAGCTAGTGCCATGCAGTAATCAGATTTGTGGTGTCTAAAGAGTGCACAGATTCATTCAGAAGTAGTGGTCATGATTGTTGCAGATGCAGTTGTCGGAGCAGTCATTGCTCAGCTATTATCTGCCGTGGTTAACGAGGAAGAACACCAAGAATTTCGATCAGGCCTTGGAGACGTTACAAACGACGTTGGAAACAATTACCCCAGTTGTTGAAAAGGTGAAAGATCTGAATAAGTTATTCAATCTTGGATGTGAAGAGGTGGAGAAACTGTGGGAACAGATCAAGAGAGGCCACGAGCTAGTTGAAAAGTTATCACAAATCAATGGATGTTGCATTTGCTTCATGGCATCTGGTTACACTGGGAAGCTTCTCAGATTGGATAGCTCGCTCAAAAGGTTCTGTGAGATTGTTATGTTGCTTCAACAAACAAAGTTGATGACTGGAGTTCACGAGGATGTCAAGTTCATACGTGAGGAACTTGAGCGCTTGAATTCAGCCGACAAGACTGCACTTTTGCGTCCATATGCTCCTCCTGACCCACCAGAGTTTATTGTTGGATTAGATATGCCAATGTGGAAATTGAAAGACCAACTGTTTAAGCAGAGTGTATCAGTGATTGTAGTGTCTGCACCAGGAGGATGTGGGAAGACAACATTGGCTAAAAAACTTTGTCAAGATGAGCAAGTTCAAGGTACCAATAGAAGTATTTAGTCTTTCCTAATTTCTTTCTGCTTGAAACTTGTGTTTGGCAACTTTAGCAAGCAATTCTGTCCGACAAAGAAACAAGAAGAAAAAAGATGCTCCAGAAAAACCAAGAGACAAATTATTGAAAGTTTAACTCCAGAAAATTGTTGCCAGCTTTGCATCACTCGATTATGGAGATTTCCGTTACTCTTAGAAGATCATAAAGTTTAAGCTTTTCAAAAGATATCACATAATTGAATCTGCCCATCTATGTGACACCATTTTATGATTTTGGTTTTGAATCTTTGGAACAGCAGAAATGTGTTCTTAGACAATAGGGTTTAGAGCAATCAGCTTCATCTAGATTTTACTGTGTGAAAATTCGCAGTCAGTCCTAAACGTGATCTTACACTTGACACTTTTTGATTGAAGGATTGATCTATCCATTATAAAATTTGATAAATGTGTTATGGACAGTAAAATTCAAAGATAATATCTGCTTTGTGACTTTCGCAAAGACACCTAATTTGAAGGCTATTATACGGCAGTTATTTTTACACATGGGATATGTGGCTCCTGAGTTTGAAGATGAGGAGGATGCATTCAACCGCTTGAAGTTACTGCTGAAGCATGTAGCCGAACCTACATTGTTCATTCTTGACAATGTTTGACCTGGTTCAGATTCTCTACTTGACAATTTCAGTTTTCAGCTACCTGACTATAAGCTTTTGGTGACATCAATATCTACTTTCCCAAGATTTGATTGTACTAAAAAACTGGAGCCTTTGAACTTTGAAGATTCCATGCACCTCTTTTGCTACTCAGCGGGTCTGCAAGTAGGGAGCTCATACGTGGACGAAGATCTTGTGAATAAGGTGCTTGGTCAATCCGCAATCCGAACATGCGTATATACTTTTGTCATACGCTTATATACTTTAAAACCTGGACATTTCAGTTTTCTTAATTACGAATAAGACTATAATATCATTAGAAACTTTTCTTGATCTTCCGAAACACTTGGTATAAATAGCCAGTTACAGAGGTGACTCTGTTGCTACTTTCAGTCTGTTTGATGTCCAATGAGTTGGTAACTTTATTTTATCTGAACAATTTGCAGGTGGTAAAAGCCTGCAATGGATTTCCACTGGCCCTGAAAGTGGTGGGAAGATCACTTTATAGACAACCTCCGGCAATCTGGCGGAACCGACTGAAGGAATGGTCAAAAAGTGGTTCATTGTTCGGAACAAACAAAGAAATTCTTAACTGCCTCAAGAGCAGCTTTGATGCTTTAGATGTTACGGTTGTCAAGGACTGCTACATGGACTTAGGTTCATTTCCTGAAGGCCAATTCATTTCTGCAGCAGCTCTTATTGATATATGGGCAGAAGTGTATAAACTAGAAGAAGATGAAATGACATCATACCTCCATAAATTGTCTAATTTGAGTCTTTTTGACGTTGCATTTAAGAGGTACCTTTGAAAAGCAGATTCACCAAAACTAATCCTGAGCTAGATTATCTATGATAATGAAACTTTATGAATCTTGCTTTTCCCAAAAGTTGAGTTTGAGGAAATGCAGGTTGACCATGGTTGTTTATCTTGTTATATTTATGAACCTCGTATAATGTTAAAAATGCAGCTCTATGTCTTTGAGTCTGAAGAAAGAGTCTCTTTCTTAGCAACAGGTATTTTCCTATTCAACAGGAAAGATGGAAGTGAAATTGAGGGCTACTATGAAGACCACTTTGTCATGCAGCATGATCTTCTTAGAGGAATGGTGAACCATCTGAGCAATTTGGATCCCATTGAAGAAAGGAAAAGGCTGGTTGTAGATTTTGTTGACAGAAAATTTCCGGATTGGTGGTGCCAACAAAACCAGCCATCATTTAGTGCCCGCCTTTTGTCTTTCTCCACAGGTAGCTGATCTGAGATGTTGTGACCAAAATTTTCATGAGATCTCAAATGCTGTTTAACAAACATCACCTACTTAATCTCGTTATAGGTGTCACTCTATAGATTCAAGCTTTCTGAGAAGAATTTCCTTTCATATGACATTAATAACTTCATATCAATTCTATCATTTTTTTTTTTTGCTACCAAAAAAAGAACTCATCATTTAAAAAAAAAAAGTGGCAATTTTGCAGATGAAACATTTTCATCAAGTTGGTGCAACATGCAAGCTCCAGAAGTTGAGGTCCTAATTCTGAACTTTCGTGCAAAGAAGTACACATTGCCCAGGTTTACAGAAATGGAAAATCTAAAGGCTCTGATAGTGACAAATTATGGAGTTGGAAATGCTGAAATCATGAACTTTGAGCTTCTCAGTAATCTTGAGAAACTGAGAAGAATTAGAATGGAGCAGGTTTTGATTCCTTCCATTACTTTGAACTCTGGACAGCTAAAAAGTTTGCAGACACTATCCTTGTTTATGTGTACCATGGGCCAGGATTTTCCTACGACAACATACAGATTTCAGATAGATTACCAAACATAGAGGAGATCAATATATGCTATTGCAGTAACCTTATGGAGCTACCTGTTGGTATGTGTGAAGCAGTCAAGTTAAAGAGACTTAGCATCACATATTGTAATAGGCTATCCAAATTGCCTAAAGAAATTGGAAAGCTAGTGGATTTGCAGTTGTTGAGGCTTAGGTCCTGCATAAATTTGTTGGGGTTGCCAGACACAATCTGGAGCTTTGACAAGTTAAACACTCTCGACATTTCTGATTGCTTAAGCATTAGGAAATTGCCAGACGGAATCGGTGAGTTGCAGAGTTTAAGAAAGCTTTACATGAATGGTTGCTCCAAATGTGAACTGCCAAAATCGGTCATCAACCTTAAGCAACTGAAGCATGTGGTTTGTGATGAAGAGACAGCCAAGTCATGGAAACCTATCAAACACCGGTTCTCTAACCTCATAATCGGAGAATAAAACTGTTGCAGTCCCATGCAGACAAAACTGTTAATAGTCTACAAAGGATTATGTTTATAGTGTGTTTAAATATCATTGAAAGATAAGTACTGCAAAACTTTAAATTTCTGCTACATACGATATACATTATTTTGTTATATTAAGATATTATGTGAATACTAGTTTTTGGAGACATACAATAAGAGGGTGATAGAAGCCTAGGCCCAATTGTCGAGAATGTGTATTTCACAGAAAGAATAAGGAACTAAAACCGGTCAATCCTTGAAGTCTGTTCTAGGAATGTCGCTAGCATTCTGTTATGAATGTTGTTTTGCTGATGCTAACTGTTGTCGTGAAGTTTGTTGTCGTGAAGCATAGTTCTAGAATGTTGACTTGGCAAGTTTGTTACACTAGCAGCGTTTATATTTAGGGGGTATGGGAGTAGGGGAGGTTATTCAATTAGTGACAGATTCTGGGACTCAAGAAGTAGTTGACAGACTTGACGATGGTTGTTACAAACTTAGCCCAAGAATCAGAGTTAAGAAAATAGAGCTTGGAGAATATACAGTAGAGTTTGCAAGCCTTGCTAAAACAACAAACCCTTGATTCAGAATTTCTAGTTGAATATAGTAATGTTAAGACTGGGAGAGAAGTGAGAAACAATACCGATAATGATCTCGTCGTCCCACTGGAGATGAATCGGATAATGAACAATAGCCGTTTCCTGAGGAATTTGGAGCCACTAGTGTTCACTAGAGAAGAGCCAGGAGCATGGATTTTTAGGGCTGAATGTTATTTCACCATAAACAACTTGACGAAATCATAGAAGCTCGAGGCAGCCGGAGTTTGTTTCGAAGGGGAAGCACAAGTATGGTTAAGGTTTGAGGAATGAGATTCCCAGTTCTCCTCTTAGTCTACTTTAAAGTCTTAAATATTACAACGATTTGGGGGATTGAGAGAAGGGAGTATGCTGCAATGTTTCTTCACAGTCAAACAGGAAGGCATAGTGGCAGAGTTCAAGGCTCAATTTGAATGTCTAGCAGTGACAATAGGGAGGTTGGAGGCAGATACGTTAACTGCAGTATTCATAACAGTTTGAAGGAACAATTATGAGCTAAATCATTACTTATAAATCCTAATGGTCCTAAGGAGACAATGGAGGTAGCCACTAGGATCGACACAAAAAACCAACTACTTTCATCCATTCCAAGCTCAAAAGCCCAAAAAGAACCCTCTTCAATCCAAGCCCGAACTGATTTCAAAATGATAACCTAGACATAGCCCAAAAATACTAGTTTGTACACAACCGTGTCAAACCCAAAAAACTAACAGAAAATAACATGGCTACTAAACTCTACAATTGGTCCTAAATCCATTGCATCAGTACCTCCAAACCCTAGAATCAAGAGGTTGACAGCTGCAGAGGCACAGGGACAACGAGAGCAGCTACTTTGTTATCGATTTGTTGAGAAATGACATATTGAACATAGATGTTGAAACAAAGAATTGCATGTCCTACTGGTCAGTGAGGCTGAAAGAGATGAAGAGGGTAGGGGTGACGAGACACTGGAAAGATTGAAAGAGGTAGAGCTATCACTAAAGTCGGTGGTTAGGTTATTATTGATAGAAGCCTAGGCCCAATTATTAGGAATATGTATTTTCCCATAAAGAAGAAGGAACTAAAACCGGTCAATCCTTGAAGTCTGGTCCAGGAATGTTGCTATCATTCTATTATGAATGTTGTTTTGCTAATGTTGACTATTGTCATGAAGTTTGTTATCGTTTTGCATAGTTCTAGAATGCTCACTGAGCAAGGTTGTCACACCAACAACGTTTATAGTTAGGGGATATAGTTGTAGGGGAGATCATCCAGTGAGTGAATAGTGATTGGGAGTAACCTCAATATCAGGGAGAGACGAGGACCTCTCTAATGTCCTCCAGCAGTCGTGTATTACCCTCCCTATAATCAATAAATTCTTGTTTTATCCTTCTCAGTATTGATCTTCTTTTCCCTCATTATATTGCTTAGTTTTGGTTAAGAGTGTGATTCTTATTAGAGTGATTTCAAGCTTTCGAGAACAAAACTACCCAATATTCAATAAAAATCATGCAACACATAGCATCCTCTCCCAAAAGATGATACGATCATTAAAGAATGATTCGAAGTGTTGACTCATTCCTTTGGAGCTATCGGTAGAATCAAATAATTAGTCGCTACTCGCAAGTTACTATTGTTACTAAAATTATGCTAATGAGTATAGCGAACTTTGTTAGTTGCTTTTTGGTTAGTTAAAGTTCTCTTAATTTACTTTTAAGTAGATAGGGTACTAATCCAAGGTCAATTAAAAACACATAAGCCTAAGCCTATAGGTTGACCTATTGTCATCCTTATAGTGAATATGTTGGATCAACAAAATAGAAAATAGAACAAAAAATAAAGGCCCTTTTATTCTAGCACCAAACAAATTACTCTGCTACCTGTTGCTTATTTATAGGCTTATTTATAGATTTACAGAATGATTAATTAAAAGATAAAATGAATATGCTGATAATTATGAAACATGGATTTGATGATTCTCACTAGCTTAAGTAATTTAAGTCGTCAACAATACTTTTAAAATATTTCATACTCACCATACTATTATTGTCACTAGCTACAAGTTTATCATTTACATTTATAGGAGTCGAAGCTATTTTGCAATTCAAAATATTACATCTCTTTAACAAATCAATAACATATTTCCACTAAAAATAAAAATTCCATAAGCCTATTGTTTCAACCTTAAGCCTAAGAAAATAATGCAAAAAAGTCAAATTTAGCATCTTGAATTTTTTCATCATACAAGACTTGAATTCAGCAATAACATAAAGATACACTACTAAGAAATCAATTTAACCTCGTTTTTTTATATAAAGGGTTGACTCATTTTTACTTCTTTCGAACCTATTTCTTAAGAATTATGAATCAATCTTATTGTATCAAGCTTATAGGGCTGCTTAAGTCCATATAAAGCCTTCTTTAACTTAAACTTTGACATTTTCATTGCTAACAAAACCTTGAGGCTTAGAAACATGTATCTCTTCTTCTATTTCACCATTCAAGATGGATTATAACACTAAACTAGTATATAGGCCATTTCAATTATGGAGCTAAGGCTAGGAAAGTTCTTACTGTTTCAAAGTGAGCCATCGAAGAAAATGTTTCATCAAAGTTGAGTCCTCACAATTATTAGTACTCCTTAATGACTGAATAAGCTTTGTGCTTCTGAAAGGTACCACCAGTATGATACTTTGTTCTAAACACCCATTTAACCCAATGATATTCTTACCTTCTGGGAGATCGACTAACTCCTAACTTTTTTTTAATGTGGCCTTCTTCTTTTCTTTTATTACATCCAGTCACACTTAACTGTTTGTAGCTTCATCATAATAAGTAGGGTCAAAAATACATAAATAAAAACTACACATGTAATATTTCTTACTCAATGAATGAAATTTCTTTAAAGGAGATTCTGAAGAAGAGCTTGTTAATGAAGATAAAATGCTACTTAGAATTGAATGAATGGATGATTAGGTATTGCCCCAGATTAAACAATTACATTTCTTGGCTTTAGATGATCAATTTTAGGAGTTTCAAGTGTACTTTTTAGAACTTGAGGTGCTATCAGTGCTTCAGTTTTGTAATCCCTACTAATAATCACTTTGTTACTTATAAGATTATGTAGCATATATGTTTTTGATTAAGGACTATAGTTAACAAAAATATATTTTCTGATTTTTAATTAAATTTATGGCAAGAAGTAATCAGAGCATATGTTATGCAACTAAAAATTTTCAAATTGCTTATCCTGGGCTTATTGCCCTTTTAAGCTTCATATCAGGTTTAATTCATAACTTCCCCTTTTTGGTGACATGTTGAGAAGATATATTGATGTTGCCACACCTTCTGCCCAAAATTACTTTAGAATGACTATCTTCATGTTTTTAGCCATTCCAAACACCATTTGATTTTTTCTCTCAACCACTCTATTATGTTCTGGCATGCATGGTGTTGATAGCTCCTTACAAATGCCATTTTCTTCATAAAAAGTATCAAATTATTTGAAGGATAATTCACCATCTCAATCTTAACAAAGAGCCTTTTTAGAACACCATTTTTCTTTTCTACTAACATCGTGAATTTCTTAAAATTTTGACAAGTTTCATATTTGAATTTTAGAAAATAAACCTAACTCTTTTGGTTGTAATCATTGGTAAATAGCAAAAGCTATCAACTTCCACCAAAGGACTCAACACCTATAGGGCCACAAATATCAATATGTACTAATTCAAGACAAACAGATGCTCTTCAAAACTTATTTATAGGAAGTGAATTTTTACTTTGCTTTCTATAAACACACCATTCATAGAAATCAGGTGCATCAATTTTAGGCAACCAAACAACCATTTTCTTACTTAACAATTTCAATCCTTAATTTCACGTACAAATTCCCTTAATATGAGTGCTATAATTTTTTATCACTAGTTCTATTAACCAAGGTATAAATTTCCATACCAAAGACTTTAAAAATAAAATTTTTATTTTGTCTCATAGGAATGCTAACTATCTTGTGACATTATTTCTTATTATGAACACAAAAATTTTTATAAAAAAAAATAGAGTAACCACCATCCATCAGTTGTCCATCACTTAACAAATTATGAATCAAATTAGGAACATATTACTCATTATGGAGGAGTTTTACATTATCCCGAATGGTTTTGATCTCAGTTGTACATTTCACTTCCATTTAAGTTAACGTGTTATCTTTGAGATAAACTTCTTTATGGCTTGTCAAGTTCTTTGAACAACGATATATAATTAAAGAATCCACTATTCATAAACTATACTCCACTGAAAGTTTCAATAATGAAATAATAAGTCATAAACAAATTACTTTCCTCTCTGTATTTCTATATAATATTTGCTTGCTTTTACTCATGACTCTATTTAGTCCAATAATCAGTCTTTTATGACCAAATATTTTATAATAGTATAACTGTATTGAACGTTTGAACTTCCTTTATTCACGAGATTGTTCTTTAGCTTTGCCAAGACAAACTAACTTGAAGGTCGCCTTTACCTTATCCACAACCTTTAAAATTTCCTAACTTCCTTTTATACAAACACTCACCTTTTAGGTATAATACCTTCTCCTTAATTTTTTCATAGGACCTACTATTCTTAGCCATATGAGATAACAACAAGCTCATTAGTTCATTAAAAGTATTGGTTGATAAGTCTTTCGACTCTTTAATTAGAGAAACAACATGATTAAAGTCTCTTCCTAAACTTCTTAGAACCTTATTGATAATCGTTTCATCACTAATAGTTTCACTATAAGATCTTATATGATTCATAATTCCAGATACTCTATATAAATATTCTTGTATAGAATCTTTCTCTTTCATAGCTAGTGCTTCAAAATTCTAACAAAGGATTTGTAATTTGATAGCAATTACCTTTTTATTGCCTAAATATTCTTGTTTTGGAGTCTCTCATGCTTGAGTGGAGGTGTTAATTGATGAAATTTGGGAAAAGATATCATCATTAGGTGTCAATTGTATGAGAAAAAGAGCATTTGGATCCTTTTTATGAAGTTCTTTTAATCTTTGGTCAAGCTTGACTAGTTTCGAGTCATTAAACCCATTCTCCATTAAGTCTCATCACTCTTGAAAAGATATTATAATCTTCATTTTAAGATATCTTTTGTTGGTAGTGTGCCCTAGGCCAATGGATATTTGTGATTCATGTATTAACATTATGACTTGTTAATAATATATT
>JAOSBN010000177.1:30911583-30928539 GCA_027563595.1 Erythroxylum suave | reverse complement strand
GAGAAGTAACCAAAACAGTGCATGACTAAAAGAAGACTGAAATTTGAAGGAAATGATGGGTCCCCCGTCTCATTATTTTCGATTTTTCTATCTAATAATCAAGCACAGTCAGAGGGTGAAGCTGGGAAAAAAGAATATCTCCGCGGTACAGCTGCTAAGGCTCCACCTTCTAAAGAAGAAATGGAACAACTTGGCGGTAAGCAATTACCATAACGCGGAAACGCGTGAAATGCGCTGAGCTTCATCTCTATTACCAACCATAAAAAGAACATTACATTTATATGTTTTTGTCAGAAAGGAAATAGCTTTTTTTTTTTACTAAGGTGGTACGCGGTGTCCATTTTGTACTTGTACCAGAAGCATTCGCATTTTACACTGACCCAGTGAAGGTAGTTTTCGCGCCTCGTCCTTATTTAAGCCCAACCAGTCACTTGCTTTCATTGATTGCCACCCAGAGGGATAAGAAAAGAGATCCGGTCACCTCTCATTCTCTTTTCTCCACATGATCTTGGAGTGAGTCCATGAGATTGACCTCTCGCTTTGTTTTCTTACTAATTCAGTGACTTTGATCTGTTTCCACTTTTGCAGATCCAAATGGGAAAAGTAGCAATCTTTTTGTGCTTGTTCTGTGGAGTTTTGGCGGCTTTAAGTGTTAATGTAGCCAATGCAGACGACCCATATAGGTTCTATACCTGGACAGTGACTTATGGGTTTGTTTCTCCTCTTGGTGTGCGCCAACAGGTATTTCATTTTCATTTGGATGTTAGGTTTGATGTCCATCGTGTGTTAGGGGAGAGTCTGGCTCTTGGAAGCTAATAGAGTTGTGGTTTTCTGCCGTGCAGGTGATTCTTATTAATGGGCAGTTTCCTGGTCCTAGGCTTGATGTGGTGACTAATAACAACATTATTCTCAATCTCATCAACAAGCTGGACCAACCTTTCCTTTTAACATGGCAAGTTCCTTATTCTCTGTCACATCACTTTCTTATGATCGTGGCTTTTGTTTGTTTTCAGCGTGACTCTGGTTGTTCGAGGTTAGAACTAAGATGTGGATACACACGGCTCCCTATTCGTGCAAATTTTTTTTATTTCATATACCTTTTAACAATGTAAAAGCATCCTTCTTTCTTTTTGGTTATGGGAAAAGTAAAAAATGGATTTACACATTTAACTCTTAAATTTTAAGTTGCTGCTCTAAGTTGTTTCTCTAGCTGCTAGCTTAAAAGAGGAGTCTAGAGATTCTTGCTTTATCTCAATTTCCTGCATTCTATGCTTTAAAGTTTTAAAGAAAGTTCAGAAAAAATTTTCTTTTATTTTAATCAATCAAATTTACTGTGTGGAAAGTACTAATGCCGAATGATTAACTGGAATTTGCATTCTAACTTAGACAACTTTCGATTATACTGCTACAACTAGGAATGGCATTAAGCAAAGAAAGAACTCTTGGCAAGATGGAGTGCTGGGGACCAATTGTCCCATTCCCCCAAAGTCTAATTACACTTATCAGTTCCAAGTGAAGGATCAGATTGGAACCTTCACTTATTTCCCTTCCACACTATTCCACAAATCTGCTGGCGGATATGGAGCGATCAATATCTATGCAAGGCCTCAAATCCCAGTTCCATATGAATTGCCTGCTGGAGATTTCACTTTACTAATTGGTGATTGGTACAAAACAAGCCACAATGTAAGAAGAAATAAAGATTCTTTTAGCTCATGATTTTCTTTTCCTTTTCTTTTCTTAATCCACCATAATTGTCTTTGTATAATATGTGATGTCATAGGCCGTGAATATTATGTTATATTTTTGAGCTTTACTGCACTACCACTTCAAAAGCCATGAAAACAAAAGAAACAAATACTAAAAATGTCAAAGCTGCTGTAGCATAACTTCAGTATATGCATTGCCACGAGGCCTGTCTTTTGTCTGGGTTATGGCATAACCTGGCAGTCAAATAGACTGATTTATTTGCTTGAGCCTGTGTTTCATTAGTTCCTTGCTGTGAAAGGCCTTCTGTCCTGTTAACTATTTGCATTCGACATTCTATGTAATGATGAAGCCTATATGGAATTTGAACTAGTTGATATTTCCATTCCAATATGCCTAGTTAGGCTTACCCATCTTTTGTATCAGAATTATCAGATAGAGCCTGAGTAGAAATCTGATCCTGCTATTTCATTCCTGTTTGGCGGGAGTGTCAATTTGTTCTGTGTAGCACTTTACCATTCCATTTGATATTACTGGCACTCACCTTAAACTGTGATTATGTTTCAGATATTACAGGCATCTCTAGACTCTGGCAAATCTCTTCCCTTCCCAGATGGACTCATAATTAATGGCCAGAGTCACACTACCTTCACTGGTGATCAAGGTCATTGCTATAATTCATATCAAATTTATATTTTGATATTCAAGATTTGAAGCATTTTGTCTAACAGTTTCTGTAATTTTTTTTACTAAAATCTTCCTCGTGTTCAGGTAAAACCTACATGTTCAGGATCTCCAATGTAGGATTGTCTACCTCATTGAACTTCAGGATTCAGGGCCATACAATGAAGTTGGTGGAGGTTGAAGGATCTCACACAATTCAGAATGTTTATGACTCTCTTGAAGTGCACGTTGGCCAATCTGTATCTGTCTTAGTTACCCTAAATCAGGCTCCAAAAGATTACTACATTGTTGCTTCAACACGTTTCACCAACCAAGTTCTTACAACATCTGCATTGTTGCATTACTCCAATTCTAAGGCCCCAGCCTCTGGACCCCTGCCAGTTGCTCCTGCTGACCAAATAGATTTGTCAATGACGCAAGCTAGAACTATAAGGTATTGGCCAATGGTTGATTAGTCATCTTAGAGATTGGAAACTCCTTGTACAATTCTTTCACGAAACATGTCCAAATAGTTGGATATTTGGTTCATTCTTTCTTTTTTCTTGAAGGCGGAATTTGACAGCAAATGCAGCAAGGCCGAATCCCCAGGGCTCATTCCATTATGGAAAGATAGCAATCACCAAAACATTTGTATTGGGCAATTCGGCACCTCAAATCAATGGAAAGCAGCGTTATGCCGTTAACAGGGTTTCCTATATTAATCCTGATACGCCTTTAAAACTTGCTGATTACTTCAACATCCAGGGAGTCTTTACCCTGAACTCCATCCAAAGTGTTCCCTCTGATGGTCCTGCGTATTTAGCAACCTCAGTTATCTCGACCAACCTCCATGATTTTATTCAAATTGTTTTCCAGAACAATGAAGAGTCTATTCAATCCTGGCATCTCGATGGTTATGACTTCTGGGTTGTTGGGTAAGTAGCAACGTTCTGTTGCATCCAAATTTTAGCTAGTCTTATGGGAGCAACAATTAACCTCACAAACATCTGCAGTTTTGGCTATGGGAAATGGTCACCGGCCAAGAATCTAACTTACAACCTAGATGATGCTATAAGCAGACACACTGTTCAGGTAAGTGAGATGCACTTACATTTTAATTTCACAATATCTCCTCACATCACGGCAGCCTGATCAGTTCCAGATCATCAATCAATCTATAGCTAGTTTATTTATTTCATTGCAGGTATATCCAAACTCGTGGTCCGCCATATTTGTCTCCTTGGACAACCAGGGCATGTGGAACATGAGGTCTGCGACATGGGAAAGGCAGTATCTTGGGCAACAACTATATCTCAGGGTCTGGAATTCAGTGAAAAGCTTTGCAAATGAATATGACATTCCTTCTAATGCTCTACTCTGTGGCAAAGCCATCGGACTGCACCCGTAGAATGACCAACTATTTGAGCTTTAATCTGTTCCCTAGGTCATGAGGATTTGACTGGAAGGGAAAACAGAACATGATAAGAGCAAACAATTAGAGGCAGATTTAATTGTATCATTGACATGTTATAGCATGCTTAATATCTTTATAAATGCTTATGGCAAAACAAAAACGTATGAATTTATGTGGTTAGACAAATTTATTTGACTTATGTTTGGAGCAAACAAGATAATCCTCGTTACTGTCACAAAGATGATAAAGAAAAGTACTCAAGCCTTTAGTTTCAAAGGTTTCATGAAAAGGTTCTAATGGTGTCCTTATTTATACAATATGGTCATCTGTAAGAAAATTAGAAGCTTAGAGTTTAATGGTGTCCTTAGAACTAATAAATGAATGTATAAAAAAGAGCAGAGAAGGTTGAAACACTTAGACCAGAAATTAGAGAACAATACATTACCTACAAGTGGGAAAAGATGAATAACTTGGATGTTAAGATCAATCTTAAATGAGCACATGAGGAGAATTTAATTTTACGTGTGATGGAATTAAAAGAGGTCTCTACTTCCCCAGTCTTGTGGCATGTGCCTAACACTTCTAGTCTTCAGTAATGTGAGATCCATCCTTGGGATTCGTTTAAGAACATCTAACCGACCAATTAAGTAACTTTCTACGAGAATATAAATCAGTTGACTTAGCTGATGCTTATGATTAATTACTTTATTCGTAATCATAACTATAAGTAATTAATCATTTTATTTAGAAACAATCTGTCTACAATGATATGTACTACTAGATTTCGGCTCAATATTAATTTGACTCTTGATTTGTTGTTCCGTAGAGTAATATAAAGAAAATACACTTCCAAACAAAGACTAATGCTATATAGGAATTGCTATTTAGAAAAGTATATGATATATCTCAAGTGTTACAAATTTAGAAAGAGGAAAGTTTCGTTCATACATAAAGCTTAGTATTCTCAGGAAATTGTACTTAGGCCTAATAATAAAAATGTCATTTAATTGGAAAAGAAAGGGTTTATTCCTTATAGCTATAAGTATGAGGGGAAGACTCAACTTTGATACACAACTAAAATGAAAACAATATTTGCGTAAACTTAAAGTTAAGTTTAGTAAATTATAATTGAAGTGTCCTCAATAATCTTGGTGTGGCAAGTCCTGATCTAAGAAAACAGAAAGGGAACTGCAAGCAAATTTAGCAGTAGATATTGCAGAAACACTAAAGGGCAGACGTGATCCACACAATACTCTCGTTTGTCTTAGGTCAGGTTTCATTTAAAATATAACTTCTTCTAAATTGGGGCCAATCTCTTGAATCGATATATTAAAAATGTTCTAAGCATGTAACAAGGAAGTCAATCAATTAATGTTTTGATCCGTTCTCGCCGCAGCCGCATTCGCTTCTTTAGATCTTTCTAATGATTCCGAGTAACTTCTATTCACGTCCTAATCAAATATATTATTCTGTGCTCTCAAAAATTAACAAGCAAAAATAGTGAATAGGGTAAGCATATCTAACATTCTGACCTCCTAATGAGCCCTCATGCTTAGGTTTGCGTGACCTCCGGGATCTTGACTCCTTTATATAAGCCTTCAACTTTTTATGTGCTCACTAGTTCATTTCGACATTTCGTCCTCTTTATCTTATTCCTCGTTAAATCTTTGAGCGGGTAAGGTTGGAGTTCTTAGCTAGGTACACTTTCTTCAATCTTGTTCATTTACTTTTTGTTTTCACATGTTATCATGAGTTTGTTTTACTACCAAGTAACTATTAAAGTTGTTTTAGACAGTGAAAGACTAAAACTGTAGCATTCTCTATTTTCTTTTTGTTGGAGGGGTTAGTATTTTGACATATCATTGCTTTTAAAGCTCATTTTCGTGTGACTACAATTTTAGGATTTTTTTATAACAGATGATTACTATTATTTTATGAATAGTCTTTTATTCATTTCTCCTATTGAAACTTTACTTAAAGAAAAATTTTCAGTTACTTTTAATCTGTTCCGTGCCACAAAAAATGTGTCATTTCATGACTGTCTCTGCAAATGAACAATTCTGAGTTGAAGACGATTGTCCTCTTTAACTGAGTGACGATATACATGTAGACAGATCTAAAGGAATTGGAGGAATATATGACCGTAAAATGAGGCAGGCCAATCTCCTGTGTTTTTGTATTGGGCTATTGGCTTTGCTCAGTGGCATTTGGGTGGAAGCTGAGGATCCCTATCGATATTATACATGGACAGTCACATATGGATACATTTCTCCACTTGGCACTCGTCAAAGAGTAGGTTCATCCATATAAAAGAATAGTTCTCTTTGAAATCTTCTTTGCTGATGTAACTACAAATTTCCGCAGTTTTCCCAAGCTTGAAATGAATGTTAACGTTCTTGTAAACTTCTCAAAGTCTTCTCGCAGATTTAGCCGTAACCTGATTGTTCCCTCTCGTGCTACTCTTTCTTGCAGGGAATCCTTATCAACGGAAAATTTCCTGGTCCAACTATCAATTGTGAGACTAACGACAACATAATTGTAAATGTCATCAATAAGTTGGACGAACCGTTCCTCATAACATGGTTAGTGCCCAGCATTATTTTCGTTTTTGTTTAGAAGAAAATAGATTGTAGCCAGGAACCAGAGCAACAACTTATTTATTGGTTTATATCAGGAATGGTATTAAACAAAGGAGGACTTCATGGCAAGATGGAGTATTAGGAACCAATTGTCCTATCCCTTCAAACTCCAGCTGGACCTACAAGTTCCAGGCAAAAGATCAAATCGGAACTTACAACTACTTCCCTTCAACTGCTTTGCATAGAGCTGCTGGAGGCTTTGGAGGGTTCAATGTCCAGTCAAGGTCTGTGATTGCCATTCCATACCCTATTCCCAACAACGAGTTCACACTGCTAATCGGTGATTGGTACAAGACCGACCATAAGGTTTGCCATTGAAGATTTCTTATTTAAATGTCCCTTTTAGTGCGCTAAGTTTAACCCGGACCATGTTGGGCTTGTTTCAATACGGAAATCTTGATGCTAACTCGTTGGGAAGTCCGCTTTCTACAGATACTGCGGACAAAGTTGGACAAGGGCGATCCTCTTCCTCTGCCTGACGCTCTTCTTATAAATGGGGTCGCCAAAGTTGCAACTTTCACCGGTGAAGCAGGTAACTTGATCCTAATTAATCAAGTTACTTTGACTCTTAATTAAAACTAAATAAAGTAAATCTGAGAGAATGGTTAACAACTTTTTTACAGGGAAAACTTACAAGTTCAGGGTCTCGAATGTGGGGATTGTGACCTCAATCAATTTCAGAATCCAGGGCCACGTAATGACCCTCGTGGAAGTAGAAGGAGCTCATACCTTGCAAGAAAAGTATAATACCATTGATATTCATGTAGGTCAATCCGTGGCTGTCTTGGTTACGTTAAGCGGTCAACCGAAGGACTACTATATCGTTGCTTCTACCCGTTTCACCAAGCCTATTCTCACTACTACTGGAGTTCTCGCTTATGCTGGCTCCAAGACACCACCATCTCTACCGTTGCCTATTGGTCCAACCTACCAAGTTCACTGGTCTATGAAGCACGCCAGGACCATTAGGTAGTGATCTTCTTCCTAAGTTTTTACCTGATAGAGATGAAGCTAGGCAAACTGGTTTGATTTGCTTGTTGTCTGCCATTTTTGATAAACAACAATGTGTTGTCACTTGTTAGGTTGAATTTGACAGCAAATGCGGCTAGGCCTAATCCTCAGGGCTCGTTCCATTATGGACAAATAAAAGTTGTCAGGACAATCATTTTAGCCAATACACAAACTAAGATCAACAGCAAGTTGCGGTATGCCGTTAACAACATCTCCTACGTCGATCCAGCCACGCCTTTGAAGCTCGCTGACTGGTATAACATTCCCGGTGTCTTCAAGATTAACTCAATTCCCGACAAACCTACTAATGCTAAACCTGTACTTGGAGCATCTGTAATCGGAACTACTCTTCACGATTTCGTAGAAGTTGTCTTCCAAAACCCGGAGAAGACAATCCAGTCTTGGCATTTGGATGGATACAGTCCCTACGTTGTTGGGTAAAACTTTTACTAAACGATTTTTATGTTTGCTCTAGTGTGCCGCTTGTTCCTAACGTTATTTCTTGCACCATGTGTTTATTTGCAAATATTAATATCTGTTGCTCTAAGATTTTACAGATACGGGTCCGGCGTTTGGTCTACGGGCATGAGAAATCGCTACAATTTGGTAGACGGAGTTCCTAGGCACACTTTTCAGGTACAAGTGGAGAGTGGTCGTGTAGATGTATAGTTTTACAAAGAGCAATTATAATATATTTACTAAAAGCTTTGTTAAAATTTGCAGGTATATCCAGTGTCGTGGACTGCAGTATTGGTGTCGCTGGACAACAAGGGAATGTGGAACTTGAGGTCAGCGATCTGGTCTCGGCGATATCTTGGCCAACAGCTATATGTGAGAGTTTGGAACGACGAGAAAAGCTTGTACACCGAGACTGATGTCCCCGCTAATGCTCTGTATTGTGGCTTGGCCAAACATCCATAGTACTAGTTGGACGTTGATTGTAACTCTTAGAGCTTCAGATTTGTTTTTATTTCAACTATATCTTCTTGAATCAGTTACGAGGGTGTTACTGTTTGAAGAGAACGGAGAGATAGGTTTATTTATGGGAAATTACTTCCCATTCATGTTTGAAAATAAACATGTTCGTCAATTCCATCAACGCTGTGCATGTCTGTCAGATTTTCCCTGCTGCTTCTCGTTCTCATTTGATGTTCACAAGTGGACGATTCGTAATTCTCTAAATAAGAATTTATGGGCATTTTGTTAAATTGACTATAGGATATTATTTAAATTAATTACTACCCAACCAATGCTCCTCTCATAATTTTAGTTTCTAATTTGCTTATTTAAATTGATTACGATCTAACCAATCCACCTCTTATATTTTTAATTTCTAGTTTTCTTATTTGAACTAATTACGACTTAACCAATCACCTCTTAGTCTAAATAAGGAATGTATTGATTGAGTTTCCGACTAGACTGAACCTAGGATAGTTGAGTCTGATCTCAAACTAAATCTTAAATCTTCTTTTAATTAAAAGCTTAATCCAATTTAAATTTCAATTAATTTAGACTAAATCATTGATTTTGTATCAAATTGGACCAACACCATCCTTAGCTTTAAAATCTTTGATAGTTGCAATATTAGCATCCCTTTTCAATATCTTTTGAGGTGGTTGATATCTATTAGTCGCCAAGCTCCCTTTACCTTTAGACTACTCTCTTTCAATACTGAATGTTTCTCAATTTTCACGATACTATAAATCTTTTAAAAGGTCTGAGTCTGACCTTCTATCTACACTTTAAACCTTGGATTTTGTCATAATTAAATAATATACAGAGAGTGTCGTTGCAGCCACACACTTCTAAACCAAAAGTCTCACCTTCAAAGGAAATCAAAAGGAAATATACTTACCAAAATTATCATTTTTTAAACAATGCCATCAAACCAACCATCTTAAGTAAAGGGAATTCAAAAGTATCCATCAAATAACATGCAATTTTTTCTTCAATTACAATTTTAACTTATATTTAAATTTATTCTAATTTTTATGAACATAAATAACATGTTAGTTTATATTTTTGCATTCAATTGGCTGTTTGCAATTTACGTGTAACATTATTAATTTATTCAATAAATCATTATTTAACTTTATACACATTTTTATGAATTATATTTGATACTTTACGCTAAAAATAAAATATATAGAATAATTATGATGCAATTGAATTATAATTATAAAGTTTAAATATATTTACATATCATTCAGGAATTATTTTTAGTTATAGTTCTATCAAGATGATATATCCATGGAACAATAAGACTAACATATATTATATTTCATTCTTATGAAAAAAAAAGTAGATATTCTAAGTTAAATTATGTTGGTACTTAAATAAACGTTGGTACTTAGTTGAGAATAAGTTTAATGAATTAATTTGACGACGAGGGTTTTAAATAGAACATTACTTGTTTGTTTGTAGATTCTTTTCATTATAATTGTTGTGTCATTGATTCTTAAACTTAAGATTATCATAATATCTTATATGAGAATTATTATATTTTGATCTATTTATGGCATGTCGTTGAATCGCTGCATGTACCTCAAATTAAATCCTAAATTCTTATAATAAAAATAAATATTATATAGGAAAGTAGGAGCCGATCCTACAGGAAATTCCAGTTTGTTAATCATTAAAAAATAAAATACTTAATAAAATGGGGGTTATGATAATATGAAATTTTGTGACAAAGAAAATAAAGAAATAATAAATTGAGAGTTATTGACGAAATGAAATTTGGTTTATGGTTGCTTCTACCTTTGGTTGATCGTTAGTACAAAATAATTATTTCATCAATTTTATATCTGGGGTGATATTAAACATGTCTTTCCTTAGGATTAGCTAATTGAAAACAAGTAATTCAATTATCCCTTATTGTTTAACAACCTTATATATGATCTAAAATTTTACTTAAAGAATAGCTTTAACAAAACAAACACTTTCAAAGCAAGAAAACAACAATACCTGTAGTTACATTTAATCTAGTATAATGTTTTTCCTAAAAGTAATAATTTTTTCTGTAGCAAATAAAACTTCTAATTGTTATAAATGATTAAAAGAATTGAAGATTTACTTATTCAAACTTTAATTTAACAAATGATCATTTCAATTAATAAAGTAATTGTGTGCATTAGAATTCAATCGAAAATAATTATAAAATAAAAACACAGAAATGTAATCTAATATATGAATAATTGAAACACTTTACATTAAAATTCAATTGCCTTCCAATCTTCAAAGTTGCAAAAGGTCTCCACTTCCTTCAGCTAAAATAAAGAAAATAGTTAATAATGGCCATAAATACTACTAAAATCTAATAAAAAACTATGCTAACGTCTATGAAGAAGGAGAAGAAGGAGAACTAAGACTTTATGAAAAGATGGAATTTTCAGTTGGAAAACTTGATGCCTTGCTCCTTCACTTTGGCTTTATTTATGGTTACTTTAATCCCGTGTGAAAATATTTTTGTTTTAATTTTTGGATCCCACAAATTATAACTTCATTGATTTCCATCAAAATCTGTCTAAGATAAGATTCAAACAACTTTTAAAAGTTTGGAAGTTGTAATTATCAATGAATGTGCCTACGCCTAAGATCATGCCAATCTATTTTATCAGATTTTCAACTTAATTCCAATAGTCTAATCCAATTTTGCAATTAAAATGTTTTATCAACCAAAATCTTCTTCATTCTCCCTTGATTTTTGTTGATATTGATCCTTCATTTCAAACTTTTAAATTTGAATTAAGCACCAATCCTATTTTCAATTAAACAACATTTTTCCAACCCCTTTCCTACAAAAATAAACAAAATAGTGAGTTTAAACATATTAAGATAAGATTATGGAGGATTTAAATGCTAAAAATCATGAGAAATTTATAGCATTTCCCATTCCTTAACATCTAATCCTTGTTTGTCTCTAAGTGAAAAATTAACAAAACAAGATGATTAAATAGACTTTTACTATGCCACTTTCTCATGAGATTAAACCATGCATACTCCTCAAGACTTGGACCGAAAAAGAGTTAAAGCATCAACACACATCAAAGTTGACTCCCACCAGAAACTATAAGTAGAGATAATTAAAGACAAGCTCAATCAAAAGTATGCACAAAGCTTTAATAACTTTCCTTATGGTGTTCCCTTTTTTATATAAGTGTTTAAGCTCAAGTGTTTAATCTTAAACTAATGTTACAAGGAATATACTACCATCAACTTGAACAAACACTAAATATTCTCACCATGAACATATACAGGCATGAATCAAAAGGAATTTATTAAATTGTTGTAATGGAGCTTGAGTTAAGGTTTGGAAAGGTACAATTAGAGGCTAAAACCACATATATTTAATAAGCATAAAAATAAAATGTAAAAGAATTTGATCATAAAAATCCTCAATGTTAATATGGGCCACCATGATATTAAGTTAAACTAAATACAAAATTAGCCAATTGGAAAACACAACTTAAAGCAAAGTCGCCATAATTCCCCCAAGTACTTTAAAAATACCTTATTGAAATATGTAGTTAGGTGATAGGATATACTATAGGCTAGTTTTATTATCTGCATTTAAAACACAAAGAAAGGGATTTTAAAAATGAATCAAATGCGATGAATTAGGGATAATTAAGGAAGGTGGATCTTAAAGTTAAATGGATAAAATAAGGAGGGCCTTAATCATATTCAAGCTCTTAGGCAATCATAACAATTCAAGTCGATTCAATGCAACTTCTAGTGGTATCCAAATGTCAGAGAATCACATACTATAGAAAAATGGATAAACATAAGATGTATCTATCTTTTAAGGCTTAGATGTTTACATGTTTTACACAAATTCACTTAATCCTTATGCAATACTTCATCAAACAATTGTATCACTTTGTCTAACTACATACCTAGCTATTTCATCTTATCAATATGTTTAGCTTTCATCTTAATCAATTTTAGTCCAAATTTGCGCATATAGTCCAATTCATTTGAAACATTTTAGCAAAATTTTTTTGACACATATTATTTCATAAACTTATAAAAGCATTAGGTATAAAAAGAAATTAAAAGGCAGTGTTTAAACAACCTAAAAATGCTTTAAATACTAAAAAATCATAACAAAGAAAAATATCCCCACCCCTACACCTATGTAAAACATATTTCTAAGTTTAGCAGTAAAACACAAAAAATTAGAAAAATAGGAAATGAAAGATAGAAAAAGAAGGGAATGCCTTATTTTTCTTTTCTTTTTATATAGGAAGAATGACAACCAGCTTATAGAGAAGGTGGGAAAGGGGGTTTGAACCTTTGGTCTATGAAGAGGGTCATAAGATTATGCTTCATTCGATGTAATTTTCTCTCAATCCTATCTAATTATACTGGAATAGACTATTGAGTTCAGGAAAAGGAAGGGACATCTTATTGGTTGCAAGCTGGTCATTTTATAGCTAAAGGCCTGTTACATTAGAATATCCTAAAAGACTGGACAACTTGACCAAGTGGAGTAAATTTGAAGCTATTTTCAAAATGTTGTTTAATGATCCCCATCTTGGCTTAACAATTTAAATCCAAAGGTTCCATCTTACAAATAATGTGCATAATAGTGTTAGACAAATCAAGTAAATAAGAACTAACAGCAGTTGAGTAATGGAGGAACTTAAGATTAAAGGTGTATTTTTCTTTTGAATCATATAATGAAATTATGTAATCAATTAACAACCTAGTTTTATTGAAATGTTTTTTTTTCTATACGCCATAGAAGAATAAAATTCAACTTAAGCTAAAGTCCTTACATTGTCCCTTCTTCCTGTAAAGTTATAAGCCAAGAATTTGAATTCAAGTTTTTTCAAGTATCAACTTTTCGAAGCACTTAGGTTATAAAGAGTATAGTCAACATTTTCAATAATAACATTTGAACTTACGAATTGTTCCTTCTTGGCATTAAACCCATTATAATATTAAAGTTAGCAATCAAAAAGGAAAATTTCTCTTCCCATCATTTTGAATATGACAATCCTTTTATAAATAAATTAAGTTCAGGATCATAATTAAAATAAAAATCATATATTAGTTCAACAAAGGTAGGCATTTGCATATTCACATAGTTATGCCCATTCGATCTACCAAAGCGTCAAATTCTTCTTTAATATGCAATGCTTCTAAGGTTTGAAGATGAATATGCTTACATGCTTATACTTTACATTCACTTAATTCTTTATAAATTTTCTTATCTTGTTCATTATAGAAGGTGTTGATGCCTCATATTTTGAGCTTTATTTTGCTATTCAACTCCACCTTCTTTCCTTTTTGTGTTCTAGACTTCAACAATAGGCCTCCTCATTATTGTTCTGATTAAGTGGAATCTGCTAGAGAATGAGTTGGGGAAAGGGTTTAAGAGATATCAAAAAATCGTAGTCAATTGTTTGTTATAACAGTGCTAGTTCTTAGGGTGGTTCTCTATGCATCATCGGAACCTCTCTCCTAACTCGTAATTTTTTCCCTTCCTATGGAAGTCTTAAATCTACACTAAATTGAGATGTTTGATGATGCTCTTAGTGTTAAGTTTGATTGATTGGCACTAATGGCTATTTATTAGATTAAAGGGAGAAATTTTGTTGTCGATGACTTAGTGGACTTAGATGTGATTGGATTTGTAAGCTTATGCAATGTTGGTCTATGTGTTTCCTCGTACTAGTGTTGTGGACAATTGGGTGTTTCCAGTAGTGTTACTGGAAGGTGACACTCAAAGTGTTGATGTTTCTAATTGGTGGTGTGATGTGTGGTAGCTTAATGAAAGATGATATTTTGGGGTTTTATACAGTAGACATGATCACCTACAACCATGTACCTCAATTTTCCTTCAAAAATTGATAAGACACATGGTTCTGAGGACTTACATGGTCTATCCCACACAGTCACTTCTGGTTTCACATAAGCCTATCCTCGTCCATATTGGCATGCCTTTTAGAACAACTTCAATTGTGCATGCTCACTATTGAAAGACTTGCACAATCCACCCCACACGACCTTGTTTGGGTTCACAAAAAGTTTACTTTTTCACATGGGTATATACCCATCATTATTCCATCTATGCATGATTGTTAGGAGTTACACAATCCATACAATACGGTTATGTCTGGAAGCACACATATGTGTCCTTTAAAATATTTTGAAGTCTTTAGTTTTCTTTCTCGATTCCACTTGATTATCATTCCTGTCGATCTATGAATGCAAGTAAGACCTAAAAGGAACTAAAATAAAATCCAAATATGAATTAAATTAAAACAAAAGGAAGTTAAACTTAGGGTGCATCCTCAGAGCGCTTTTGGTTAGCCTTATTCACTTGATGGTATTTAGATTAGGTAAGTTAATTCCATTTCCTCTACTGTTGTGTGATGTTCACATTCTTATAATAAAGTTTGAGACAGTGAGCATTAAACTTAAAATTTCTTAGAGGTAGATATGCTTTAGATTTCAACTACACCGTGAAGAAATACATTAGTCACGACGAAAGGCTCAATCCAGCAAGATTGTAATATATTGAGAATAGTTGAAGCATATAATGAAAAAGAAGAACTTTTTGTCCTATGGAAAGTTAGTTCTGAGTAACAAACTTTTCATGTAAAGCTTTTGTTCTCTCTTTATATATTCTTGCATTTTTATAAGATTCATTACGAATTTCCTCTAGTTCCTATAGCTACAATTTTCTATGATTTCTACTTTCATCAAAACTCGTATTACATTGCTTAACAACCCAAAATGCTTTATGTTCCAATTCAAAAGGGAGATAATAACCTTACAAAATCCTAACTAGGGTGACGTGTTAATTGGTGTCTTATAAGGTATTTGGTATGCCAAAAGTATGTCTTCAAGTCACAAGCTCTAGTCTTTTCTTATTGGTTTAACCATCTTTTCCATAGCTAATTTAATTTCTCTGTTTGAAACTTCAACTTACCTACTTATTTGCAGACGATATGATGTCCTAATCTTATGACTCACTTCATATTTATTTAAGATTGCCTCTATTATTCAGTTGCAAAAATGTTTGCTTTGATCATTGATTAAGGCCTGTTAAATACCAAACCTATAAAAAATGATAGATTTGAGAAAATTTGCATCTACTTTGGAATCATCAGTTTGAGTGGCCTTTGCTTCCACCCATTTTGATCATAATTGATGACCAATAAATATATTACTTTGGATTTTGTGACATTTCATTTCTTTGGGTGATATTACCTATTCCTTTGTATCACTCCTAATTTTCACAAAGCATGTATGCTTCCCAAAATAATGAAGCCCAAAAGAAGCCACAATCTGAGATTTTTCTTGTTGTTCATTTAGCACTAAAATGTTCTTCACATGCATTTGAACGGCAAAATGTGAGGATGGATGATTTTTTCTTTTTTAGGTTCCACCTTCAAATTACCTTATAAGAGCAATGTTTCCATAAATATGAGTCATCCCGTTTATAGTACTAAGCATAACTCTTGAGCTTATTCTGTTGAACTTTAGATAGGCCTGTATATAGCATATTAGTAGCTAAATACTTTATTATATTTGCATACTATTAAAAATGGCTCCTTATAAAGAACAGTTACTCATCCTAAAACTTTTCTGTAAATCAAAGGTTGTCTGGACATGAGACAAAAGACTTAAATGATCCGCCACTTTGTTCTTAACACCTGGGTAATCATTGATTTCCAAATCAAATTCACTCAGTAATAAGATCCATCTCATCAATCTTGGATTTGCTTATTTCTACATCAACAAATATTTAAGAGTTGCATGGTCAAAGAAAATAAAGACTTTTGTATTTAATAAGTAGGATCTAAATTTTTTTAAAGCAAAAAATACTGCTAACAACTCTTTTTCAATTGTTGACTAATTTTTTAGGCATCATTCAAGTTCATAGAACATAGTAAATGACATGAGATACTGTTCTCACTTATTGTGTAACGCCCAAATACCCACTGGGAGGATAGGTGGATGCCACATAAGACAGTACAAACAAACACAAACACTTTACAAAAACATAGCATTAAAAAATCTTCCATTAGAAGCAATTCAGAACAAACATACATTATATCGCATGAACTTAATACAAATTTGTTCCAAAAACCAAAACCAGCTTGAAACATAGTTATTACAAAAACTTATAACAATTCGGAATCATACATTTTATAAACAAACCAAAATATATTCAAAATACATTTTTATCAAAAACAAGACTGAGACCCCGTTGACCATTGCGGTTGACTCATCCCAGTCTTTATAATCCTCGTTCTGAACCTACACTGGGTAAATCTACCGTGCTAAGCATATAACTTAGTTAATAATAACTAATCTATAGATAAAGTGATAACTCATCATACTGAATCATGTAATAGCATAAGCATGCATTAACAGATTGGTTTAACAATAAAATAGACATAAGGCATTTCAGAACAGATTTTATAGTTAACAGAGCTGAATATCAAAAGAGGGTATAAACCCTTCAAAATCAAAATACAATTTTGTTTATGTCAGAATCAA
>JAOSBN010000177.1:30894117-30911483 GCA_027563595.1 Erythroxylum suave | reverse complement strand
CCATTTGTCACTCCATAATTTGTCTCTTAATTTCTTTATTTTTCTTAATCTAAAATACCTCAAATTTTCAATAGTTTACCTAAATATCCTAAATGTCTCCAAAAATGCATAATTTATTTTAATACACACCAATTTAATTATCCAAGACAATTAATCCATAATTCACCAAAATTGCGAAATAATGACTATTATCACCAAATAAATTTTGTAACACAATTTATCCAAAATTCACACTTTAATCATATTGAAAACTCACTTATACTTGGAAAAATGTCAATGAATCCATGTACAAATATTTGCATGTGTCAAAAATACATATGCACATATAAGTGAATACTCAAATATGCAAAACATATAGTGCATTGAAATTCCTCAATATTCTAACCCCTAACACGAGGTGTTACATATTGTCCTAAAATAGCTCTTACAAGTATTTCACTTGCATCACATATGATTTCGAATGGTAATTCCCATTTTGGTGGTTGAATGGTAAGGGCTGAAATTAATAAAATTTTTAACTTCTTAAAGGCCTCTTTATAGTCATCACAAAATTTGAAAAAAAAAGCATCTTTCTAGAGTAGCTTGCATAACGGAGATACTAATTTTAAAAAATCCTTAATGAAGCTTTGATATAAACCTGTATGAAGTGAGCGAACTTCCTACATACTAACAGGGTGTCTAGGGTAGCTTGCATGATGGAGATACTATTTTTAAAAAATCCTTAATGGAGCTTTCATATAAACCTATATGAAATTAGCAAACTTCGTACATAATGACAGGGTGAGGCAAAGATTAAATAACATCAATTTTGGCCTTATCTACTTCAATTTTGCTATAAGAACAACTTGACCCAAGATTATACCTTGTTCTACTATAAAATGATATTTTTAAAAATTAAGAACAAGGTTAGTCTCCATATATCTTTGTAGAATTAATCTTAAATTATGCAAAAAAATCATTAAATGATTTTCATGAAGAAAGGAATCATTCATAAAACTTTAATAATCTAATTATTGTACACCTTTGTAGAGTAGTCCGTGCATTACAAATGATTAAAGGCATTCGTCTATATGAGAAATTTCCAAAAAAGACGAGTGAAAGTTGTTTGCTCTTGATCCTTTGAAGCAATTGCAATATGAAAATATCTTTATAAAACCATTAATAGTAAAATGCTTTATCAAGTAATCTTTCTAATCTAATTAATAAATGAGACAGGAAAATGGTCCTTTTGAGTCACTGGCTTTAATTCCCTATAATCGATACAAACTCACCATCCATTTTGGACTCTACTAGGAACTAAGTCTCCCTTTTAATTGGTAGCAACTACAACTCCAATATTCTTTGGAACTACTTATAAGAGGCTAGCCTACTCACTATCTGGAATTAGGTAGATTATTCTAGCCTGGAGTGGCTTCAAATTTTCTTTCTTTACTACCTTCATTATTAATGGGTTTAACCTTTTCTGTAGTTACCTTATGGATTTAGCTCCATCTTCCTAGAGATTCATGTGTATATAAGTAAAAGGGCTAATACATTTGATATTTGCCATCATCTATTTGATTGCCATTTTAAATTGTTTCAAAACCTCCACTAATTTTTCCTCATATGTAAAGATTAGCTTACTTGAGATTATCACTGGCAGTGTCTCCACCAATTTTAATTGTTTTGGCAATGGTTGTAACTCCAATTTTGGTGCTTCCACGATTAAAGGGGTGAGCTAGTCACTAAGTGTGGGTATCGCTCCTGCAAAATTGTCTGTGGATGCCATACTCTCCTACAAACAAAAAATAGGGATGAGATCAGTGTCTTCATCCTTAAAAAGACTTTCCATTATATAATATAGAGACAAAAAATAGAGATGAGATCAGTGTCTAACTCATCCTTCCCACTAATTTCAAACTAATTTTTTTTCTAATGAATCCAAAAAAATCAACTAAAAAAATAGGAAATCATCATCAGGATATTTTATTGTATCATATATATTAAACTAAATATTATCCTTACCGAACTCCATTGTCAAAGTACCTTTGTTGACATTAATTTATGTTTTGCTTATTTTTTAAAACAGTATTCCTAACAAAATTGGTATTTTTTGGTCATCATTTTCCATATTCAAAACATAAAAGTCAGTGGAAAAATTAACTTGTCATTAACATGCACAAGAACATCCTCTGCTACCCCCTTAGGATATGCATTGTACCTATCCGCTAATTGAATTACCAATCCCTTCTTTTCTAGCTGTCTTAAATTAAATGATAAATAAATATAATAAGGCATGAAATTAATGGATTTCCCTAAAACTAATATGGCATTTTCTACCTTAGAACCGCCAAGTATAGAAAACATACCCAGATCCTTACACCTTTCTAAGAGGGTTTTTACAAATGACAATAGAAACATTCCTTCCTAGTCTTACTTTTTCAATTGCTTTTGATTTTTATTTTCTTGTCACCATACATAGTTCATTCAAGATATCTATGAACTTGCACAATGACATCAAAAAAGGGATATTTACCTCACATTTCTAGAACGTCTCGTATAAGTCCACATCTCTTTCCAACTTTTAGCTATCCTTCACACATCTAGAAAGAGATAAACTATAACTAAAAGAGAAGTAGGTGACTCACCCTTAGGCATGGGCATGGTTTCTTTCACATCAATATGTTTTTTTTTCCTTTTGTATGTGAATTTGATGAAGGTGGAGCTTTTATAGGCTGCTTGATTTGTTTTCTACTTTATGATGTCATAAAATTTCAGGATTTAAATGGTAATTTATTTGAACCTTGAGATTCTGAGTTACTAACTACAGTGGCTAACTAACCCATTTGATTTTCCAAATTCTAGATACTGGTTGTTTGTCTCTTGTTGAAATTTAATGATATTGATGGCTAACGTTTTATCAATATCTTCAAGAAATATACTTGAATAAGATATTTGGGCTTGTTGCAGCGACCTTAGAGGATGAGGTTGCCTATATTATTGAAAACTAGTTGCTAGTTAATTTACTGGAGCATTACCATATCAAAAATTTTGATGGTCTCTCCAACTGAGGTTGTACATGCTTAAATGTTAGTTATATTAACAATGAGGTTATCATGAATGACCTCTTACTACACTTATTTATTTTGTAGAATCATTTTGTAATGTTAGACATATATCAGTTATGTGTCCTACTTTTTAACATATTTCATAAGCCTTTGTTGCTTCCATTTTTCCAATAAACAATTGAAAAATAACTGCAGTAAGCTCATCCACACATTTTTCAAGGGAAAAAAACGTTTACCTTGCTAACTCGTCGAGTTAAGTGGTTTATTATAACACTAAACTATTAGAAATTGGATGCCATATTAGTGATTGATATGCAAGCCTCATCAGGTGTTTTGTTAACAATTGTTCTTCTACTAACAACGTCAATAGTACTCCGTTAAGTTGGTAGAAGTCCTTCGTAAAAATATTGAATTAGGAGATGTTTGTTAATTTGGTGATGCAAAAAACATATGCATAGCTTTTTGAAACACTCCTAAGATGCGTACAAAGATTCTCTAGTGTGTTATTGAATGCCACAAATTTCTTTCTAAATGTTAAGTACCCTTGAAGTTAAAAATCTTTTTTTGAAAATTACTTCTTCATTTCATTCCACGTGGTTGTACTAGTGAGTGATAAGTAATACAACTAATTTTGGGCATGTCTTTTAAAGAAAATGGCAAAGCTCACAATTTGATTTGATCTTCAATAACACCATTAGACTTCATTCTTTTACATACACATAGAACTCTTGAAGATGTTTATATGGATCCTCACCTACAATACAACAAAAAGTTAACGGCAAATGAATTAAACCAGAATTTAATTCAAAAGTAACATTTGCATTGAAAGTACGAAAAGTTATTCAGTAAGATTTTTAGTTCAAATTTGGTCCAACAAGTTCTCGTAGCGCTCTATTGTTCATCATGTTTTTTTTTAGTTCATTAATTGAAGTGTTGCACTGCTTCCAAATTTTTGTTTCTTTCGTTAGCTTTTTACAAATCTTTTGGATCTTTAGATTATATTGTAAATTAGCTTACTTTAAAGATCTCATAACAAACATACAAAGTAGGAATTCCTTACAAAGATGCCAATTTTTGGTGGAATTATCGCATGTACCTTAAATTGAATTTGAAATTCCTTTCATAAAAACAATTGTAATATACGAAACTAGAAGTCGATCCCACAAGGGATTCAAGTTTGTTAATCATTGCAAAAGAAAATATTTAATAAAATAAGAGTTATGATAATTTGAAATTTTATGACAAGAAAATAAAGGAAATAATAAAATAAGAATTACCATTAAAACGAACCTTAGTTTATAGCTGCTTCCGACTTTGGAACTACAATTGATCATCGGTACAAAATAATTATTTCATTAACCATATATTCAAAGTGATATTAAATACTTGTCTTTTTATGATTAGATAATTGGAAACATGTAATTTAATTAACCCTTATTGTTTAATAGTCTTAAATACAATCTAAAATTTAATTAAACAATATCTTTAATAAAAAGAAAGATCATCGAACCAAGACAACACAATATTCTTGATTACATTTAATTTAGTTGAATACCTTTCGTAAAATTAATAATATTTTATGCAACAAATTAAAACTTCTAGTTGTTACAAATGATTAAAGAATTGAATGTTTATGTATCAAAACTTTAATCTAGAAAATGATCATTTTAATTAAAAAACTAATTGCGTAATTAGAAATAAATAAAAAATCATAAAACAAAAACACGAAGAAAACAATCAAATAAATGAATAATTAAAACACTTCACATTAAGACTCAATTACCTTCTAATCTTCAAAGTTCCAAAAGGCTTCCACTTCCATTAAAAAAGAACTAGCCAACAATGGCCATAACTACTGCTCACATCTAATGAAGAATAACTACTCTGTTATCTACTAAAGAGTGGAAAGAAGATTTTATGAAAATCTGAAATTTTTAGGTAGAAAATTTGATGCCTTACTCCTTCACTTTAGCTCTATTTATAGCCACCTTAATGCGGAAATAAATTTTTATGATTCATTAGATTCCACAAATTAAAACATTGATTTCCACTTAGATTTGGTCAAGATAAGATTCAAACAACTTTTAACACGCTATTCTCTTACGTATTTGAAGTCTATAAGTTACAATTATCATTGAACGTACTCACTACTACAATCATGCCAATCCATTTCACCAAAATTATAAATTGATTCTAATAATATGATCCAAATCTATCAATTAAAAAATTTTGTCAACCTAAGTCTTCTTTATTGTCCCTTGATTTTGTCAATAATGCTCCTTCTTTTCAAACTATTGAATTTGAATTAAGAGTCAATTCTTTTCCAATTAAATAGCATTTTCCAAACCCTTTCCTACGAAAGTAAACAAAAATACTGATTTTGAATACATTAAGATAATATTATTGAGGATTTAAATGCTAAAAATTAGGATAAATTTGTGACACATCAATATCTTCTATTTAGGATAGCATGATTAGTAATACCAAGATATATTATGAATTTTGTGAAAATAGTTCATTAATTTAATAAAAGATTTATTACTTTAAAGTAATCAAAGAGAATAATTTACTATTCTTAATCAGTAATTTGGAATTATCTAGGCATAATAAATATCAATTATAAATCAAAACAATTTGAAGAACAAATATGATTATATTTTAATAGAGTTTGGACAATAGATCTATATTATATATTCAACTGGAACACTAAATAACTAAAAGATTAAATTATTTATTATAATTGTGCATAAATATATTAATTCAAACCACTTTAATGTTTCTAATATTTAAAGGGTCTTGATATGTTGCCAAATATCAATCTTAGTCAATGATTATAAATCATTTAATTAGAATAAATGCAAATATGAAATCATTTTAATTATGATTTGTAAGCATAATTTATAATTATTGTTAGCTTACTATAAATCTCATAGGTCACATATGAAGTTTTAAAAGTTAATTTAAATTAAGTTGAACTTAAATGTAAAATTTAAGAAGCTGCCACGAACAAATATAAAATATTTAAACTAATTGAAGCTAAATTCTAATTATATGATTACATCTATTTTTAAATTTATAAATTAATTTTAATTTAAAGAATAAATTCATTCTTGCTTAAAAGGCAGTAAAAGAGCTAGTATTCTTTTTTCAAGCCATCTAAGTTAGAATAATGTTTACTTGTTTTATGAATATTGTTAGAAGTTGAAATTTTGAATTATGTTATAGTTGAATTTTAATCGTTTTTTTACAAAAAGATGAATAATGTGTTTTCTTTAAAAATTTATTTTATAATTATTATTTCAAATTATTTTATTAAAAATTATTAATTATTTGACTAATTCCATAATACGTACGATTTCGATCCACTTTTCAAGAGAAAATTAGTTGTAGTTTGGCCTGTCTAAAATTTTAGTTTATAATGAAAGGACCAAACTGGAGGTGTATAAATGACAAGGAACGAAGAAATGTACTTTCACATTAAAAGTATAATAGTGAGGAGCGTAAATTAGCAGCAATAGTTAAGAATAGGGATGAAAGATATAATTTTACCGGGGTTGACTAAAAAGCAATAGAATTAGCTTAAATTAATTGAATTTCGACTGAGTTCAAAATTCTTTTAGATCTTAGTTCGTGTCTAAGTTCAAAGTTTGAAGTCAAAATTTTTCGTAAAACTTAAAATAATGTAATTTTGTTAATATACAAAATAACATTATTTTGTCCAAATAAAAACCCTAAATGCGTCTAATTTTTATTGTTAAGGTCGTTTCTATGCATGCTCCCACGATTGTTTTTCACCTTCTTCAATTGTATATATAGTTCTCGTCTCTATTTCTTCTACCGCTCTTTTTGGTTTTGACTCTCATATTATCTCCTTATATTTTTTCTCGTCGCTTGTTGCACGCCACAACTGCTCGTTGCTTGTGCCATTATGTGTGATTTCCTAAGAATCTAAATATGATGTAACCTCTAACATTTAAGGGATCTGGAGTTTTGGACGAGGGTTGGGCTTTGGGACTCAAACCTAAAGATTTCAAATATATGATTTTAGAGGTTAGGAAGCGCAATATGAAATGATCTTGAAGCCATTATGATTTTTTTTTTTTTGGTGTGTGTGTTTGTTTCTTTATGTTTTTGTTATCTGGGGCATTCTATGTCACTTCTCTAATTTTGATTAATCGGTAAATTTTTAGAGGCATTGTAAAAAAGGAAAAACAGAAGGAATTTCAATAAGGCCAGGAGTTTGATTAGATGTTCAAATTGTCTGAACTCAACTCGATCTAATCTAGTCTAACTTGAAGTTGATAGACTCAATCCAAATTAATCATTTCAAATCATATTTAGGCTTTTTTTGGGCAAAAATTTTGAAATTTGTGTAAAGTATATAACTCGGACACTACAGCTCGACCTGACTTGAAGGTTGAAGATATATAAAATAACGCTTCAATCCTCTCATCTATTTCTCTCTGGCTAGCCACTCGTTTCTTCTTTCTTTTCTTTTGCCATAATTCGACCTCATATGTCCACTGTTGTTTAAGAATTTCAGAATATCTCAGAAGCTTCTTTTTTTTTTTTTTCAGTTATTGAATTGTTGATTTATCATTCAAATGTTCTCTTGAATGTATCTCTCTTAGTAGTTTCTCTTTCTTTTCTTTAATCTTTTTTCCTTAATTTTTACTTTGATTGATTTTTTACTCAATCGGATGATGCGTAGAACTAGAATAAATAAGTATAATCAAGTTGTTCCAGGATAGAAGGGGATTGGGAAGCTTAGATAATTTAGAAATTAGTGAACCTTCCTCTATCGGAGGGGGCAAAGCCACAATGGCAAAGGGATTGATGATGGGTCAGGTCAAGCAAATGGACGAGCTTTGGAATAATCAAAATTTGGGCAGGTTTTTGGTCGCCTAATTCGAAATTCGGTATCGAGCAATATGAGCCACATCTGATTGAGTTCCGAATCGAAATCCAGCGGCCTTTAAAAACCGATCTGAAGAATCTCAAAACCTAATTAAGAAGGTGAATAAACGTTGTAGCGTTTATTTTATATAAAAAGGGAAGAGAGCAGAAAAAAGAAGTGGACAGCCTTTGATAGTTTGATAAATAAAGCTGCAGAGAGGAATCATTCTTTCCAAACCATTGTCAGAATCAAATTGCTGTTTCTGATGGACTGCTCCCCAAAGGCTGCTTTTTAACACATACCCATTTATATTGTCTTCTTGCCCACTACACAAATGAGAACGAAGCTTCGTGAATATGTCACTCGGCGGCAAACCACCGCCACCGCCACTAGCTCCTTTTATAGTTCATGCGACTGTTTTTTAATTCTTTTCTCGTGTGGTGCACTTTAGACCTAAGAGAAGCGTTAATCTTCATCAGAATTCAGATTAATTTGACAGTTAGTCTTTTCTTATGTTTCTTGAAAGAACATGATAGCCTTCTAGTGCCAACAGCCAACATTAAAAAGTTTAGTTCTGGTGGTTTTGTGACTGTTCCCCGATGATAAACAAAGAGAACAATGGCTAGTTACGTTGGAGATGACTTCAATCTTTGGCAATTTATTGAAATAATTAACTAAAGAAGCTTTTATTTGACATAATACTTTATTTACTACCTGATCCTTGGTACTTGGTACATGGTACATGGTACATCCAACACACCTTAAAAAACACCCATAAGTAATTAACTAGAGCAGAGAAAGAAGGGAAAAAAAAAACATGATCCTAATACCAGCATAGCCATATACCACACCCCAATGTTAAAACCCTAGGACATGAAAAAGATTAAAAGTTGAAACCAAAGAAATATAACGCAAAGCATATGCACCATCAGTTTTGAAAATCAGACCATGAAAAAGCCGGATTCCAGTTACCCAGTTCACCTCCATCCACAGGAGCGGACTCCAATACCACTGAAGATGCTGAAGTCGATGAAGAAGCTGCATTGCCTAGGATTACAGGGCAGTTTTCAGCATAATAATTAGCTGAAAATGTGAGCCTTTGATACAGTTCTCGTAGGCCCGAGTCTTGAGCTTCATCAACTAAGAAACCATTTTGTTGGGGTTGAGCTCGGTTTTGACAGTTTTTCCCAACAGGGATGGAAAGGCCAAGAGAAGGGACTTGGCCGAGAGGATCCTGGCACAGAGTTCGAGAATTTGGCTCGCCTGTTGCGACTGACGTTGGTTCAGTTATCAGGTGGGTGCCCATTATAACCCCTTCCTTTTTCACAGAAATAGAACTAGAGAGTGCACCAGGGTTAGGGTTGTGGTTTTGGTTGCCTCTAAGAAGGGCTAAAATGTGAGAATCTTGTGGCGCAGACCATATTATTGGGCAAAATGAAAGCTCATGAGCAAACTCATTTCCAAAACCTGATCTTCCAATCTCAGATGCCAAATTTTTCATCTTGCTAATACTCGGCTTGCCAACTGATGCAGAAACACTTGGGCTTCTGTTCTTTCTGCAGCCACCGCCGATAGGAACATTCCTAAGAGCACCGCCTTTGGTCCAATAACGGCGACAAGTTCTGCAAAAATGGCGCGGCTGAGTGAGATTGTAGTTGTTGTAGTAGCAGAACTTGGTGTTTGTAGAATCACATCGTGGACATCTCAAGTTCTCTAAAGTTGAAGAAGTTGCAACAGTAGTAGGTGTTGTGGTGCTTGTTGAAGAACAAGAAGAAGATGGAGAAGGCGTGGCCTCTAAAATTGTTGGAAATTTCTTCTCCCCTTCAATTAAACCAGCACCTCCAAAGAGCTCTTGAATCATCTTTACTACTTTGTGGATCTAGAAAACCCGAAAACAAGAAAAGCAATGGTGAACCTTTTCTTTGAGTTAGTGGGAAAGCTAAAGAAGCAAGAAAGTAGATTTTGTTACATGTACAAGAATGTGTATGCAATCGATCAACGTAAGAGAAAGAGAGGATATGTAGGTGGAAACATGACCCGTCTATGTATGTTCAGATGAGCAAGGCTTTGTTGGGCGGTATGTTTCCGGGTGTAAAGGAATAGATGATGGAGGACGTGGAGCTTTAGCATAGACAATACTGTTAAAGCAGTCACCTTTAATCTAATCAAGGAAAAAACAATCGCTTTTGGATTTGGAAGTTTGTGGTAGGTAGTCTTCAGAGGCTAGTGAATGGAATTTTCTTCATTACGTAGGGGATCATCTTCTATAATTCTCTAAACAAAATTCATATTCAGCAAGAGAAACTATGATTCTTCTAATTATTTCAATTATAATAGTCAGAAAGAAAAGGAGTTAGTGGCTGCATATGAATGAGTACAATTCTTTTTGTCTTAATAAAAGAAAATCATTAATTAGAACAGTACCCTCCAATTCATATATCTTCTTTTTCTGGAGTGAGCCTTGATAAATTTCTTTCAACTTTTTTCTTACATGGGTTATTTGATTAGACCAACACAGATAGATTGACGAGGAATCCACGACTAAGGCTTGGAAAAGACTAAAGGAAGACTGCAAAGAGGATTTGAACCTCAAGACATGCTCTAATTGGGATGCATCTACACTGTTTTACCTAACAGCCGAGAACATAAGACAAATTCAAATCTCTCCTTGGATGCAACCTTATAATGTCCTCTGCCAGTAAAGCTTCAGTTAAGGATTGTTAATTCCACAGTCAATGTCGGGCAATGTGAACTAGTGATCTTCTATCCACTTGTGGTTGGAATGGAAATAACCATCTAGAGTGTGAATGGTAAAGAAGCAATGAAGAGTAGCTGAAAGAGATGGAACGAGGTATGGAGGAATTAGAGGGGTCTACATGTCTCAAATATGTGGAATCATTTGTCAATCACCGTCCATCAACATGGAGATTATTGTTTGTATGGATTAAATCTTACCATTCCTATTTGAATTACATTTGTTAGATGTGAGTTTATAGTGATAATTGCAGATAATGATGTCGAGGAATTAGAGGGGTCGACATGTCTCAAGTCTGTGGAATCATTTGTCAATCACCGTCCATCAACATGGAGATTATTGTTTGTATGGATTAAATCTTACCATTCGTATTTGAATTACATTCGTTAGATGTTAGTTTATAGTGGTAATTGCAGACAATGATGACATGATTATAAACGTTAAAATTGTAGTAAACATAAATTACGGTAACGATTATAATATTTTATTGGAGGGTAAGTTTTGAAATAACCAGCAAAGTTCCTTCTTTATGATTACAAGGTCATAAGTTATGGTTAGAGGTTCAGGTCATTAAATTATTTTTTTTTTAAATGTAATGAGAATGTTACATATATTTTAACTCTCTCTAGACTACGTCGATTTTTTAATAATATTTTAATACAATTTTAAACTTTAAAGCTTTAGTATTGATCAATCTTCTATTACAAGTTAAATTTCCTCTCGTAGTCTATATATATCTCAATTTTCTCGAGATAAAACAAAGAATGTGATAGTAAATTGGTTAACTCTTGTGCACCTGCCAACATTAAAAGAATACAACCGAACAAAATTTTGTAAGCTTATGTATCTTACATGCTAATACTAATATTTTGTTGATGCGTGACCAATAAAAAAGCACAATTATCCTTTTCAAACAATCAAACACAATGAAATGACCATGATCTTAAAGATAACGAAATTAGTGGGATTCTTTCAGTTTTCAATGTCATGAACAGGAACATATGCTAATTATTGAATATCTTACCGTAGATTGCTCTCGGTGCTTGACCAAAGCACTTGGAATTTCTTAACTAAAAAAATAGAAATGAAGTAGATAGCCTTTTGGACATGTTTTGTTAACTACGGCAGTAACGTTCCAGTCAGTTTCATTTCACTAGGTATTATGTATCCTTTTCTTTTCCAACTACTCAAAATTGAAATCATTTAATAGAGTAGTTGAAATCATTTAATAACCCCTTAAAATTACATTACTAAATTTTATTATTAGTTGCTTTGAGAGTAATTCTTATTTATCTTCAAATAATGCACATACAAAGTAAAGTAAAACAATTTTGGTATGGAAAACTAAAGTAAACTGAAATGATTGAGTGTGCTTTTTCCAGGTTCCGTAGCAAGGTGGTATTGGTCAGTTTGCATTGATCCGTAAGTCTAAATTGATTAAACATAGGTAGAATATGCCAAATTTAAGAAATTAAGAAAAATAAAAACTTCACCCCAAGTCATTTTCAAGGGATTCAAATTCAATACCATGAATTATTTTTTTCAAAATTTAAAAAGGAAATATATTATCAAAGAAGAAATTTATGCACAATCCTCCTTGAAGATCCTACAAGCAGTAAAAAACTACACTAGATAGAATGTACAACAAATAACAAAACAAAAATCAAATTAACCATATCGCTCTAAGTTTTTGGCAAATGTTGTCTTCCTTCCTATTGGCTATTATAATCTCTTTAACCAAGTTGACGATTGCCTCGACAAGTTCGTATTTGTGCTACTCCTCATTTTTGTAAATTCTCCTTTTTCTCTCCCTCCATATATACTACGTCACCATCTGGAAAAAAGTCTTGATGATAAGTCCGTCCCTTTGACCAGAGTTGGAATATCGAATGATGAGTTCAATGTTTTAGACCAATCAAAGGAGAACCTTGGAAGTCTAGCCATGTTCAAAATTCTGCTCCATACTGATTCGCTATATCCACCCTTGAAGAACAAATTATTTCTACTCTTATTTACTTATTTACATAAGACGCAGAGTGGATCGTAACTCCCAAACCAACGGTCTTTAGTTTTCAATCTGTTCTTTATAGCTAATCACAAGAAAATGGTAGATTTGGGATCCAATACCTCCTTCCATACAGTTTCAGCTCATGGGACTAACTCATTGGTGCCACTCGTAGATTATGAGCCGATTTATTGTTGAATATCCCGTTAGCATGTACAGTCCAGATCACCTTATCCTTGTTTCGTATAGTAGGCAACTTAGGTAAATAGTTTTCTAGCAATTGAAAATGCCTAAAATTTCAGATCCTACCCCTCTCTTGTATGAACTATGCAACTTTAGCCTCCCTAGGAATCTTACTTCTTAACATTTGTAAGTCATTACACATCCAAAGAGGACCGAAATCATTCCAATTATCAAACCACCACCAAATGTATTTGCCATCCCCTACCCTAAACTTCATACAAGGATAAATCTACTCCCTAAGGTTCAACATGTTCTTAAAAATCCATACATGTTTGCGATTCTGTTGAAGCTACAAAAAACTTTAAAATTTAAGATAATAAGTATGCACCCATTTCACCCACAAAGCTTCCTTATAACAAATTATCTCCAAATCCTCTTTATTAGCAAAACTCTTTGAATTTGGGTAATCGAAATGACCCCCTAATCCCCCAACTTTGTTGGAAGAATAATTTCACTATACTTAACTTTGGCCCTTACTATTTTTGGCTTTACCAGACCATATGAATGATTTTAATAACCTCTCCATTTCCTTGATCACTCTCTTTGGGATGACCATATGAGTTGCCCGGTGAACATGCATACTATTCAAAACAGAAGTAATAAGGGTGACTTTAGCAGCTAATGACAAGAATTTGTTATGCCATGCAAGGATTCTAACTTTTAGTTTTCCTATCAAAGTCATAAAATCTGAATACTTAGGCTTACTCAAAGTGATAAGAACCCCTAAATAGTAAAAAGGAGTTTCTTGTAGTGCGAACCCCACCATATATATTACTTATCCATTTTGGATTCGTAACATCAGAGGACATACACATGCCACTCTTCTAGTATTTATCTTCATCCCTAACCAACCAAAAAATGTTTATACCATGTTCATCATCATCGTAATAATATGAGGTTTAACCTTGCAAAACAGAATAACATCATCGACATAAAGCAAGTGTGACAATTTTAGTTCCCTACATTTAAAGTGGTATTGAAACAAATCATTGCCATCCATAAGTTTAGAAACAAGTCTAGAAAATCCCTCCATAGCTAAAGTGAATAGTTAAGAGGAAAGTGGATCCCCTTGCCTAATCCCTCTAGTATTTAAAAAAGATCTCATAGGAATCTCATTCACTAACACACTCATCAATGTAGTTTGTATACATTGTTGAATCCAGTGACAAAATCTGACAGGTAAGCCAATGGCTTCTAAGCAAGCTTTCAAATATTCCCAACTGATGGTGTCATAATCTTTAAATAAGTCAAGCTTCAGTGCATAGCTTTTAATATGTTTCCCAATATGATATTCCCTCAATAACTCTAGAAGAATCAATATGTTGTCACCAATACCATAAATTATTACTGAAATAAACAAACCATAAGCCAAGTTAGAACTAGCTTTATCAAGAGTACAATGCTTGTCTGAGAGTTAGTCGATCATTTTTTTATTTAGACCGGGCAATATAAAACAAAACGATAGGAGATTCTCATCATTAACTATTCTGGCAGTTCTACTAAGCCAATCTAGTCTCCATTCGTCTCTGTTGAGACTTAGAGACCTGTGTTCCTTAATTTCTCTCTCTGAAAGGCAGATTTGTAAATGTATTTAATATGTCATTGAAACGTATTATATATGACACGTGAGCAGAAGTAGTAAATGAAGAAAAAAATATAGGTAAGTGGTTTGGTCAATATGTATTTTAGGTTCGTGTAATGGGCTAATTTTTTGTGTGTTATTGTGAAAAAGAAAAGGAAAAATGTGACACTTTCTTAATTTCTTAAATTTTAAAAAATATTTTATAATTTTTCACCACAAAATTTTCAATCTCTGCAATCACTTCCTACCATAAATTCCTTTAACATTTAAGAGTTTCAAACTACATGAGCATTGACCAAATTCAAACTATAGTTGTACCTCTCTGTGGGCAATGAGTTTATCAATATGTTAGTTGCTTCCTCTAAAACATAAACCTCTTTTTTAATCGATAATTGATCAAAGGCAATCAATTTTTTAATCTAGTAAAATCTTACATCCTCCACTATGATAGAAAAGAAGCTTTAGGTTTTTGAATTTCAAAATTAGATTTTATAAATTTTAGGTCATGCTTTAAATAGGACTGAAACATAAAAAGCCAAATAAACTTCCTTCGCGACTATATAGAGGGGTGATCAATTTATAGGTCTAAAGTTTTTCCTTTGGTAATGCTTTCGTCAACATGTCAACATTAATATTATCCTTAGGATGAACTTTCTCAAGACATAACAGCTTAGCATCCAACACTTCACATATCCAATTGTAACGTGTATCAATATGCTTAGACCTTGAGTGGTGATGCGAGTCAAATATAACCATATTTTTACCATAATTTTACATTGATTTCACATGATTTATAACTCATTTAGGTCGAGGAGGGCAGTCCACTATGCAATATATGAAGAAAACGCTAGCTGGAGATGAGAAGCCAAAAAACGACACAGCACGTTGATAATCAAGGTAGCAAACGACGCAACAGTGGGAAGAATAAAATGCAACACACATGAGCAAGAAAATAAAATGTAGCCAGCGTTTGGAATGAGGAAACATCAGCGCATGGTGAGGTAAGGAAGAAAAACGGCAGCACAGCAAGGAACCAAAGATCCAAATTAGCGCCACTGTAAGAAAGCACAAAACAACAACACATAGATGGCCTAGAAGAAAACGTCACCATCCAAGAAGCAGAGAAAGGGTTACAAGGCTTGGTGAATAGTAAGGTGGACATTGTTATTAAATTGCCACATCATGAATAGAGAATTGTGGGGGCTATAGTGCGTGAGTAAAGGTGGGCGGCTTAGAATAAAACAGAGAAACGAAGGCTTTGGTGTGTGAGTGAGGGTGGCGTTAAAGCAAGAATCGTGAGGCTTTGGTGCGTGAGTGAGGGTGCTTTAAAAACAAACAAAGAAAAGAGAGTAGGCTGCGTTAACAAAAGGGGAGGACGCTGCGTCTAGGAGTTTTGGTGTGGCTGGCGTGGAGAATAAATCTCCAATCTTTAATCGTCCCATCATCTACAGTGACAAGAAGGAGGGACTTTTGGAGGCTTGGGCGGCTAGAGTTTTCACGCATAGGGACTTTGAGCACTGCAACTTTTATGGGGAGCTATCTTTTCCTACTTTTTAATTGTATTAAGATGTCTATTTTAATCATGTGTGGCTAAACTTTCCGTATACTCCTAAGATAGATGATGGTTGATTGAAATTTTGAATTTTTATATTAGTTTGGCTATGATTTATGCAATATCATATTTATCTACATGTTTTAAATATTTTTCTAGTGATTTAAGTTGCGCTTTTGAATTATACGTACTTAGAGTTACATGATTACCTCTTTAGCATTGTGTAATTCTGATATGTGTTGGTAGAGTCGTAGTAGCCATTGATATAGAAATAAGCGAGGTGAAAAGGTGGATTTAATATGTTGTATATGTGTAGAAGTGGTATTTGAATCTACAACACATCCTTTGGGGTTTAATTATCGCGAGTATTGGCAATAATTCCATTTAGAAATAAGGGTTTAGTCAAAATATTCTAATTCGGCTAGAAATAGGGGTTGGAGCATAAAACTGACATCAATCCTATGAATTGCATATTTCAACTAATCAGTATAAATTGAAAGAATGGAAATCAACCTAGTCGAATCTTAGGGGTATCATCTCTCTGATTGATATTTGGTGTGTGAGTTGTGATTTGGGTATCTGGCAAATTAATTAAGTTATTAGTGATTTTTTTTTTGCAAATTGAATTTTAATTGTTGAGACGTGTCTTAATTACCACTTTAATTAAACTAAACCTCTCTGTGGGATCGACCCTAAAGTACTGCAATTGCACGACGTACTCTTACGTCACTGCGATAATTATAGGTATTCTTTATACGTGTAGGACAAAATTTTCTATACCTAGAATTTTCGTATCAACTTTTGGAGTCGTTGCTGGGGAGGCACGATTTGAATTGTAGTAATTTGTGATTTTATTTCATTAGTTTGTGTCAGTGCGTCAGTCATCATTTAGTGGAGTCAGTTTAATTAGTGAAGGTGTATGCACACCCATTCTCGTGGTCCACTAGAGTTTGAGCTAAATCTTGAATTGGAGAGTGTCGTGAGACAGAACAAAAGAGACAGAAGAGTACCACGTGGTACGAAGTTAGAAAAAGCAATATCACGTACTCAAAGGTCACCCAGAATTCTTGAGAATCCGCTATATAATACTACTATGGCAGATGATCGGGTTGATGGAGAGAATCCACCTATATAACCAGTGTTTGAAGACCTCTTTCAGCCAAAGTTTGACAATGTGCAATTTGGGTTTGCTGATGATCAGAGCTATTAGATTCCACCTCAGCTCATCAATTTGATACAGAATGGTTCCATATTCCAGGGTTACGAACATGAGGATCCATATGTG
>JAOSBN010000177.1:30877126-30894017 GCA_027563595.1 Erythroxylum suave | reverse complement strand
TGGATTCTTCTACTACAGGAGTTTGATATGGAGATTAAAGACAGGAAGGGTTGTGAAAATCAGGTGGCCGACCATTTATCTAGATTGGAAGGGGAAGTGCACAGTAAAGATGATTTGAAGATATTGATTAATGAATCTTTCCCTGATGAGTAAGTTTTTACTGTGAAGTCCATAACTTCACCTCCTTGGTCTACAAATTATGCGAATTATTTGGTGACTGAGGAGGCGCCGAAGGGGTTATCTTACCAGTAAAAGAAAAGTTTCCTACATGATGTTAAGTCTTATATTTGGGAAGAGCCATTTTTGTTTCATTACTGTAAAGACAACTTGTTCAGGAGATGTGCGGTAGAAATTGAGCAGCCTATGATTTTAGAGAGCTGCCACGATTCACCTTATGGTGGACACGTTGGAGGACAGCGGACAACATTCAAGGTGTAGTCAGGTTTTTATTGGCCTACTCTTTTCCGTGATGCACATCAATAGGTTAAGAAGTTTGATAAGTGTTAGAGGACTAGCAATATTTCAAAGAGGGATGAAATGCCAAGCAACACAATCTTAGAGGTTGAGCTATTTGATGTATGGGGTATAGATTTCATGGGACCGTTTCCCTCATCCTTCGGAAACCAATATATCATTGTGGCTGTGGATTATCTGTCTAAATGGGTTGAGGTCGTAGCTCTTCCTACTAATGATAGTAAGGGGGTGGCTAACTTCTTCAAGAAGAATATCTTCACACGATTTGGAACACCTAGGGCAATTATCAATGATGGAGGTTCTCACTTCTATAATAAGGTGTTCAGACCTCTTTTGGTGAAGTATGGAGTTACATATAAGGTAGCTACACCTTACCATCCCCAGACAAGTGGACAAGTAGAAGTTTCAAATAGAGAAATCAAGAGGATATTGGAGAAGGTAGTGAATCATACAAGGAAGGATTGGTCGAGAAAGTTGGACGATGCACTTTGGGCATATCAGACTACTTTCAAGACTCCTATTGGTATTTCTCCATATCAGATGGTATTTGGAAAGGCTTGTCACTTACCCTTGGAGCTAGAACATAGAGCATTATGGGCTTTGCAGCAGCTTAATTTGGATTATGGTTTGTCAGCTGAGAAGAGGCTTATGGAGCTGAATGAGATTTATGAGTTCAGATTGGATGCATACGAGAATGCTAAGATCTATAAGGAAAAGGCCAAGAGAGCACATGATAAGATCATCAGGCCGAAAGAGTTTCACGAGGGGCAGATGGTGCTATTATTTAATTCAAGACTCAAGCTCTTTCCAAGGAAATTAAGGTCGAGATGGTCTGGTCCTTATGTTGTGAAGAAGGTGTATCCTTTTGGTGTTATTGAGATTAAGAATTTGAAAAATGGAGACATCTTCAAAGTTAATGGTTAGGTTGAAGGCTTATCTGGGAGAGATTATGGATAAAAGCAAGATGACAGAGTATCTAGCGGAGCCTTAAGCCTAAGGATGGAGCACTTTGTCCAGCCAAGGATAGAAAACTAAGGCGCTTATTGGGAGGCAACCCAATCATTGTGGTTTGTTTTTATTTTTTTATTTTGATTTTGATTTTGTTTTAGTAGTTAATAACTTCAAGGGATTTCTTTTGAGCTATGGTTCTTTGCCCTTGTCGTATCTTTTTGAACCGGGTGTGTTTTTATTTGTTTCTCAGATTAACTATTTTAGGAGTTGTGAGTTTTTTTTTAATGTAGGTGAGCTGGCACTCACATCATCAACTCTCAGTTAGCAAGAAGCACTGGATTACCCGGCTTCGTATACAACAACAGTTGGCGTCTTTTCCACCCCGATTATGCCCTCCCGCCCAATCGCCTCCCGCTTATCATGTGTCTATTTAATCAGGGGAGTATTCTTACCTTTCTTTTTTCAACATTGAGGACAATGTTTCATTTAAGTTTAGGGGGAGCAATTTTGTGCCAAATTGTGTGACAAATTAAAAAAAAAGTGGCGAGTTGATGATTTGTGCATGCAAAAACCCTTAATTGAGTGCCACTTATTATGCATGACGAGTTTGGGGGAAACCTTTGTGCTTCTTGACGTATGATTGCTGCTTGATTAAGACTTAGATGCTTACTTGCTTACTTTCTGACATGATTTGTCTCCAATACATGTTTTTTATGTCCTTAAACAATATTGCATGATTGCTTTTACTTGAATTGATGAGGACATGTGATTTTGGCTACGTATAACCTACTTAAAGAAGTGAGATATTCGGAGCCTATTTAGAGATCATTTGTTTTGGTCTCGTTCCTTCTTTTTGAGGGTGTCATCATGTATGCTAATTTGTGAACTTGCTTGGCAATACATTTTATGTTTATATGATTTTTTGTGCACAAAGAATGATAAGGGCACCTAGGAAAATCGCTCATTTTTAGCCTTCTAAAATGTCCTTAACCTGTTTTATCCCCTAGTGAGCCCCTCTAAGCCTTTCTAGCCTTATTTTTTGAAATTAACCCACATATATTTAGCCAATATTCCATTTAGCTTTTCTTGACCGTTGCCATGGAATCTATGATTTTCAATGCATTATGCTTGGGATTGAGAGGGTTTGGTGTATGGTGAGGTTGGGGGTTTACTTGAGAATGAAGAAAGGTAATTAGGAGCTTTTGTTCTAATTCGTGAAAAACGTCGTGGTTAGGCAAAAAAAAAGAAAAATATATAAATGTAAGTGCGTGTAAAAGGTGAGTACACCATGAGTGAGAGTGAAAAAGAAATGCACTAAAAAAAGTTTGATTAAATAAATGACGAAAGGCATTATGCTCCAATTCTATTTTGATATGTTGCAAAATCACAAGTTTGGGGGGATTATAGGTACATTTGAGTGATTTGTATGGGTTTATGAGTTTTGGTTTTCATGATGCATTGATATTATGGATTTTTGTGGCATTTTAGCTACTGTATCCAAAATTATCCCACCTGTGACCTTAGCCCCATTACAACCCAAATAAGACCCTTTGATGTGTGCATGGATGTCGTATTTTCTCTGAGATGATTCCTTACAAGCCTATGAAGCGGCATATTTTGATTGACGTTAATTGAGTGAATTTTACCCATATACACTATGAGCGTGAGTGAACTTTATTTGTGAGGGTAGCCAGATGTAGTCATGCTTCGGTGATTCAATGATGATGGTTTGCGATTATGTGATTTTAGCATTTTTATAAATGAGTTATATTGGAAACATTGATTTTAGGGGTGGCTTGTGAGTATCGACGTTTGAAAGAGCTTGCACTATTTGCACGATAGATTGTTGTTTAGGAATTCTTTGAGCTATGATTGCTTATATGTGTGACATAAGATTAAGGGATTTTTCCTAATGAGTTGTCTTGAGATGTGTAAAATCCGATCTTTTGTGCTTAAATGTTTAAATTGTTCAAGGACGAACAATGGCATAAGTTTGGGGGTATTTGATGCAAGTCAAATATACCCATACTTTTACCATAATTTTACATTGATTTCGCATGATTTATAACTCATTTAGGTCGAGGAGGACGGTCCACTATGCAATATATAAAGAAAACACTAGTTGGAGATGAGAAGCCAAAAAATGACACAGCACGTTGATAATCAAGGCAGCAAATGACGCAACAGTGGGAAGAATAAAATGCAACACACATGAGCAAGAAAATAAACGTAGCCAGCATTTGGAACGAGGAAACGTTAGTGCATGGTGAGGCAAGGAGGCAAAACGGCAGCACATCAAGGGACCAAAGATCCAAATCAGTGCCACTGCAAGAAAACACAAAACGACAACACATAGATGGCCAAGAAGAAAACGTCACCGTCCAAGAAGCAAAGAAAGGGTTACAAGGCTTGGTGAATAGTAAGGTGGACATTGTTATTAAATTGTCACATCGTGAATAGAGAATTGTGGGGGTTGTAGTGTGTTAGTAAAGGTAGGTGGCGTTAGAATAAAACAAAGAAACGAAGGCTTTGGTGTGTGAGTGAGGGTGACGTTAAAGCAAGAATCGTGAGGCTTTGGTGCGTGAGTGAGGGTGCGTTAAAAACAAACAAAGAAAAGAGAGTGGGCTGCGTTAACAAAAGGGGAGGACGCTGCGTCTAGGAGTTTTGGTGTGGCTGGCATGGACAATAAATCTCCAATCTTTAATCGTCCCATCAACTACAGTAACAAGAAGGAGGGACTTTTGGTGGCTTGGGTGGCTGGACTTTTCATGCACAGGGACTTTGAGCATTGCAACTTTTAAGGGGAGCTATCTTTTCCTACTTTTTAATTATATTGAGATGTCTATTTTAATCATGTGTGGCTAAACTTTCTGTATACTCCTAAGATAGATGATGGTTGATTGAAATTCTGAATTTTTATATTAATTTGGCTATGATTTATGCAATATCATATTTATCTACATGTTTTAAATATTTTTCTGGTGATTTAAGTTGCGCGCTTGAATTATACGTACTTAGAGTTGCATGATTGCCTCTTTAGCATTGTGTAATTCGTATTTGTGTTTGTAGAGCCGTAGTAGCCATTGATATAGAAAAAGTGAGGTGAAAAGGTGGATTTAATATGTTGCATGTGTGTAGAAGTGGTATTTGAATCTACAGCGCATCCGCTGGGGTTTAATTATCGTGAGTATTGGCTATAATTCCATCTAAAAATAGGGGTTTAGTCAAAAAATCCTAATTCACCTAGAAATAGGGGTTGGAGCAAAAAACTGACATCAATCCTGTGAATTGCATATTTCAGCTAATCAGTATAAATTGAAAGAATGGAAATCAACCTAGTCGAATCTTAAGGGTATCGTCTCTCTGATTGATATTTGGTGTGTGAGTTGTGATTTGGGTATCTGGAAAATTAATTAAGTTATTAATGATTTTTTTTTGCAAATTGAATTTTAATTGTTAAGTCGTATCTTAATTACCACTTTAATTAAACCAAACCTCTCTGTGGGATCGACCCTAAAGTACTGCAATTGCACGACGTATTCTTACGTCACTGCGGTAATTTTAGGTATTCTTTATACGTGTAGGACATAATTTTCTATACCTAGAATTTTCATATCAAGTGCAAAGAGGAATTCTTACCAAAATGAATTACATTCTCATTATCACATAATATAATATACTTTTCTTAACGAAAACCAAGTTCCTAGAGAAACCTTTTGACCTAAGTAACTCCTTGTCAATAGCTACAATAAATTTTGTCCTAGTTATTGAGAGAGTAACACACTTCTATAGTCTAAATTGTCATGATATAGCCCCCCTGCAAAATTAATAAAATACCTAAAAGTAGACTTGTGATAATCAACATTTTTGGCCATGTTAGCATTTGTAAAGCCTACTAAAAATAGGTTTATAACACCCAACTAAGAGTTTCAAGTCAAATGTACCACACAAATATCTCATACTCTACTTCACAGCATTGTAATGCTCTTTACCATGATTAGAAAGATAATAACTCACTATACCTACTACATAAGCAATGTCACGTCTAGCACATACCTCAAACTCCCTATCGTTGAAGCATAAGGGATTTTCCTCATTTGTTCCTTCTTTACATTGGTAGTGAGGCATTACTTGTTACTCAATTTAAAGCAAGGATGGAGAGGACTACTTACCTTATTGGCTCGATCCAAACAAAATCTTTAAAGTTCCTTTTGAATGCATTTTTATTGTGAAAAGTATAACTTGTTTACTCATCTATCCCAAGTGATAGAAATTACAATTGCTTTAAGCACCCAGTTCCTTCATAACAAAAGACTTATCCAACTATTTCTTTAAAGTCATTTTTCTTTCAAACATTCTTTCCAATAATAAGAATATCATCTATATAAGGTAAGAGGATAATAAAATCATCATTAAAAAAAATTTGCATAAAAACACACAATTTTCTAAAGTAGCCTTCACATAACCATACATTTTAAAGACTAATTCAAGCTTTTTATACTATTGTCTTAGAGCCTGCTTCAACCCATAAATACTTTTCTTCGTTTTGCAAATATAACATTGTTTCCCTTTCACTTTTAAACTCTTCTAACTACTTCACATAGATTTCTTCATCCAAATCACCATGAAGAAAGGTTGTCTTCATGACCATTTGCTCAATTTCCAAGTTAAGACTGACTGCTAAACTATGTAGTGCACTAATAACGACCTTGTTAATTATAAGAGAAAAAATTCCTTAAAATCAATGCATTTGTTACGTCTAAACCCTTTATTAACAAGTTTTGCCTTGTACCTAGTACCTCGACCTTAGGTTGTGTTCCTCATATTTAATTATGAACACTCATTTTTTCCTACCTTATGGTAATTTAGCCAACTCAAAAGTAAAGTTGTCATGCAAATATTGCATCTAATCTAGCAATTCCTCGATCCACATGTCCTTATGCCAATCTTTGTTAGCTTCCTCATTATTTTGATTCTCTTGCATCAATGACATAATCATTTAGAGAGTCTCTAGGAAAGGGTAAACAAGTTATGGTGGACCTTTTTAATATGTTTCCATTAATATCCTCTACTGATTGTTTTACTTCAACATTATCAGGTTCTACTTCCTCTATAGGAATATCAACATCAACATTAACATCTTGTTGATTATTATGGGCATCATTTGCATCTTATTCCTCTCTTGGTGTATGAGGAGCTATATCAAAATCACTTGGTATACAACAGCTATGAGGCACTGATTTCTCTTCTCTATTAAGGCCTATCATATTTTAATCCTCTATAAACACAATGTCTCTACTTTTAACTATCCTTTTACTAGTTGGATCATATAAGCTATAGCCATACTCATCTTGACCATAGCCAAGAAAAATGCATGTCTAGTTTTTATGTCAAGCTTTTTCCTTTCATCTTTAGGTATATAAACAAAATCTTTGCAACCAAAAACATCCAAATGAACATAGATTACATTTTTGCTAGACCAAATTTTATCTATTACCTTGAATTGTAGAGGTATACATGGTGTGATATTAATGACAAGAGATATAGTGCTCAAGGCACCAACCTAAAAAACTTTGGTAACCCAGCTATGAAAGCATACATATAACACTTTCAACCAATGTTCTATTCATCCTCTCAGCTAAACCATTGAATTGCAGTGCTTGGGTGTCTTTTGATGTTTGATTCCCTTTTTTTACAATAGGCATTAAATGGTCGTAGGTACTCACTACCATTATCAATTTGTATGAATGTAAATTTATTTCTAGTTTCTCTCTCAACTGAGGCCTGAAACCATTGTTACAAATACCATACCAGATTAGGGTTTGGTACGGTATTGTACCGGTACCGGTACCGGTCAATACTGGATACCGTTTCGAGTAATTTTTAAAATTTATAAAATAGTCCTTAAATTTTTTTAAAAATTGCAAAATAGTCCATTGTCTTATTGTACAATTATACTGTATATTTTTAACCTCATCTCTAAAAATAAAAATAATAAATAATAATTACAATTAATATGAAATAATAATAATTTTCAGATGTTTCACATATAAATAATAACCACAATTTATATGAAAAAGACAATCATTATAAAAAATGTAAAATTAAGAACAATATAAAGTATTTAAAATATTGCAATTTCAATTTTCATTATATAATAAATAATAATTACATCAAAACATCCAATAAAAAGAATAATAAATATCTTTAACTCTCAAATTATTATAATTTACAATAAGAGTTTGTGATAAGGAAACAACCAAGTAGAATTAAAACATGAAACAAAAACATATGTTATTTAATTTATTATCAATTAAATATATTATATATTTGATTAATTAAAATTAATTATTACTAAAATTATAAATATATTAATTTATTTTAATTTATAAAATTAATTTAATAATTATTAATAAATATAATTAAATTAAAAATATTATATATATTTCAAAAAATTTTGATTTAGTAATTCAAAATATATAAAATAAATATTGGTTTATAAATAATAATTTTTAAATTGTTTATTTTTAAAAATTAAATATTTTTATTAATACTTTATTAATAAATATGATATAAAATATTAAAATAAACTTATTTTAATTTTAATTTAATGTATAATAATAATTATTATTAAGAAAATATTTATTTTATTTTAAAAATTAAAATTAAAAAATTATAATAAAAGTTAAACTAAACAACAAATTTAAAAAATTTGAAAAAGAAGGGGAATATGTGGGCGGGAGCTTCAAAATTTTAAATTTTTTTGACTTTTTAAAAAATTAAATTTTGAAAATTTTGCAACTTAATCCTTATATTTTTTTAAATTTTCAATACCACCTGGTATTTATAATACCAGACGATACCAACCGGTACTGGCTAGTATCGACTGGTATTTAAACCTGGTACCAAAATTTATATTCCGGTACTGTTTTTCGGCCAGTGCGGTACGTACCGGCTGGTACGGTACAAAACTCATAAGCATGCCTGAAACTACTTAAAAGTATATAAGACTTGATCTTTCAATCTCAAGGTGTAAACCCAAACTTTCCTAGAATAGTCATCTATAAAAGTCACAAAGTAATAAGAACCTCTAAGACATAGTTTTCATAAGATCACAAACATTATAATGCACTAATTCTAGTACCTGAGGTCTTCTACTTAATAGGAAGGACACTTTGTTTCGCTTTTATGCTAGATAGTGATCATACTTTTTCAAGTTTGCTCCTAGATATCAAATTCCTTTTGGCTTAAACTGCAATTCCCTTCTCACTCATATGGCATAGTTGTTTACGCCATAAATCAATTTATTACTTGATTAAGCTATATTGACATCATCTTTAACTATCTTGGCTTGAGTCAATTATAAAGTTGAATAATTCTTACTTCTAGCTATAATTATGGATCCTTTAGAGAGCTTCCAATTTTATTTGATATCAAATCCATCATCACAGGGCTTACCAATGAAAAGAAGACTGAGCTAAATATCCAGAATATGATTGACATGCCTAAGAGTTGACTTAGACCCATTAGAAGTCACTAAAAACACATCTCTAATGCCTGTATATTTAGTCATACCTCTATTTCCTATTTTAACATCGCCAAAGTCTCCAGGTATGTACGATGTAAATGCATCTCTTCTAGCTATAACATGAATTAAAGCACCACTGTGCATCAAGCAATTAGTATGATCATGTATAGAATTAATGGTATGAAGCTTTTAAACTAACAATAGATTTGTAGGAGTGACATTGACTCTGTTATCATTTGTAGTTAAGTTTCTTTTCTTTCCCCTTATTCTCCTTGTTTCCTTTTCTTCCATTTATAACAATATTTCTTGAAATGCCCACTCTTCCTAAAAACATGGCAATCAAAATCTTTGTACATTTTCTTTGAATTGCTCTTACTGTGATCTCTATTTTTTGGTACATCTACTTTTACTTCCCCTCTTAGATTCTATAATTAGAATTTTTGGACGTAAAGAAGAAACATGTGGGTTCCTTCTCATCTCCTCATTAAAAATGCCACCCTTAGCAAGATTCATAAACATTATTCCATCAGGTGCAATGTTTGTTGAGGAAAAAATGTCTCCCAAGATGTAAGGTGTTAAGAAAACACAAACCTTGAGCTTCTTTATCAAATTTGTTTTCCATGGATGAGAGTTGACCAGTGATCCCTTAGAAGGTGATTAAATGGTGTACCATTGACTTTCCATCCTTGTATCTCAAGTTTAAGATCTGCTTTATCAAGAATAGTTTGTTACTCCTTGTCTTCCTTGCATATAATTTCTCCAATTTGTTCCAAAATGCCTGAGCATATGTCTCCCCACTATTGTACTTCAACATGTTATCATCTACCCGTTATTTAATGTATTCACAAACTTATCAATGCAGCAAAGCCTATTCTTATTCTAATTTATTTTCATATTTCTCTATTGTGAGCACAAACAAATAATAGTCCTTCACATTGATTAGGTCCTCCATCCTACCTTTTTAGAGAGCATATTTAGCCCCATCCAAATTAATCATTATACTTGTGTTAACTTCCATTATACACAATGACAATTCACTAGTAGAATAAGGCTTTGATACCATTTTGATAGAAAAGAAGCTCCGAATTGAAACTTTTTAATGATAAAACAATAAACAATAGATATAATAATTTAACATGAAAATATTTCCCCTTTGCAAATGAGAGTAAAAAACCATGGCCTAAAGCGAATTTAACTATCACTAAAATAATTAAAATAGTCCAACTAGTTTCAGTGCTTAATCATAGTATGATAACAAATCATATTTGACCATAATAAATCGCTAGTACATGATAAACAAAATGAAAGAGCAAATAAAGCTAATAATTTCAACTTATCTAAGCTACGGATATAACTAAAGCTTTGTGCGCTAGAGACCACCGAATGTCAATTTCACCATAAAGAGTAAAGATTGTTAAGTTTAGAACTCCCATGTAAAATTTCAGTCAAATTTACAATAAGCAATTAAGCTACTATTCACGATAATTCTAAACAAGTTACAAAACTCCAACGGGCAATCATATTTTACAAATTTAAGATCAATATGTTAGGTATCCCCGTAAAAGATCTCAGCCAAATTTGAAAAGAAATAGCCACCCAATCAACTATTTTTTCAAAAGGTACACAGGTTGAAATTTGAAGAAAGAATTGTATGTGTATATTTGACAAAGAAAGACAGTCTTCTCTCCTTCTTTTTCACCTGATGTTTAGCAACCATCATTAATAGTTTTAGGTTTTTATATTTTGTTTATTATTTCAAAAATAGTTTTTTAATTTTTAAACCATTCTCCACATAAGAGTGAAACTTAAAAAGCCCAACACATTATAACTATCATTCATTTATCTTTCTTTGGAATTTTCCTATTCTTTTAAAAGAAAGTTACATCCTCATTATTAATGGTAAGAGCATGTATGACCAAGCCTCTCCAATAATATCTCTTTGGCTACTTGATGATCTATCTTACTCTATTCTTAGATATACCGTGTTAATGCTTTCTTCCTAATGTTATTCAACTTTTGTAACTAAAATTTTCAACCCCTTTAATACATATTCCAAATTGATTTAGTGCCATTTGTACCATCTTTGAACCAATATTGCTCACTATTAACCTAACGTTCCTTTCCATATGTTTGCCTTAACATATATTGCTTCTCAAATAGTATATTCTTGAAAGTTATCTTATACTTTTTATTAAGCTTATGGAGCTTACATAAGTTTACCTTCTCATATTTGTCATCCTTTAATAAACTCTGCTTATAAAGTTTTATTGTCTCTTGCTCACCAAGATGACTCACCCACATATACCACACTATAGAACTATTATACTTCTGCCCTAAAGATTGAAAAATAACCCATTGATCTCATTACTATATTTCTTGTTAAGACATAAGGTATGCTATAATTTTTTTTCATCATAGTAAACACAAATTTTATCACCTTAAGTTGTCCAACATCACTAGAAAATTTATACCTTTAATCATCAAGTGTACCTATAGAAATGATATTCTTCTGAAACTTAGGAACATACCAAAACCAATATTTTAACAATTTTAGCATGGATTTTAATTAATAGTGAAATACTACCTTTGATAGCATGCTCCCATCATCACTCAATTTGACAATACCATTCCATTCTTGAAAAGAACAAAACTAATTCTTATTGAAAGTCATATGATAAGACGTGTCATTATCTATTACCTACTAATTTGTAAGATCATAATTACTGGCATTCAAAACATTACTATCTCTTCCATCCTCTTCATCAAAACTCTACTAGATTGCAGTAGTAATTGATTTTCCATATATTTCCTTTTCTTGTTTTTATTTTTTTATTGTGAACAGTCCCTCTTAATATGTCTTTTGTTCTTTACAATTAAAGTATTTAATAACTTTATGCTTAAATTTATATTGTAACTTAGTCTTATTTTTTATATCATTTTCCCTATTCCTTCCTCTACTAACAATTAAACCCATATTAGGTCCATTTCATATATGTAAAGGACTTTTTTTTTTCAAACTTTAGACTGTAAAGTATATTTCATATTACTGAAAAAAAGTAGTCTCTTTTTCATACAATATGGTATCAAAAAAATTCTCACGTGAATTTGTAAGAAACATAAAAGAATTATTGTAAGGCCCTAAAATATATCCTAGAAATATTATAACATGTCTAAGGTGTATTAAGAAGTGAATATAACAAATTAAGTGCATTTAAGTATAGTAAGAGACATAATGGTACTTAATGTAAAAGGCATAGGTAAATTGGTAATTTATTTGTTTCAGCATTGACATACATATTTAGACCTGAAATATGTACGGGAATTTTTGATATGTTTGCTTGGATTTATAAGCGTGATATGAGGATAATTGATAAAAGAAGTATTCCATAAGCAAACGAGATATAGTTGGTTATATTGGATGTGTTTTTGTGTTGCTTTTGCATAACAAGACTGAATTTAGTTGATTTGGGAAGTGTACCACGCTAGATGGATAGGTTCTACTAACAAACTTCTATAATTTGACCATATCTTAGCCTATAGATCTCTAAATCGGATAATTCAAATTAAAGATTAAACTAGAGATATTGGTATAAAACTTTGATGAAGGAACTAAAATTTAATTTTGCCTCTAAGATTTTTGAATTATGGTTTGAAGTTAAGTTCTAACTACTGTTTATGTTTTCAAATAACATGTAGTTTTTTTTGGATATAACTCCCAATATAGTTAACCAAATTACATGAAATTTATGCCACTAGAAAATTAAGATATAGGGGAATGAAATTAATTGATAAGATCACAGGCTAATGTGAGAATTAAAGGAAGAAGAAGGACTAATATGTAAATTTTCTAAAGTTAACATATAGACGAATTGGATTAAAGCATGCGTGACTAATGAGATTAAAGCTTGTGTGTGTCCAATAGAATTGTAGCATATGATCCAATAGAATTGGAACACATGGTTTAATAGAATTGTAACATGTGGTCCAATGGGATTATAACATATGGTCCAATAGGATTGTACAATATGGTCCAATGGGATTATAACATATGGTCTAATAAGATTGTAAAATATGGTCCAATGGGATTGAAACATGTGTCTAAGATTAGAAAGTTCATAAAAAGGCATACAGAGAGGGGAGATGGACCACACTTTTAGGGTTTAACTTTAGATTTTTCTCCTATCCATTTCACCTTCTTCATCCCATCATTTTTCATGTAAGAAATCAAACTAATCTTAGGTGGAAACCAAGGTAAAATTAGGAATTTTCTCTTTACCTTTACCTTTTCTTACTTGTCTCATGAATAAATAAAATTATAAGGTTGAAACAGGGATTAAGATGTGTATTTATGGTGTTTCTAGTTGGTGAGTCAATCAAAGCCAAAAGAGGAAGAAAAGAAAAGGCATTAGAAGAACTACTTTGCCAATTTTAAGGTTTGAGACTACACTTAATTTAATTCCTCTTGGTGTGTACGTTTGAATGGATAGAAAGATTCATTTGGATATGGAATGGTTTGGGAAGATTATTGGTGTTATTTTGGTGTTACTTTACATGGAAATGGTTGTCCCTGACAAGAGAATATCATGTAGTGGAATTCTGTCTTAGGTTTGTTTAAACCAATCATATTTCTTGAGTCATAACTTAACCTACATATCTCTAAATTGGATGATTTCAGTTGCATATGAAACCTAAACATCAAACAAAACAAAAAAAAATGTAAAGAGACTATGACTTAACTTTGGCTTTATGACATTGGAAATTGGAATCGAAAATGGTGACCTGCTGCTGCCCCTGTTTTGGAATAGCTTATGATATTTGGTCTATATCTCATATTAGGAAATTCAAATAGTCTGATTGTTGTTGCTATAGAAACTAGAGACATAGGGGAACAAATTTATAGAAGACTCAAAACCTAATTTGAACCTTTTCCATATGCATATTAAGGAATAACTAGAGTTCGTCATGTGATTTGCTTCTAGACTAATTGTTTGGTTATTTTTAGACCACTTTAGGTTTAGCCTAAATTGCACTATTTTGAGTTTGTTTTTGTTTCTGATTTTTATCAAATCTTATTTGAATCTTTTTTAATGTGTATGAAACTTTTCAAACACCTAGAAATAAATGAAATAAGACTTAACATATGTGAATTAGGTAATTGAACATTGGAATTTAAGATTGAGCATAATGCTTTCCAAAGAAAACTTAAGTTTACATAAATGGTTTGTATGCATACTTATTGCTCATATATGTATAGTATGATTATACAAGTGTGATTTTGACACCTTCTAATGGTGGTAAGTTAGGACTTCCGTGTATGAACACATATACAAATTTATGACTTGAAATATACATCATATAACTTATAAATATATTAATTGTGAAAATGGACAATGGTTAAAGGAAATGTTACAGTGTCTGCTATATTGACTTGGTAATGGATAGATAGGCATACCTATAGGGTTGTAATGCAGCTGTTACAATTTGATACCAATGGTGTCTTCATTTTGAGAATATAATGTCTCCACAGTTTGATGCATTAGTATCCACAGTCTGATGCCTTCGGATATCCACCATTTGATGCATTCGGGTATCCACAATTTGATACTGTCGGGTGTCTACAATTTTGATATCTTCGGATATCCATAGCTCTCGTTTTCCAAACCCACGAAAATATGTAGGTCTAACACAGAAATTAAAGTAAATGGCTATAAGTAGGAAATACAACATGACAACATAAATAATCAATATGGATGAGCATTTGCATTTGTATTGATAATTTGTATCAATGAGCATTGAATATCAAAGTTTGGCTTATAAATGTGCATTTTCAGTAAATGGATAATATGTTGAAGCATATTTGCATTATGTACTTTGCTTAAGTATATCATCATCGTTTACATCAGCGTTGAATATTAATGTCGGTTTATGATTATGAATTTATGGTATATAAGTTGTGATATTTTTGAATGTCTGTGCTTGGCAGATGGCTGCTGTGAGTGGTCATCCAAACTAAATGTTTTCCCTATTAAACTTTCAAGCTTAGCATAGGTGTTAATCCATATAGGTCCAGGTCATATAAGTGAGGTACAGGGAACATCTGCTAGGCCCAAGGCTAATAATTAAGGTAAAAGTACCTTTGAAATGTGTTTCGGTTTAAGGTGACTGTTTATGTAAAAAAGTAAAGAAAATTTTATGCTTTCTTTTTAGATTCTCATGTTAATGTAAAGATGTATTACTACTTTTTAATGATAATGTTAAGTGATGTGAAATTTTGTAATATGTATATATATAGCATTGAACAGAAAGATATGTGAAGAGTCCCTATAAATGAATAGAAATGTAAATCATGACTGCTTGTACAGGAATTTGGTTGCCGTGTGTATGGGTGATTGCAGGTTCTATATAGGAGGTGTTGCATTTTGTAAATGAATCTTTGTACATGTCCAAATATACACAAATATAGAAATTAACAAAGTGAAGTCCCAAACTTTAAAATTGGCAAAGTTGTTCTTCTAATGCCTTTTCTTTCCTTCCTTTATGGCTTTGCTTGACTCACCAAATTGAAACACCACAAATACACATCTCAATCCCTCCTCCAACCTTATAATTTTAGTTCTTCATAAGCAAAGCAAGAAAAGGTAAAGGTGAAGAGAAAATCCCTAACTTTTATCTTGATTTCTACCTAAGATTAGTTTGATTTCTTACATGAAAAATGATGGGATGAAGAAGGTGAAATGTAAAGGAGAAAAATCTGAAGTTAAATCCTAAAAGTTCCACCCATCTCGCCTCTCTGTATGCCTTTTTCATGAATTTTCTAGTTTTAGACACATGTTTCAATCTCATTGGACCATATTTTATAATCCTATTGGACCATGTGTTACAATCCTATTGGACCACATGTCACCATTCTATTGGATCATGTGTTACAATTCTATTCGACCATATGTTAAAATTTTTATTAGATACATACAAGTTGTAATCTTATTGGTCACACATGCTTTAATCTAATTGGTCCATTGTTAACTTTAGAAAAATTACATATTGGTCCTTTTTTTTCCTTTAATTCCCACGTTGGTCTATACTCTTATCAATTAATTTCATTACCCAATGTCTTAATTTTCTAGTGGCATAAATTTCATGCAATTTGGTTAATTATACCCAAAAAACTACAAGCAGTTCAAAAATAAAGATAATAGCCAAAACTCAACTTCAAATGAACATTCAAAAATATTAGAGGTAGAATCAAATTTTGGGTCCTTTATTAAAGTTTTATACCTATGTCTCTAGTTTAATTTCCAATTAGAATTATCCAATTTAAAGGTCTACAGGACAAGGTATGGCTAAATTACATAAGTCTTTTAAGTAGAATTTATCCATTCAGCGATGTATACATTCCAAATCAACTAACTTCGATCTTATCATGCAAAAGCAACATAAAAACACATCAAATTTAACCAACATCATCCCATTTACTTATGTAATACTTATTTTATCAATTACCCTCACATCACGATCATAAATCCAAGCAAACATATCAAAAATTCCATACATATTTACGTCTAAGTATGCATGTCCATGCCAAAACTAGCAAATTACCCATTTACCCATATCTTTTGTATGAAGTACCATTACGTCTCTTACTATACTTAGATGCATTTAATTTGTTATGTTCACTTCTTAATACTCCTTAGACATGCTATAATACTTCTAGGGTATATGTTGGGGCCTTACAATTATGGTTTGATCCTCATTCTCAATTTTGGCCCCAATACTTATAAAACAAAAACGGTCAAATTAAAATTATCAATGTAAACTTTTGTAGCGCCCCTTACCGCAGGGTACACACCGGGACGCCCGCAGATCATTCCGGTACATATCCTACGATAAGGGTGAGCTACGATCAATCACTACAAACACCTCACATGGCATCATAATAAA
>JAOSBN010000177.1:30834252-30877026 GCA_027563595.1 Erythroxylum suave | reverse complement strand
TTACATGTGCAAAATTTACTATTCACGTGCATATATGAATGCATGAACATAGCCAAACAATTTAAAACACTCCTAACTCATTCCAAATTACTATCTTACCCTTCCCATCGGTGATAGGATGTTACAACTTTCACTTGTATACTTCATGTCATCCTCTAGGTATACAAACATTGCTTTTGATATAAACTATTCATAAGCGATTTCTTCTAATACTCACTTTAAAGTTATTTTTATAATAAAGTAGAAATTATTTCATTAATCAATTCTCTTTGGACCTTGTCACCCATAACTAATAGTATTACACTATGCATCTTTGAAAGAATCTCTTCCTTCTTTGACAATCCCAAATTCTTTAAGAAATTTTCTTCTTCTTTTAATATTGTTGTGCATTCTTGTTGAATAAGAATTACCCACGTTTTCACCTTTTGTATAGTGACATTATTTGATCTATTGAATTTCTTAATATCTAACTTGTAAAGAGAAATCTTGATAGTAAAACCTTGCTTTAATACCAATTATTGTGATACCAATTGTTTTGTTACCAATTTTTGCGCAAATAGAAGCAATATAAGAAGAAACTAAATGAAGAAAAAATATAATTTATACAATTCATCCAATATGTAGCTTATGTCACAAACAAGGAGATAAATATATTTTATTACCATAAGAAAAATAATAAAAGGAGAAGTATGACAACAACCTTCTTAATCACCAAACAGTTCTCCCGTACAAAGCACTTATGAAGTTATTTATGATATATAGTTATATGTAAAAGTTTAAGTACATTGAAACTTTATTTCCACATATGCCTAACAATATTAATTGTGTAATAGCCCAGACTACCCGCCCACAGATATTGTCTGCTTTGGGCTTTAGGCTCAGCTCAAAACCGTAGCTCAAACCCTCACGGTTTTGCTCTTTCCAGCTCAGCCTGGGAAATGCGTCTTATGGGGGAGAGGTATTTATACCCTAATAAGGCATACTTTGTTCTTCTCTCCAACCTAATAGCCCAGACCACCCACCCACAAATATTGTCCTCTTTGGGCTTTGGGCCCAGCGAAACCTTCATGATTTTGCTCTTCCCAGCCCAGTCGGAAAAATGTGTCTTATGAAGGAGAGGTATCCATAACCTTATAAGGCATACTTTGTTCTCCTCTCCAACAGATGTGAGATTCTTACAATCCACCCCCATTGGAGGCCCAGCGTCCTCCCTGGGTACCGGCTTTGATACCACTTATACCAGCCCAGACCACCCGCCTATAGATATTGTCCGTTTTGGGGTTTAGGCCTAGCTAAACCCTCACGATTTTGCTCTTCCCAGCCCAGATGGGAAAACACGTCTTATTATGAGAATCTTACATCGATTGGAGATAAGAATAAAGTATGCCTTATAAGGGTATGTATGCCTCTCTCCCATAAGATGTGTTTTAGCTGGAAAGAACAAAACCGTGAGAGTTTAGGCTGGGCCCAAAGCCCAAAGCGGATAATATCTATGGGAGGGTGGTCTGGGCTATTACAAATGATATCAGAGCCAATTTCCAACCCGTTATGCCAATAAGGACTCTGGGCTCAAAGGGGAGTGGATTGTGAGAATCTCACATCAGTTGGAGAGGAGAACGAAGGTTTCCTTATAAGGGTATGGATACCTCTCCCCTATAGACATATTTTTTTGGTTGGGCTAGGAAGAGCAAAACCATGAGGATTTGGGCTAGGCCTAAAGCTCAAAGTAGATAATATCTGTGGGTGGGTAGTCTGGGCTATTATAGATTGCCTTTCCTAAAAAATTGTATTACATGTTTGACTCCTATCTCACACTTAATATTGAGGCTGGTTTATTTGAAAATTTCTCCAACTAGAAGGAGACCAATGCAAGTCTCATATCCTTGTCTAACATCGATTAACTTTTGAAATTCATTATTTACTAAGATTTTGAAGTATATCTCACTCCACGTATGTGTGTATGTGAGATATTTTGAAGATTTAAATAATTATTGAAAAAGTAAAAAATGTGTATTTTTATTTATTTTGAAAATGTTTTATTATTTTTAATATATTAACATTTTATAATATTAGAAATTAAAATCGTTGACTTATGTTAAATATTTCAAATTTATTTAACAGAAATGACATATAATTTTTTAATGTACGCATTGAAAAGTATGAATGATCATTTTAATTAAAATTTAATAGTAATTTATTTAAAATAATTTGATACAAAATTCAATAAAAATTTGATTTGAGAGTATCTAATATTACAAAATATTTTTAAGTATTAAATAATAGATATTTTAAACCAATAATTTTATAAGAAAATATATATCTTTTTTCTTGTTAGAAATTATGATCAGTTATAACGTACTTGTGTTGGTATTGTTGTTCCACAATTTTCAGTCACTAATAATGTTTATAACGTTATCAACCCAATAACTCTAATAACATTGTTACGTTATTATACTCTAACGTTCTATTTTGTTTTAATAGCTTTTAATTCCTGTTGCCAACTTATGTATTGTTTCTGCAGTACAAAGGAGTCACTCATCTGCTCAAAGGCACAACTACCATTGTCAACAATTGTTTACTTTCTTTGTTTCTTCATCTCTTTTGTCTCTTTATTTGCTCAATCCAACACAAGCATTTTCCTCTATATACAAATATCTTACACACATGTTTTGTCTTACACAAATTCTGCATTTTCTACCTTTCTTTTAATCTTGGAGACAATTCCTACTCTATCATTTGGAGTGCGCCGAAGCTAGTAGAGAAAGCATTAACCCTAGGATAGGATCTTGTTGTCTTGCTACATCGTAGAGGGGGAATTTCCAACTTAGGGCAATGATTTTTCACGACACATTACATTCAGATAAGTTGTTTCAATTTAATCATTATTTTTATTTTGTTTAACAATCTAACTTGAAAATTTTATTGTTGCGTTGTTGCTATTTGTTGGATGTTACTGTGATTTTTTTGCTACGTATTTTTTAGTAGAAGTCGAAATATAGTGTTGTTTTCGACTTAGGGCAATGATTTGTCACGACACATTACATTCAGATAAGTTGTTTCAATTTAATTTTTATTTTTATTTTCACTAACAATATAAGTCGAAAATTTTGTTGCGTTGTTGTTGTTTGTTGGATGTTACTGTGAATTTTTTGCTACGTATTTTTTAGTAGAAGTCAAAATATAGTGTTGTTTCTTCATATTGTTTGATTATTTCATACGAGAGATTTCTGCTTTTGGATTTAATTTGTCGTCTGCAAATGAGACCAACATAAGTTTTACACTTACTGTTCCCCGCATAGGTTCAACCCTGTCGCCGTAGCTCCAAAAATTATACCTAACCTAATTAGATTAGAGCCTCTAGATGGGAGAAATTTTAAATGATAGTCTGAGAAAATTATGTTCTATTTTCAACAATACGAAATTGATTATGTATTGGTTCAAGAGGTTCCTAGAGACAATACTAACCCTAAGATTATTACGGATAACCATACCGTTAGGAGAGTATTACTCAACCATATGATCAACCCTTTGTTTGATATCTACTGCAAATACAAAACTGCTAAGAAAATTTGGGATGTTTTAGAAGTGAAATATGGGACAGATGATGCCGTTACTAAAAAAATATGTAGCTAATAGGTGGTTAAAATTTACCGTTGTTGATGATAAGCCTATTATGGACTAACTACATGCGTATGAAATCTAGTTACTGAAATCCTTGCCGAGGGTATGAACATGTGTGAGTTGCTTCAAGTTAATGCCCTTATTGCGAAACTAGCTACCTTATGGAATGAGGATAAAAACCAGTTAAGGCATAAGAAGAAAGACAGGAAGCTTCAGAAGTTGATAGTACATATAAAGATTAAGGATGCCAACCGTGCACAAGATAAGACCAAAACACTCATTCTTGGCCTACTGTTAAGGCTCATATGGTAGAGTATAGAAATGTTAATAACTCCAAGAAGAATGGTGGACAAAACAACACTTCAAGTCTTTCAACAACAAGCAAGGTCAGTTTAAGTGCAAAAGGAATGATGGTGAATGTTGGTGGTGTCACAAGCCAAGCCATCTTGCTGCCAATTGTCAAGCTAGAATCAACTATAAGAAGAAAAGCCAAAGACAGAATCCATGACAGTTCAGGAAAAGAAACCAAATGGGGTACCAACGGGGTAACCATAAGAGCTTTGGTAAGCCTAAAGCTAATATAGTTGAAGCTGATAATGACGAGGAGATCATTATCACTATGGAGTCCGAAGTAAACCTTACTGGAAATTTAGTCAAGTAGATCGTTGACACAGGAGTCACACGCCACATCTGCACCAATAAGGACCTATTCAAGGAGTTGAATGATGCTGCTGATGGTGAATTTGTATACGTGGGTAACTCCAGCAAGGTTCCTGTCCAAGGAGTTGGCAAAGTCATTGTCAAACTCATTTATGGAAAAGTATTGGCATTAGAAAATTTTTTATTTGTTCCTGATGTATATTGAAACTTGATTTCTAGTTCATTGTTTAGCAAAGCCAGTGTTAAGCTGACCTTTAATTCTAATAAGCTAGTTCTGACTAAGAATGAGAACTTTGTTAGAAAAAGGGTTTTGTAATAGGAGCTTATTTGTACTTGATGTTGAAATGAGTGCATCTACTTCTTTTGCTTATATTGTTAAGTCTTTAGATCTATGGCACTCTAGACTTGGGCATGTGAATGTGAGGTCAATTAAGAGGATACAAAGCTTAAACTTGTTTTCTAACCAGATCACTAATGAAATGGAAAATTGTTAAATTTGTATTGAGGCTAAACACTCCAAGAAATCTTTTAAGTCAGTGACCGAGAAAGAGTCACAATTATTCGACTTGGTGTACACAGACTTGAATGATTTTAAGAATTGTATGAGCAAAGGAGGCATGAGATATTATATTACCTTTGTGGATGATTGATCTAGATTTACTAAGATTTACTTATTGAAAAATAAAAGTGATGCAGAGGAAATGTTTATCAAATACAAAGCTGAGGTTGAAAACTAATTAGAAAGGAAAATTAAAAGATTAAGGTCTGATCGAGGTGGTAAGTATAGTACTAATTTTCTTGTTGATTATTATGCAAAAGTTGGGATTATTCATGAGCTTTCAGCCCCTTATACACCTGAACAAAATGGAATAGCCGAGAGGAAAAACCAAGCACTTAAGGATATGATGAATGCAATGTTGATTTCCTCCACTTTACTTGATTTTATATAGGGGGAAGCTATTGTAGTGACAAAACCTGAGGAGATAGGTGATGTTTTTGTGGTGACTTATATTAATGAGGAAGATCCTAGAGATCTGTGGATGGTACATTTTGGAAGGAAGCCATAGATAATGACTTAGAGTCAATTATGTATAATAAAACTTAGGTTTTAATTGATCTACCTCAAGGGTGTATGCCTTTAGAGTGTAAGTGGGTTTTCAAAAAGAAATTGGGACCTAAAGGAACCATTGAGAGGTTCAAAGTAAGACTTATGATCAAAGGCTTAAAAAAAAAGGATTGGACTTTTTTGACATTTACTCTCTTGTTATTAAAATTGCACTTATAAGGATGTTGTTTGCTATTGCCTCAGTATTTAAATTTCATGTGCACCAAAATGGATGTTAAAACAGCTTTCTTGAATGGTGATCTTGATAAGAAAATTTATACGGTTCAGAAGGAGGGATTAGAGGGCCTAGTCAAGAACAAAAGGTGTGTAAGTTGGTTAAGTCTTTGTATGGACTTAATGGTATGAGAAATTTGAAAGTGAGATTTTCAAACATGGTTCACCCCTTGTAATGTTAATTCTTGAATTTACGTGAAATTTGATATCATAGCTCTTTATGTGGATGATATGCTTATTTTTTATACTAGTTTATATGTCATTGATACTACCAAAAGTTTGTTAAAGTCTTCTTTTGATATGAAAGATCTTGGACCTATGGACTTTATTTTGGGAATTAAAGTTGATAGGACTGACTCTGGTTTTAGGTTGAATTAAACTCATTATGTTGAGAAAATTCTAAAGAAGTATGGTTACTATGATGTTGATCCAATCAAGACTCCCTATAACGCTAGTGTTACTTTAAAGAAAAATCTTGGTGACAATGTAATCCAACCTGAGTATGTTAAAATTCTTGGTAATGTGATGTTCTTGATGAACTGTTCTTGTCCTGATATGACATACTGTGTGAGTAGACTTGGGAAGTATACTCATAATCCTAGTTAAAAGCATTAGAATGCATTGATTCATTTATTGAGGTATTTGAAAGGTACTATGCATTATGGATTATCTTTTGGTGGTCATCCTCTTGTATTGGAGGAGTATTCTGAGGCTAACTGGGTTATAGAGAGTGATGATTTACCCTCTATCAGTGGTTATGTTTTTACCTTGGTAAGAGCTACAGTGTCTTGGAAATCATCCAAGTAAACATGTATTGCGAGATCAACAATGGAGTCTGAGTTTATGGCTTTGGAGTTGGCAGGACAGGAAGCTGTGTGGCTAAGGAATCTCTTAGCAAATATCTTGTTTTGGGAAAATCGAATTCCTTCTGTATTCCTTCATTATGATTCACAAGTTATCATTCATGTTGCCAAGAACAAGGCATATAATGACAAAAGTAGACACAAAATTGTCTATACTTTAATTAGACATGGTATAATCTCTCTAGACTATGTCAACTCAGAGAGAAACTTAGCAGATCCATTTACAAAAGCATTAGGTAGGAAACTAGTTTCAGAGCATGCTAAAGGGATGGGGTTGAGCCCAATTATGTAGTAACCTCATGATGGACACCCGACTTAGAAAACCAAGTTCAATGGATCAAACGAAGTTATGTGGTGACTACTTACTTGTACTTTGGTTGTGGAATAATACTGACATATATTCAGTTGTTGAATTGTATCTCTAGTATGACTTTACTACGTTTGGTGAGGTTGAATTGTTTAATCCTTAATGAGCCCTATAGCCCAAGTTTGGGTGGTATGAGCAGTACACATTTGATGGACTCACCTACGTAATTGTGGGGGCTAACCACTATGAGAGTAATTGAGCTATCTCTCTAAAGCAATCATGAGACTAGGGCATTTTGAGGTTGTTAATTCTCTAGCAGGTCCTATCTTCAATTTTCTTAGACACCAGGTTCAAGACTTAGTTCACCTGGTTGTTCGCTTATCTCTCTCTTAAATTGTTACAGTTTGTATCTCAAATTTTGGACCAAGTGAGAGATTGTTAGTATCGTTGTTCCAAAATTTTCAGTTACTCATAACGTTCATAACATTACTAGCCCAATAACTCCAATAACGTTGTTATGTTATTACACTCCAACGTTCCATTTTATTTAATAGCTTTTAATTCCTATTGTCAACGTATGTATTATTTCTACTATATAAAACAGTCACTCATCTGCTCAAAGGCATAGCTACCACCGAAAATAATTGTTGACTTTCTCTGTTTCTTTATCTCTTTTGTATCTTTATTTGCTCCATCTAACATAAGCATTTTCCTCTACATACAAACATCTTACACACTTATTTTGTCTTACATACAAATTCTGCATTTCTGCCTTTCTTTTAATCTCAGAGACAATTTATCGAAGTTGGTGGAGAAGGCGTTAACTCTGAAGTTGGATCTTATTGTTCTGCTACACTGTAGAGAGGGAATTTTCAACTTTAGGCAGTAATTTTTCACGATGCATTGCATTCAGATAAGTTGTTCCAATTTAATTATTATTGTTATTTTCGCTAACAACTTGTAATGATTTTGAGTTATTAGTATTGATAAAATCAATAAAAGAAACATATTTCCAAAATCATATCGATAGTTTGTGGTATTTAAAAATGAAACTAAAACATGAGTAAAAGATAGGTCGTTAAAATTCTTAAATCGACCAATCACTAACGAACTTACAGGTAAAATGAAGGATTTGATAATTTATGGAAGATCATATGATATGTTGCGAATTATACCTTATAAATTTTATAAGGTAAAAGATATACATTTTTTTAATATAAATATAAGATGTAAATTAATCAAATGTCTAATATGATAATAAACTTTACTCTTAAATTTAACTCAAATTAATTTAATTTAATAATTTAAAATAATTATAAATTAAAAAATATTCCAGCTTCGACTCTCAGTGAAAAGATTCCTTAATCTGTGACACGGCAACCCCCATCACGAGGCGAACAAAAGGTACCGAGTTGCATCATTAGTAGACAAATAGAAAGGACTGGGATTTACCTCATTTTCATTCCTGCAAGATCCATACTGGAGACTTTCATATCACACTGATTAGGTCCGATATTCGTTCTTGTCTAGATGGGTTGACAAAGAAATAGAACTGTAATTTTGGTTTGAACATTACTCAAGATAAACATGAGCTGCCTGCCGCAGAAGTGGAGGATAATCAATCATTTCATTGATAAGAAGAATGGCTATTGATGTATTATGTCACTTCCTGTCGGGACTCACAGCGTGCAGTTTGATGCAATGGCCATACTCTCCTGATAGTTTATTCGTCGTTTTATGGAATGTGCTTCTGATAGACCTGGATAGCTACTTACATGGTGTGAGGTCCTGTCCGGCCCAGTTCTGTGAGCTCCATTAGAAGAAGAGCAGCAAATGGAAGACTCGCATAGGCCATACCGTAGTGGACGGATGGTCCCAAGCTAGTGCTATCCAACTTGGCATTTAGGTTACGTTCGGCGACTCTCCCACTGGGGTATTTGGTTATCTGGAGTACGGCGTTGTCCATGACAAATGTATAACAAAGATGAGTCATCAAATTGCATGTATAAACGTAGTGTCCTATGTTATTTTCCGGAGAGACATACATTTTAAATTGTAAACCGAATGCAATATTGCAGTTGTAGTTCCCTCGACCAAGGCAATTTATGCAATTACATTTGTAATTAATATAATAATTTGTAAACGCAGTACCTGTAATTATAAATTTTATCTTGTACTCTTAAATATTCGTTCATCAAAGCACATTATCCTTTTTAGTTTGCAACCTTAAGCCAATTCAAAGTGTCCATTGCATCATTCAACGTGCCACTTTAAACTTAACAATTGATGAAGTTCCGCTTAATAGCTATTGGTTCGATATTGAGAAAGGGTTCCGCTTAATAACTAGATCTAATTGATTTCACTTTTTTTTTGTTATAATTTTAGTTTTAGTTTTATTTTTTTATTTTAAATAAAAATAAATTTTTTTTGGTTATTAAATTGATGTAATTATATTTTTATTACTAATAATAATTCATATTAGATAAAATTTAAAGATAAATTAATCTTATTAATTAATTAATTTTAATATCTTAAATAATATTTATTAATAAATTATCAATAAAATATAATAATATAATAATTGTTTTAATCATTAAAATAAATTTTATTTGAAATTTAAATTATTATATTAAATAGTTATTAAATTAAAATTAACTATGGAAATTAAAATAAATTAAGTTATTCACAATTTTTATTAGTGATTTAATAATAAAATATTAAATAATATATATTTAGTTGATAAATCATATTATAACAAAAGAACCATAAACGAAAGATAAAAAATAATTCTTATAAGTTAAGAAAATTAGAAAAACTAAAAAAAATCAAATAAATAGACTTTTTTTTACTTAATTTGAAAATAAAACTTGAAAACCAAAATTCAAAGTGAAAGCAAACCCAAAGTTCAAAGTGAAAGCAAACATGCCAAATTATCATTTACTTTCACTCGTGTTTTTTTTGGGATTTTTAATTTTAGTTTTTATTTTCAAACAAAATAAAAACATCTTATAGTTTATTACTCATAATAATTAAATATTAAATAAAACTTAGAGGATAAATTAATTAAGTAAATTAATATTATTTTAATCTCTTATACAATATTTATTGGCAAATGTAATACAAATTATAATCTTTTGTTTAAATACATAACAAAAAATATGTAAACTTTATTTATAAACTAATATTTTATTAGATACAGTTTATAAACTAATTTGAAAAAAAAATTTATTCTTAAAATAGTTTATTTTAATTTTTAATTATAAAATTAAGCTGAATAATGAAACTATATTAGTAATGATTCTTATTAATTAATAATAAATAAGACTATTGTAAAAAAATAGAAAGTAGAAATAAATTTTTATTACTTTCATAAATTATAAAAACTAAAAAACCAAAACAGAAATAAAAAATAATATGTTACAGAAAATTAAAAATTAAAATAAAACCAAAGAGATCCTAAACTTTTTAATTGTGGATAATTAATTATGCTCCAATCACAGACATTGTAAACAATTGTAACAAATTGCGGTAACAAATTCGACTTCGATCGCAGCAACATCTAAATAGTTTAATACTTAAACCTTGCTAGAGATCCAATGCTGATCATTTTCGAGCGTTGCTGGACTTTAGCTGGGTTAGCTATTATGTGGGTTAAATACTATCAGGTGTTGTTGCCGGAAGAAGCTCAAATAGAAACAGATCCGACTTGATCAAATTAAAGGAGAGAGAATCACATTGAATAATATGATGATTTTCATACGGTCGGATCTGTTTAAGATGCCACCCCCGCCTACTACCTCTGTATATTTCGTCTTAGTTAGCACCGTTTATCAGTAATTCCTCCGCTTCGGAGCTTAATCCAGATCTAGGGCTTCACCTCCCCGGTCACTTAAACTTGATCGGTCTTTTAACTCAGCTGGCTGAAATGAACAGTGAAGTTTGCCAACTCAAGGAACTGGTAAATTAATCTAAACTGCTTGGTAATTTCCCTAATCGCAGCTCCAACAAGAGCCATTACGACTTTTATCGTTACTTTTTATTTTTTGCTATACTTATTCGGCTAAAGTGTTGAAAATTTTGAGCAAGAAGTGGAGCACTTTGAGATCCGTGAAGTTCTACGTTGTAAGCCATATCTGTTGCCTTCCAATTGTGAAATTGTCCAATTATGCATTTTAGTGTGTGTCATTAACTTGAACTAAGCGATTTTAATTGAATTGGAAAGAAAATAATCACTAAAGATTATTTTTTTGTTGAGGGAATTAGTGATTGATTCTTTTCTTTTTGTGTAACTGCTTGGGTTAATTTTTGGACAGGCATATTGCACACGATTGTGTTTCATCAGGCTTTAGGTCTTGTCCGGCCTAAAGATATTGACCTGGAACTCTTTGACATTACATATGTAAGTGAATATAATTCTCCATCTAATCTTTGCCAGACAGTTCTTTGATTCCATTTTAGAATTTGGACAATGAACATTGACGCTCAATATCAACATTCTTCAACACTAACTCAATACCTTTAATATCACTATTAATCAACATGAGTTTCATAACTTTGAAGCATGTGTATATAATAGGATTAGAAAATTAGCTCCTAAAGATGGTGGAACTTGTTAGAAGTTATCATTATTCAATATATTATTGCTAGACAAGAACATAATAGGAAGGCTGCCATTTTTTAAATTCAGTTCACTTATTTATTTTAAGTACTTCACAACACCCTTTAAGAGCAAAACATATCAATTAGGTTAAAATGTCATTTTGTGGTGGGTATAAACCCAATAGATATAGACAAGATTGGAGAATGAACCCAAAGCCTTAAACCATAATTATTAATATAATGTCCCTCTCATAAATGGCTTAAATGTCACATACTCATATTAAGATATTAATTATCATTAGATTTTGTGTTAGTCTACATTAATAAATATGGTTAATTACCAAAAAAAAGCTCAAACTTGTGCAAGTTTTCAATTATAGCTTGAACTTTAAAAAATAGCAATAAAATGTCCAAACTTTCAATTTTTTTCAATTCTAGTCTAAACCTCCAAAAATGGCAATAAAATACTCAAAATTTTAATTTTCTTCAGTTCTAGCCCGACGTTATTTGTTGTTCTCCCAATACGCTCAACTCTCAGCTCTTTGTTTTTTGTTTGTTCTTCTGACGCCCTAAACTATTCTCGTTTTAAAACATACTATACTAGTAAGCTTTTCGTTTTTTTTTCATTCTCCTAATGCCCTTAGTGTGAGGGTATCGTGGTTGTGTAATTTGAAAATCAAAGGGAGAGGGCATCTAGAGAACAAACTGAAAATGAAGGAAAAAACTGAAATTAGAGCATAAGGTCGTCGGGGCTGCGTAATATAATTTAGGTCATTTTTAAACAACGACGTCATTTTAATTATGTGATTAAACGACATCGTTTCATTAATCTTCATTTGTTGCATTAATTTTGGATGACTTGTATTAATAGTTAAGGTTTCTGAAGCACGTAGTAACTCATTTCAATAAACTTAACGGAAGCACTAAAATCGGGCTAGAGTTAGAAAAAAAAAAGAAAAATTGAACATTTTATAACTACTTTTTAAAGTTCGGGCTAGAATTGAAAAAAAATTGAAAGTTTGGAAATTTTATTGCTACTTTTTACAGTTTAGGTTATAATTAAAAATTTGACAAAAGATTGAGCTTTTTTTAGTAATTAATCCTAATAAATATAACATTTTCTTATTTGGATTGCATATACTATAATGCTTTAACAACAATATGCATAGTCAAGTTAATCATACACAACCAACACACTGATGAGATGTATAGATCGTACATAATTATGTGCTACTAATTTAGAAGCATAGCTATATAGATATGGATTCAATCGAATAAATATAATCAATTTGCCACTCATTAGGAATATAGGGTTGCAAAATGTCATAAATAGTGACAAACATCTATAATATGTATGTATTATACAAAATTCTAGAAATCCATATAAACATACATAGAATGGAAACTCCTATCGGAACAAAACAGGCTCCTAACTTTCCTATATGGGAGGCATGTTCTTGAAAAATACAAATAAATAAGCTTTGAATTAGTTGGTCTGTTAATATACTGCTAGAAAGTTGTGTTTGATAGTAATGAGAGATTGTAACTTTCTCTTTGACAAGGTAGAACTTAATGTTAGATTGCTTGGGGTAAGAAATGCTCCTAGTGGTTTTTTAAAAAAATGATAAAATTACAGAATTGTCATAGTACAATTTCAATGATCTCAAAATGGAGTACATAACTCTTAATGCTAAAGTGAAATTCCACAGCCATGTTGAATTACAAGTAGCCTCATAATAGGTTATATCCTTTGCATCCATTGCTGAAGAAGTTGCAAGTGTGTGTTTGACATTTTTTCTATGAAACAACTCTTCTTGCATCGTAAAGATGTATCGGGGAGTGAATTTCTTTTCATTCACTCAACCTACATAATGAGAGTCACTAAAATCAACTACTTTAAGATTGTCAGTATGTCGATATGTTAACATAAGATCTCTGATATCTTGAAGATACCTTAAGACTTTCTTAGTCGCTTTCTAATTGCTTTGACCAAGATAGCTTAAGAATCTACCAATCACACCAGCCATAAAGACAATATCAAGACAAATTATAATTAAACATACATCAGATAAGGGACTATTTTCATTTGATCTCTCTCAATATTATTTTGAGTACATTGGGCCTTAGAAAACTTGTCACCCTCCACAACTAGTGTCTTTACAGAAGAACAATACTACATATTAAGCATCTTGAAGATACAAATAATGAATGTACTTTGAGATAATCTGATAACACCTTTCCCCCTATAATGGATAATTTGTATACCCAAAAGATACGATGCTTTGTCGAGATCCTTCGTGTTGAAATGACCAAACAATAGTTATTTTTGTCTCAATTAACAGATCAATGTCATTAAGAACAACAATGTATCATTGACATATAAACCAAAAATATGTTCTTGCTCCTACTGATTATCATATATATACAATGATCAATAATGTTTTCCTTTAAGTTGTTAGCGGTAACAATTTCTTCAAACTTGATATATCATTGCCTTGAAGTTTTTTTCAACATGTAGATTGAATTTTCGAGCTTATAGTTCATTTTTTCCCAACTACCTCAAAACTATAGTTTGTTTACAAATCATGTGGTTTCAACCTATATTTCTTACATCCATTTGATTAAACTTTAGGTCAAAATGAGCAACAATTGCCATAACGATTCATAAAGAGTCCTTAGTTGAAACAGGAGATGTCACTGTTTGTTGGCTATAGCCGTTAGCTGCTACTATTGATCTATACCTCTTAACCTGACCTTTGGCAAATCACTTGGTCTTAAATATCGATTTGCATCCAATAGACCTACAACCTTTTACTAATTGTACTAAGCTCCTCACTTCATTTTGTTGCACACAATTCATCTTGTCATTTATATCATTCATTCAAAAGAATGGGATTTGAGGACTAGAGATGACTTCCATATTTATAGTTGGATTTTAGGTATTATCAAATATCATATTTAAGCTCTTACAAGTATACAATATAATTACCAAAGATTGCTCATCTACGAACCTTTTTGATCTGCATGAAAATGCATCTTCTATGAATACATTTGGAGCTTCTTATACTACTTGCTCAATGTGTTCATCTTGAATGACTTTTGGGTTCTAGTAAACTATAAAGCTAGTTGTTGGAGCAGAAATGACAAACAAATAGACAATGATTGGAACTTTTTTTATCACAATTTTCTAGGCCCTTGGCTTATACTAGTAGTGTCATGTTCAAAATAGATAGTCCAAACATGAAAGTGATGCAAAGCGAGTGACCACAACTCATAAACAGTCTTGTGAATAGACTTACTTGGCACTTAATTCAAAACATAAATTGCAGTTCTCAAAGGATCATTGCATAAGAACTTTGACAAGGAAGAGTTCACTAGCATATGTCGCCCTATGTTAAGAACTGTGCGATTTCTTCTTTCCACAACTTCATTTTAGTGAATTGTGTTGGACATTGTGTATTGGTTGTCAATGCCACACTCATGTAGGTGCCTTGCAAAAGGTCTAGGATTGCATCTCTTCTTATTATATCTACCATAACACTCACCGCCTTTTTTAGAAGGAATCACTTTGATTTTTTTCCTTGTTAAAGCTCCTCTTTACTTTTAAGGCTTTAAAGGCTTCCAAAGAATCTGATTTCTCATGAAGGAGATCAACAAAACCATAACAGAAAAAATCATCCATCAAAGTGATAAAGAACTTGTGGTCAGGCATAGTTAGAGGAGTAAAAGGCTTAAAAATGTTGATATAGATTAACTCAAGTAGTTTTTCGAAGTTATCAACTTCAGTGTTTCTAATCTTGATAGTCATTTCCCTTTATTTAGTTAATGCAAGTGTCAAAGTACAAAAAGTCAAGATCCTATGGGATTTCATAATTTATTATTCATTTCATTCTTTGTCTAGAAACATGGTATAATTGCTTGTGTTACAAAAATGGAAGGTTTGTAATTCAACTTTGATTTTTTTGTGGTAGCAACATTATTAAAAGAAGTAAAAAGAGACACAAACACTAAATTAATCTTGTAAAGGTTACATCATAAAATTCTATTTTCAATCAAAATAGAGTCACAATACAAAGTTATCTTTCTAATCTAAAAAAAACTATAACTAGTCTTGTGAAAAATAGATACTAAAATTAAATTCCTCTAGTCGAGTTCATGTAACTACAAAGAAGGTCCTATGATAAGCTATAATTTGATTGTCCCAAAATTTTAACTTTGGTTCTTCTAATGCCACTCATATATACATGTTGCTTCACACTATTTTATTTCTTTTTGTTTGTCATCTCCTACAAGGAATTTGTAACAATAATTATAGCACTAATTTCTAACCACCAAGTATTAGAAGGTACATCAACAATATTGGGTTCTAAACAAACTTTCATCAAAATATTACCTTTCTTTTATAATCTAGGATTAAGCTTCCTACAGTCTGCTTTTTTGTACTCAAACTTTTCGCAATAATTGCATTTTCTTTTGAACCCTCATTCTTGAGAACACTGGAAACTAAAACTGTTATTTGCCCATTGCCCTTCTTGTTTTTTTTTTCTTTCTTGAAAGTCTTATTGTTATTGACAATCTTTTTTGGAGGCGAAAAGGATTCATCGGTCAATAATCCCTAACGACTACATTGTATACTTGCAAGAACATGAGTATTACATTGAGGACACCTCAGAGCCAACTACCTACAAGGAAGACACCTTTAGTCTTCTATCTTATTTTTGAATAGATGACATGAATGATGAGATAAACTTTATGTTACAAAATGAAGTGTGGAGTTTGGTACAATTTTAAAAGGAAAATTATTTTGATAGATGTTGAAATTAAATTCCTCTAATTAAGGGCATGTATGCAACTTCTTGTAACTAAAAAAAAGGTCTTGTTATAAACTATAATTTGATTGTCCAAAAAGTTCGACTTTGGTTCTCTGTTTCCTATGTATACATGTTGTTTCACACTAGTTTACTTCTTTATGTTTGTCATTTCCTACAAGAATTGGTAACCTGAATTGTAACACCAATGTATAACTATCAAATGTTATAAGGTACATCAACATTATTGGATTCTAAATAAACCTTCATCAAAAGATTACCTTTCTTTTATAGTCTATCCTTAAGCTTCTTACGATCCGCCTTCTCGTGCTTAAAACTTTAGCAATAATTGCCTTCTTTTTTTGAACCCCTCATTCTCGAGAGCTTTGAAAGCTAAACTTTTTACTCGCCTATGCCCTTTATTGCCCATATTTTGTTTCTTGGAAGGCTTGTTGTTATTGATATTCTTTGGTTGAGGTAAAAGGGATCTATTGACCAATAATCTCTGACAATTACATTATATACTTGCAAGAAAATGATTATGACATTGGGGATACCTCATATCCTACTACCTACAAGGAAGCCACCTATACTCTTCAATCGAAAATTTGAATAGATGTTGTAAATGATGAGATGAACCCTACGTCATAAAATAAAGTGTGGAGTTCGGTCTAATTTCAAAAAGGTAACTAACTAAAAAAAATTTATACTGAAATTAAATTCCTCTAATTGAGGGTATGTATACAACTTCACGTAACTCTAAAAAGGCGATAAGTTATAATTTGATTATCACAAAAGTTCAACTGTGGTTTGTGTACCTTCTTCCATATATACATGTTACTTAATTCTAGTTTACTTCTTTCCGTTTGTCATCTCCTACAAGGAATTTGTAAAATGAATTGTTACACCGGTATTTGACTACCAAGTATTAGAATGAATTTCAATAGTATTGGGTTCTAAGCAAACCTTAATTGAAAGATTACCTTTCCTTTATAATCTATCCGCCTTCTTGTGCTCTAACTTCTTACAGGAATTGCATTTTCTTTTGAACCCGTCAATTTTTTAGAGCATTGGAAGCTAAAATTGCAACTTGCCCGTTCCTTTTGGTACCCATATTATGTTTCTTGAAAGGCTTGTTATTATTGATATTCTTTGGTGGAGGTGAAGGATTCGTTGACCAATAATCTCTAACCACTACATTGTATAGTCGCAAGAAAATGAGTATGACATTAAAGACACCTCATATCCAACTACTTACAAGGAAGCCACCTTCAGTCTTCAATCCAATTTTTTGATAGATGATATGAAAGATGAGATAACTCCATGTCACAAAATGAAGTGTGGAGTTCGGTGTAGTTACCAAAATGTTGTAAGCCCATTGGATGCAATTGAATTTTTAAAATCGAGCATGACACCAATAGTTAAGTGGACAGATATGAAGCAAGGCTAGTCACTAAGGATTATAGCCAATGAGAAGGTATGGATTACAAAGAAGCCTTCTGTCCTATTTTCACTAAGGACTTGTTACGATTCATCATGGTAATTGTCGCTCATTTTGACGTAGAGCTTCATCACATGAATGTGAAAATGACTTTCTTAAGTGGAAGCTTAAGGGATGATGTCTACATAGTTCAACCTATTGGCTTTGAAGTAGTAGAGAAAAAATTCATTTTTTGGAATCGCATTTTCTTTTGAACCCTTCAATTTTTTAGAGCATTGGAAGCTAAAATTGCAACTTGCCCGTTCCTTTTGGTACCCATATTATGTTTCTTGAAAGGCTTGTTATTATTGATATTCTTTGGTGGAGGTGAAGGATTCGTTGACCAATAATCTCTAACCACTACATTGTATAGTCGCAAGAAAATGAGTATGACATTAAAGACACCTCATATCCAACTACTTACAAGGAAGCCACCTTCAGTCTTCAATCCAATTTTTTGATAGATGATATGAAAGATGAGATAACTCCATGTCACAAAATGAAGTGTGGAGTTCGGTGTAGTTACCAAAATGTTGTAAGCCCATTGGATGCAATTGAATTTTTAAAATCGAGCATGACACCAATAGTTAAGTGGACAGATATGAAGCAAGGCTAGTCACTAAGGATTATAGCCAATGAGAAGGTATGGATTACAAAGAAGCCTTCTGTCCTATTTTCACTAAGGACTTGTTACGATTCATCATGGTAATTGTCGCTCATTTTGACGTAGAGCTTCATCACATGAATGTGAAAATGACTTTCTTAAGTGGAAGCTTAAGGGATGATGTCTACATAGTTCAACCTATTGGCTTTGAAGTAGTAGAGAAAAAATTCATTTTTTGTAAGCTCCAAAAGTCAATTTATGGGGGTTATGGTCTTCATTTCAAGACTACCAAAATTTTGTTGTGCCTACAATTGTATCTTTCTCTAGGAGTACTTCTTGTTCCAAGAATATTAACATTAAACTTTGCTTTGTCATAGAGAAAGTTGCGGAGCCTCTCAATACTATTAAGCACATGCTTTTGAGTAGCATGTTGGCAGATCTGCTAACTAAAGACTTATCTATCTGTGTGTTTCAAGAACATGTCTCTCTTATGAGATTATTGGGAGACCTACACATCTTATCAGTGTTTTGGTTGTGTATGATCGTTTTGACTATGCATATTATTATAGAAACATTATAATATGATTCTCCATTCCAAATGGGAAAATGTTAAATTTATTAATTTAACACTATGTAGCTTTATAGTTTTTTGGCTAAGAAATTGTTATTAGTTATGACTTGATGGGAGGACTATTGTGGATACGGAGTACAGTATTGATATCCAAACATTCTGTTGTTTTTTGTTACTTAGTCTTTGTGCTCATCTTCTCTATCTGAATAGGTCAACCTTGAGGATTAGCATCTTAAAAAAAAGGAAAATCGAACTCTTGATGTCTTGCAATCAATATGCTCATGTTAACAGCTTGATGTTGCCTTTTTAAACTGCTCTTTTTGTTCATTATTTAGGTACAATGTGCAGATGTCGAACTTGAGAAGAAAATAGATGAAAAGGTCGAGCAATTCATAAGTTGGGTAGACAAACACCCCAATAAAAAAAGTCAGGTACGATGTTACTGAAGACTATTGATGCTTGGATCTCAATTTTTATCACTTCTGGTTTATCGTTTATTACATTTTTAGGCCTATAGCTGTAGAAAAAGTATTTGGACGATAAAAGTGTTAATTGGGAAGATTGTTGAATTTCAGGCGTTCTGTCACCATACATTTATTTAAGAGTCAAGCATGAAAGGGCAGTTTCTGCGCAGAGTCTATGTTACAAGCTTTGTCATGATCATCATTTTCTTGATATAGACTATATCATGATTGCTTTAGTTTAGTTATAAGTCCAAACATCTTCTCTGTTTTCTGGCTGGTTGCAATCCGTTGTTTATTAATATGTTAATGTTACCTATTGACTTGCAAGCTGATGATGCAGATATGTATCTCTTTTTATGAAGTGAAAAGTAAAAAAGACTCATGGTTCACCAATAAAACTGAACGTCTGTTTTGGGAAAACTGGTACGTCAATCTATGTGTAGCTCAACATCCAAAGGCGCAATCTGGAAAGTCTTGTCATGCAAAAGTAGTGGTCGACCGTGGAGGTACCTTACCATTATTCGATTAATATAATGTATTGCTGAATCTTTATCCTCTTGAAATACAGTTCTTTTCTTGGTTGTCTTATGAATGTAGAAAGTGCATCTGGGGAGAGGAGTGTTCACAGGGCAGCACTTGAAGCATCTCTTCGCGAGGTCTTGTTCCAAATTGTTAAATTTGTTAATGAGAAAAAGGATCATGTTCCTTCCATATCCGATGGTGTCATCTACTTTCCCTATGAAATTACCATCCCAAGGTCTGCTGCCCTTTGTTTCTCCTCCTATTTTCACAAGTTTTTTTGATTCTGTTGTTAATTTAACTTATTATGCAGGCATAAATTAATGATATTGTCCTTTCTTTCGTTAGTCTTTATCTGGTTTCTACTTTCTTGCACCTTAAGTTTTCTTGGTGTGCCAACATGGTTGAGGATAAAGTGATTTTTTTTTTCTTTTACTATGTGGGCAAGATATTGACTGGACACAATCAGTGTTCATGAAACCTCAGAACCATCAATTGGCTTTATCTTTTGTTTTTCTTAAAATCTTTAGGTGTAATGATTCCTTGTGTTTCGAACAGAGGAAGATGACCTTCAAAAAGTTCTTGTAGTTTTAGCTAGAAATATGGATGTGTAGGCAGTAAGAATAGACAACAGCTTTTCTTTTCTTTTTTTATATAGAAAATTAACAACAGCAGCTTTTCTTAAAGGAACTATTCTTTAAAATATGCTTTCTTTGAGTGTGATTGCTGATTGTTCATTACTTTGAAATGAGTGGAATTCATTACCTGCGAGTAAGTCAAGACTGCTAGATGCTCGAAATGTTGCCGTACAACCTTTACCACAAGCCAAAGTTGTCCTTACTTCTTCATGTTATGAGTAATCAAGGTTACATTTATCCTATAAGGTCACCGTAAATGAGTTTCAGGCCATTCCACCACTTCTTGTCAGCAATTGCAACAGTTAATTGTATGCCTTTATTTCCTTGCCCTTGGTTAGTTGATGAAGAAGTATTGTCACATTTTGCTTGCTAGGAAAGTTCGGTGAAGCTCCTGATCTGACTCTACTACCATTGCTCAGTACATCGGATTCTGGATTTGGGATGGACATGCTGAAGAGGATGCTACATTCTGGACAACCAACAATGTTTGGCTGATTATAATAGTTGATTATACTATCCACTTCTTTTAGGAGATCTACAGAAAGGGTATGATTGTGCATTCTAAAGTACGATGACAACAGTTTGGTGGCCCCGTTGCCTTGATCAATGTAGCGATGCGTCTAGAGGTTTCAGGGCGAAAGAAGAGGTTTGTTACCTGTCAAACTTCACGGTTGTAAATATTCGTAGTCCTGTATTACCAATCTTTTGGGACTGCAGTCGGCATGTATATATCAATATAATCAACTCAAGCTACATTTACGAATGTGTATTGGATGAAAATTTGTAAGTGCTATACAGGTTTATTTAGAGCATTTTTACTTCTGAAACTCAAAAAGTGGTAATTTTGTATGCTTCTAACATCTAAGCTTCGCACTATCTAGAAACTGGTGTTCTATTTTTTAGGACTTTCAAACGAGTGTCACTAGCTCCTTTGTTGATCGTGTAAATTCAAGAGAACACACTTTTTGCATTCTTGTTATTGATCTATTCCACTGCTCATGATACTTGTTAGTCGTTTTGTCCTTTTTTTCCCCATTCCGAATCTGCCAACGAACGCTTTGACTTCAAATTGTCTGCATCTGAAAACTCTGGTACTTGTAGATGGAGAGGAGAAATGCGAAACACTTGGCTTTGATTGATGGAACTTGCCGTGGTGCTTGATGAGATGTACCTCCACTCATGAGTATTTTCAGCCATTGATGAATTTCATGGTCTCTCTCAGATAAGATGAGAAGGCGATTTATGGTTGGCCGTAGCTTTGGCGGCTTTCATTGGTTCTCAAGCTGGAGAAATTTCCTGAGAAAATCTCATGCCCAACTTTATAAGAATATGATTGATGGTAATTAGTGTTAGGCATAAAACAATTAAATACCAAAACAAACATGCAATAGTGCGAAACTTATTTAATGCTTTTACGGTTTTACCATAAGTTAATAATTTCATGAAAATTATTTTGTTTGTAGGACGTTAGTTGCTTATTGATAATCCGCAGAACATTTCTTAAGCCATTTTACATAAAAAGCCATTTTAAAAGTTCCGATGGACCATAAATAATTGCTTCCGTGTAATGTTGCTGTGATACTTATGGACCATAAATAATTGCTTCCGTGTAATGTTGCTGTGATACTATCTTCTATGCCAAGTTCCGCACGATGTTTAACACCTAATTGATTGATTAAGTAGTCATTTCTACAGGTTGGAATTTAAAAGTCTAACTTAACCCATATTATGATGCTTAACTGAAACAATTATTTAAAAGATTTTTGATTGAGATAATGACATTAATAATTTATTTATAATATTATTTGCTCCCAAATTAAGAATAAAAAGATGAGAAAGAGGGGTGTAATTTTCAACGATTAAAAAATTAGACCAAACTGAACCATTCAACTGAAATAAATACGAACCGACATGATTTCTGGTCTTCTTTATATTTATAGTCTTTCTAAGTAAAAACGGGCGAATTTATTGAAAACTGCCCTCTTTTTTCTAAATATCAGTTAATAATTCACTCAACACTTTTGTAGCATGTGGGTCCCACCTCAAACAACGAGTTTCCAACCTCTCTCTCTCACCCATTTTATTAGTTTCGAAGTTTTGACATTTTAAATTTTCTTTTCTTTTCTTTTTTATCTCACACAATTTAATTGATAAATTATAATTTTAAAATTTTATATTATTTAGTTATCACTTTATATTTTAATTAAACTATTATTTTAAAAATATTATTATTTTAATCTTTAAAAATACTAAATTTATTTAATCTCACTAATAAATTATATTTGTCAAATTTTATTATCTTTATTTATCTCCTAGCATTTTAATTCAAAATTTTAAATTATTATTGGTAAAAATTAATTATTATTTTTATTATGAATTTGTTTAATAAATCAAATTATTAATTAGTATATATAAGTAAATTTGCTTAAAATAATTTAAGAATGTATTAAAATTATATTTAAATCATAAAGAGTATATTTAAAGGACGTAAAAAAAGAAGTCAGAATAAAGTAAGAGTCATTCTTATTAACTTTATTTAATCATATTTCAAATTTGATGAGTCTTTAAGTAAATGATAAAATGAAAATATAGTTTTTTATTATTATTTTAATATTTATGTTAGATTTAATCTTAGTTTAAAATTTTAAATTTATTATTAGTTTATTATATATTAATAGACATTATGTGTATTTTATATCAAAATATTATATTATATATTATATTTTTACTTATTCTTATAATTTTTATTCTTATTTATTACATTCTAATTTTATAGCGGTTTAATGCTGGTTGAATTTCTAAACCTTAAACTTTTGCTTTAACCTATTCGATGTTCGGTCTGATTTTTAAAACACTGACAATTTTACAAATAGAAAATTCGAGTCTTTCCTTAATTTTATTAATTTTTGAATTTGGCTTATTCCGATTAAACTTTGAATTATTTAATATTTTTAAAAATGATTTTTTTAATCTAAATCAATTTAACGAAAATTGATTCGTCCTAATTAAATCTAGACCTAGTGTAACCTATTATTATCCACAGCCTACTAGAACTCTACACTGGAACAACTGTGTTGGTGGGCTGAGAATAATGAGTATGAGGTACAACCAACATGTCGCCAAACTTTCTTTGCAGAGAGTTTGACAATTGAAGCAAATTGTTTATGGATGGCTCAACCTGGTCCCTATATGTCCCGTCCCCAGACGTTGACAGAACGTACACAACTTTGGTGGTTGAGAAACAAGCATCCAACTAAGTAACGGCCAAAATTAATGCTTCTCAAAAGAGATATACAGTAACAAAGCTCAGTGCAAACTGCCCACGTGCATCATGTTCTGGAGGATGAAAATGCCGTTAGGTGCATTGGGGGAGCTCCTGAATTGGTAGAGAAATGCCTTGCTGTGTGGATTATAATGACGACAAGGGAAGTGGATGGTATATGCAGATCAACTATGGATACGTCAATTCTGCCGTGTAGGTTATAATGACGACAAGGGAAGTGGATGGAATGTGTAGATCAACTATGGATACGTCAATTCACATACACATAACTTGTGAGTTATGCTTTTCTCTAGGGAGATATAAACTTTAAGAGGTTTTACGAGCCCTCTCGTGGTGTTGGACTTGATTGATTTTAATACTCTTTCATCACCGTTGTCTGTGATTAAATTTTTATTACATAAGAATATCATTAATAATGATGCATAGTGATTTTGTACTTTCTCTTGCTTTCTAGTTAGGAACATATAAGGATGATAATAGGTAGGATTCGGTTCGGGTATTACTCTACTTATATTTACATTTATTTTTTATGACTCAATGATTATCTATTTAAAATCTATCAATTTTATGATTTACTATCCATATCCAATCTATTAGATTGTTCGGGTTTTTAGATATCTATTGGATTATTTTTATAGATTATAAGTTACAAAGAAAATAACATAAAAAATTGATATAAGATTTGGTATATAAAAGATTGAAGGTGTAAGGGAAAACTTCACCATTTGATGTATTTTGAGGTTTTTTTTTTTTAACGTATAGCATAAGGGTGATAATTCCTTTGCAAATTTGAAATTTGTTTGCTTGATTCTTGTAGCTGTAGGTGGTGAAAATCCTTAGTGAACCATAAGATCGTGTAAAATTTCTTTTGAAGAAGGTTGCTACGGATTAACCTGTATGGCATTTGCTTTATGCATATGCACTATCATATGAACATATGTTGATAAATTCATTCTCGCTAGTGCCCTAAAATTGTCATATGCTCTTCCTCACGATGTCGTTTTCTCCGAAAGCCCTCTTCCTCACGATGTCGTTTTCTCCGAAAGCCCTCTTCTTTCATGTTCTCTTGGCCTCCGCCACTATTTGCCAATTTAACTTCCCTCGTAATTCCAGTTATGTCTCCACTTTTTACTCTTCCTACAGTTGCATAAACTCTATACTAACTTTTCCTTTTTATCTTTTATTTTCTCTCGATTTCAGTCATTAGAAACCACATATTTCTGGAGTTCCCAATGAAATGGCATGGCTCCACACTGTAAAAAGTACCTTGATGAAGCAAGAGCTAGTTTTTGACACCATCTTAATTTTACCTCTTCCTTCATAAGATGTTATTTTGATGTAGATTCTTTTGCAGGTGAAGAGATGTTTGAAACAGTGTATGAAAATCTTTTGGAAGTTATAGTGTTTAAGCAAACCAAGGGTGCTCTTACTACTCTCAACAATAAATATCTGAGAATGTTGAGAATCAAAAAGATACAAGAGATGTCTAAGATTTGCAATTTGAGCTAACATTGCATGATAATTTGACTCATCTAACATACTAAAAATGTCATTTGGACGTCGTAAAGCTATAAATAGTAACTCAATAACTACTATTTCATCTTTTACAAATACATGTGACCAAGGCATGCAAGAGAACAACCATACTTGACATTGCAAATATCAACTCTCAAATTATTTGGTTTGTTACCAACATTGAAATTGTTAAAACCAAATGTTTGTTGTGCCTATCAATCAAAAATACGTTTCTAATTAATTAATATAATTATTAGTAAAATGTAACAATATTATTAAATGCCATAATTGAAATTAAGAATAGACATAAAAAAGAGTACCATAAATAAATCAGTCATGTGCATTGAAGGTGGGATATTAGTAGTAAAATTTTGTTTACTTATTTATGCATGAATGAGCTAAAATGAAAATTCAAATCATTACAATATTACTAACATATTACAAATATTACTTAAGAATGTGGTTCAGATATAGAATGATGATGAGTGTAAACTATACTTATGTTATTCATAGAAACACCAAGTGGCTGCATTTGCTATGTATCATAACCAATTAATCTAGACATAGAAAATTCAAATCATTAGATGATTACTAACAAATTAAAAAAAAAGATAATATTAGAAATACTACTAGAGAATGATGTCCAAAGTCTCCAAACATAGAATTATAATGAGTGTAGACCATACTTGTGTTATTCATAGAAACACTAAATGGCTGCATTTGTTATGTGTCATAACAAAAAAATAGGGAAAACTATTTAAAAAAAGTAAAACATCATATGCGACATTTTAAATTACTGAAAACTAACCTGAACTTGATGTAATATCGAATGTTGTATGGTGGACATACTAGAGGTATTTTAGGAAATTTCTTCGAAATTCTGAATAGAATATTTAAACAAAAAACTTGAAATTAAGATAATATAAATAGTATGTATTAAGAAGTTTTAAACATATAATCAACAAAAATAAAACTTGAGTATTGGAAAGGGGTATGGGTCTTGAAGCTGTTATATTTGCTGAAGTCTTGCATTTTCTAACATACTTTCTTTTCCTTGAACTTTCTCTAAGCCACTCTTCAATCTTTTACTTGATGTAGGTTTAGTCTTTATTTTGACACCTCTAATCCTATTCCTTTCACCAAAATTAATCTCACATTGATTGAAGAGATTCATTTCAGGATTTGAGCATTGGGTCAATTCTTCATCTTGTGACATTAAGTTCTCTTTATCAACTAAAAATTCACCTTGCAACATCTTATCAACCATCTTCAACATGTTGAGAAGGTGATCTTTCACAATTTTACAAGTATCTCTCCTCTCTGTTGCTCTTGTAACCAATCGCATGGTTAATGCACACAATTTTTTGTACCTCATACTTTGTCAACATTTTAGATCCAATTCACTTTCATTGATAGTGGAGCTTTTACTATCAAGGTACCATGTTTTTGCTCTTTGTGCCCATCTTTTCAAAATATACTGACTTAGTATTCTCAAAATATTTTTTAAGGTAAAAACCTTCAAATCATGAGAACATAAAATGTCAGTAAACTCAAACTTCCAACAGCTATAATGGACTTCATCATTTGATAAATCATAAGTGACCGTGTGAGAGCAACTCTTCCCTATAGGAGTGATCTCATATTTTTTACTTGCACCATCTTCACCATAAAGATGGAAACTAGAATCATGAGAATTATTCCATTGATCTTCAAAACATTTAAATACTTCAAGTTTATAGACACTAGCTATATGCTTTAAAATTTGAACAGCTGTTGACAATGCTGGAGTGCTTACATTAGTTCTAAAATTAGCTTTCAACTTGTTTGTGAACTGCAAGTGCACGGTTGTCGAAGTGAGTAATAAATCAGTAAGAACCGAGTCGTGTCCACAGGGATTATGAGAAAGTTCAAATCTACGCTAACTAACGGTGTTTGCAATTTGGTTGGGTGAAATTTTGGAAATTTAAAAGCAATGTAAAGAATTAATAAAAACTCAAATGAATTTCTAAGCAACTACCCAATTCAATGCAACCAAAATAACTATGAATATGACAAATCTATGCAACAACTAATTAAGAAAAGAATGCAACAATTGACTAATTAAAAGTATTAACATTAATAGAGAATGACTATCTCTTAGGGAATGATATTTTTGTCAACCTTAGTATTTAATTAGCTATCCTCCATAATGAAAATCCGAGCCTTTTATGTGAATTTTAAGAGTAATTAATCCCCTTCTTCTAAAGGTGAACTAATATATCCACTTTAGACATCACTTAGTAATTCTTTACTTAAGTTATTTCTAGAGCTTCTTAAGTTCCAAACTCAAACCTTCTATTTTCACCTCCTAGGTTTCTTGGGTCTCTTAACCCACAAGAAAATCCTAGCTAAAATTCCTTCAATCTTCTAGCAAAAACCCCCCTTTTTCTAAAGGTGAATTTATACCAAGTAAACTTCCAACAATCCAAAGTAAGAATGATCAAACCAAAGGAAAATCAACAAGTATACAGATATTCATTCATGGATTCCAACAAAATTTAATATTAAAGCATCATCAAAACATCAAATCTCTAAGAGAAATTAAAGTTTTGGCCATAAATCATCATGCCAAGCAATCCACAAGCAAAAACCCTGAACAAACTCATGAAGAAAATAAATGACAAAAGAAAACATTGTGGCAAGAATGGAGCTATTGTATTGCTTTTGCTGGTGAAGGCTATGTGAGTTTTTGTGTCTGAAGGCTGCTTTGTGCGTGAGTCAAATGGAGGCTTCTGGGTTGGTGAGTGGTGTGGAGGCTTTGTTGATTTCGGTGGAGTGGAGACAGGTTGTTCATGTGGAGCTGCGTGAATGGAGGCTGGATAGATGGAATGGGAGGCAGTTGCGTTTATGGAGGTGTGAGTTTAGTGTGAGTGGATGCGTGATTTTGCGTCAGTGGAGGATGGCTACGTAAAATGGAGTGCGTGCGTGAAGAGGCGACATTGTTGTGGTTAGAGGCAGCCTTGTACTGTTTTTGGAAGGGCTGCATGTTTTTGGCCAGTAGGTCTGTGTGCTTTTTTTTTCTGCTTTTCAAAAACCCTTAACCCTCTGTTGCATTTTTTTCTTTTTACTTCGCATTTTCCTGCTCCTTCTTTTCTTTCAAAATCACGCTGGACTATCTCCTTTCTGAAAAAATTTGGCCATCCTCCTTTGTATGACTCTTTTCAATAGCAGCCCTCTCTTCTTTTGCTCTATTTTTCCAAAAAATTCCTGACACTCAAAGATAATACAAAAACAACAATTTAGTATATATTTACTCCCAAATACTACACAATTGACCCAAATTAACGCATTAAATAATAGTCTATTAGTATTTCTATCAAATATTCCCACACTTGAACTATTGCTTATCCCCAAGCAATTTAAACACAATAACAAAAAAATTTCATCAATTCATTTTCAAAGAAGATAGAGCGTGTGCATTCACTCAAACTTTAGCAAACTTAAGCTTTGAGCAACTACACATATCATAATTTTTTCATTAATGCACATAAACAAGGTCAAAGTAGACATCATTGATCAAAGGCATATATAAAATTCAGATGGATTTTTCTCATGTTTTCGCTCAAATCACTGAAGTGTTTAGGGTCAATGTTTCACTCAAAACTCCCTCTAAAAGACTACAAAACCATAGGCTTGCATATTCACCAATTTTCTACCACATAAAATACACACCAACATGGATCAAAAGGACTTTTATTTAGTATAATGGGGTTTGGGTTAAGATAGGATAAAAAGGTCACCGATTAATTCACAAACATTAACAAAGTACTAAGTAAAAGAGACAACTAAATACAAAGTCTGAGATATGCAAATGAATACATGGGACTATTACTACTAATCACTAACTAATGCTACTATGTTTGCTTCTTCTTTTTTTGTCTTTGTCTTTTTTTCTTTTTTTCTCTCTTCTTTTTTTTTTTTGAAAAACAAGGGCAAACAATAAAAACAAGAGAAAACAAAAGCAATATAAATTAATAAAACATGAGTAGAAGTATCTCTATAAACACCTCAAAATAACAAGTAAGCTCAAAAGTCCTAAACTATAGACCAAATGATCACTTAACACTTTATTATACTTGTGATTGGGTAAGGCTAGTGGAGTTTTGGATTTTTAAATGTTTAATTTTCAATCAGAAATGGTAAAGATTCAAAAGGGGTTGCCAGGGGTAATGTATAAGGTGGGTCATTTAAGCTAATGGGTTTAAAACAAGGAATGCCTTAATCATTTCCATGAAGCATGCATCTTGTAGTTTCAAACCGATTCAATGCAAGTTTTAGAGGTATTCTTCCTAGGGGAGCATCACACACAATAAAAAACAATGAAATGAATATAAAATGCATTTAGGTAAGCTTAAAACCTCACATGTGCTTATGTGAAACTCCATCAAAATGTTATACATTACCTAATCACTCAAATGTTAAATTATTGACTAAGTTTATGCAACTAACTACTTCAATCAATCCATATGATTCACCTTCCACTCAAGCTGTCTAATTCAAATTCAACCACACAACTGAATCCTTAGTCCAACTACTATGACAAAATGACATGATTCAACCTTCATCACAGCTCAAGTGCAAGATTGCAAAAATTTTAAAATTGGGCCCACCCCCACACTTAAATGGGACATTGTCCCCAATGATCTAAAAAAAAAGGAGATGAGAACATAGGGACTCCCTGGATCAAAGAGGACTTAGCGACTTGAAATCAGAATTCACAGCTCCAATCTTGCATTCCTAAAAACAAAAAACAAAACAGATAAAAAGCAAATAAGGTACTCAAATGAAAGCAATAAAAAGAAATTGAAACAACAAAGTACTAAAATGAAAGGATAAGAGTAGGGTGCCTCCCAACAGGTGCTATGTTTAATGTCAATAGCTCGACGTAGTGATTTGATCACGAGTCTTTAAGTGAAATGCTTGCAATGTTTCTCAACTCTTGACCATAGTAATGCTTTAATCTTTTCCCATTCACTTTGAAAGTTCTTCCATCATTTCCCTCAACTTCAATTGCTCTATAAGAGGTAAAATTTTTCACAACAAAGGGCCCTAACCATCTACAGGGCAATTTACCTGGAAAAAAATTCAATCTCGAGTTAAAAAGCAGAACTTTCTCTCCTGAGGCAAATTCTTTCCTCATGATGTGTTGGTCATGTCGTTTCTTAGTTTTTTCGTTGTAGATTTTGGAGTTCTCATATGTTTCATTTCGAAATTCTTCCAATTAACATAACTGAAGAGATCGATTTTCAACCGATTTTTGCCAATCAAGATTTAACTTCCTAACTACCCAATAAGCTTTGTGTTCTAACTCCACTAGAAGATGACAAGCTTTTCCAAAAGCCAAACGAAATGAAGACATACCAATTAGAGTCTTGAAGGCCGTCCTATATGCCTAAAGGGCATCATCAAGCTTAAAAGCCCAGTATTTCTAGTTAGGGTTTACCGTCTTCTCAAGAATGTCCTTGATCTCTCAATTTGACATTTCAGCTTGGCCATTTGACTGTGGGTGGTAATGTAAAGCAACCTTGTGATGAACTTCATATTTGGTTAAAAGATTACCCAGAAGTTTGTTGCAAAAGTGGGTACCTTCATCACTAATAATGGTCCTTGGAGTGCCGAATCTTGTGAAAATGTTTTTTCTTAAGAAATTTGAGAACAACCTTGGCATCATTTATTGGTGAAGCTATGGCTTTAACCCATTTTGATACGTAGTCCAACGCCAAAAGTATATAGGATTGTCCACAAGATTTGGGAAATGGTCCCATGAAGTTGATACCCCACAATCGAAGAGTTCTACCTAAAAAATGTTGGTAAAAGGAAGCTCATATCGTTGTAACATATTACCCATTTTTTGACATTGGTCACACGTCTTAATGAAAGCATAGCTGACCTTATGAAGCATAGGCCAATAGAAACCAGATTGGAGAAATTTTGTTGTTGTTCTTGTTGGGTCAAAGTGACCTCCATATGGTGATGAATGACAATGCTCCAAACTTGCTTGGACTTCATCTTCTGGGATACATCTTTGAATCACTTGATCGAGGCCTCTCTTGAACAGTAAAGGCTCATCCCAGAGATAACTCTTTGCTTCAAATAGGAACCTTTTCTTTTGGGATGGACTTAAATCCGAAGGAATCAAAACTGTAGCTAAATAATTCACCACATCGGCAAACCATGGAAGCTTTTCACTGACTCTGAATAATTGCTCGTCCACGAAAGTCTCTTGGATAAGTATTGGTGGCTTTGATTCCTCAAGCTCTAATCGAGATAGATGGTCAGCAACTGCATTTTCTGTTCCCTTTTTTTCTTTGATCTCCAAATCAAACTCTTGCAAAAGCAACACCCATCGAATGAGTCGTGACTTGGCATCTTTCTTTACAAACAAATATTGGATTGCTGCATGATCTATGAAAACCACAACCTTGGACCCAATGATATATGACCAAAACTTGTCCAAAGCAAAAACAACTGCTAACTTTTCCTTTTCTGTAGTAGTGTAATTTTGTTGGGCATCATCCAAAGTCCGACTAGAGTAGTAGATAACCCTGAACACTTTCTCTCGCCTTTGGCCCAAAGCTGCTCCTACTGTGAAGTCACTCGCATCACACATAATTTCAAATGGTTGTTGCCAATCAGGTGTGATCATCACAGGAGCTAAAATCAACTTTTTCTTGATCAACTCAAAAGCCTTCAAGCATTTCTCATTGAATTCAAATTTCACATCCTTATCTAAGAGATTGTAAACGAGTTTAGTAATCTTAGAGAAGCTTTTGATGAATCTCCGGTAAAACGCTGCATGTCTAAGAAAACTACGAATACCCTTTACATTTGTCGGTGGAGGAAGCTTTTCAATAGTTGTTGTTTTGGTTCTGTCCACTTAAATGCCATGGGCAGATACTTTGTGACCCAACACAATTCCTTCCCTCACTATAAAATGACATTTCTCCCAATTGAACACCAAGTTGGTATCCTAACATCTTTTCAACACTAGAGACAGATTATGTAAGCACTTATCAAATGAATCACCAAGTACAGAAAAATCATCCATAAAGACTTCCATGAAATTCTCAATCATATAAGAAAAGATAGCCATCATGCAGCGCTGAAATGTAGCAGGAGCATTGCAAAGACCAAAAGGCATGTGCCTAAATGCAAATGTACCAAAAGGACAAGTGAATGTGGTCTTTTCTTGATCTTCAGGTGCTATGGCTATTTGGTTATATCCCGAATACCCATCTAAAAAAGAGTAAAATGCATGTCCAATAAGTCTGTCCAATATTTGGTCTACGAATGGCAAAGGAAAATGGTCCTTTCTAGTGATTTTATTCAACTTCCTATAATCCATGCAAACCCTCCATCTAGTGATTGTCCTAGTGGAAATAGCCTCGTTGTTATCATCTTTAACTATAGTGAATCCACCTCTTTTAGGAACAATCTAAGTAGGACTAACCCATGAACTATCATAAATTGGATAAATGATTCCAGCCTTAAGCCACTTTTGAATTTCATTCCTAACCACTTCCTTTATTGCTAGGTTCAATCTTCTTTGGGGTTCAATGCTAGGGGTGAATGACTCCTCCAGAAGAATTTTATGCATTACAATAGAAGGATTAATTCCCTTAATATCTGAAATTGACCAATCCAATTCATTTTTTAACTCCCTTAATACCCTAAGCAGTTTTTCTTCTTTTAAAAGAGTCAATGAAGATGAAATAATGACACGAAAAGTTTGATTAGCACCCAAGAATGCATATTTCAAATTTTCAAGCAAAGGTTTCAAATTAATCGATGGGTGCACATCTTTCACATCACCAACAACATCAGCGTTAGTCACAAAAGACAAAGGATTAGTTTGATCAAAATTTTTTAAGCATTCAAAAGAATCCAATACCATCATAAAACAAGTATCCTCATCATCCATAGCATCTTTTCTAAACGTACCTTCCAAACATGTCAATAATATATCTTTATATATAAGGGAAGGAAAAGATATTACCACACAAGAGTATATGACATCTAGTCAATTGCAAGTCGGTGTATCACTTGGATGTTTGAGCAATCTGTATATGTTAAACCTCACCTTCTCGCCATTTACATGCCAGGTTAACTCCCCTCGTTGCAATCAATCACTGCACCTCCGGTAGCCAAGAACAGTCGCCCAAGTATGATCGGGAGCTCCTTGTCTTCTTCCATATCAAGCACCATAAAATCTACAAGGAGAATAAATTTGTCAACACGAACAAGAATATCTTGTACAATACCTCTAGGATAAGTGAGAGAACGATTGGCTAATTGGAGGAAAATTGTCAATGGCTTGACTTCTACTAATCCCAGCTTTTGGAAGATGGAAAGAGGCATGAGATTTATGCTTACCCCTAAAGCATTTTACCAAAATATGTGTTGTCGATCTCACACAGAATTGTGAAACTTCCTGGATCTTTCAATTTCTACAGTAACTTTCTTTGTAAGACTGCACTACACTCCTCGGTCATCAATACCATCTCATAGTCTCCAAATCTCCTCTTTTTGGTAACAATGTCCTTGATGAATTTTGCGTAATTCAATACTTATTCAATAGCTTTGATCAAGGGAATGTTGATCTCAAGTTTCTTAAAGACTTCAAGGAATTTTGCGAATTGATCATTGACTTTTTTCTGTTGAAATCTTTGATGATATGGCAGCTTGGGGATGATTTTTGTTTGCAGTTTCCCTTCTGGTTTCTTCTCTCAATTAACTTCCTTCTCAACTTATATAGGTGCACTTGTTTCTTCATAAGTATTCTTTCCTTCATTATCATTGGATTGAGTGGAGCTATTTTCTTTAGGTTTCACCTCTCCAATTCTTTTCCACTTCGTAGAATGATGGCCTTGCACTGCTTTCTTAGGTTAGTTTCAATATTACTTAGAAATGTCATCTGATTCAAATTCCCAACAACATTTGTAAGTTGTCCCAATTGAACTTCCAAACCTTTCACTGAAGTCCCAATACTGGTTGCTTACATCTTTAGCTCATCCATCTCCTTCTCATCCTTGTGGAAACGATTTCTTGTCTCAATTACAAAAGTGCCAATCATTTCTTATAAGGAAGGTCTCCGTTCTGCTAATGGTGATCCATATCCAGGTGGGTGGGGCATATTCCTTTGAATACCATAGTTATATTGCTCTTTAGAGTTGTAGCCTTGACCATAGTGATTTCCCATTGGTTGTGACTTAAATCCTAAGTTCCTTTGGTTAACAAATTGAGCTTGTTCCACCCCCTCATCATTGATGTAGAATGATTGACTAGTAGCTGCCACTTGCTCATTCTGTCTTTCCTTTGACATGAATTTTGAAAATTGATTAGATAGGGCTGCTAATTGAGCAGATAACTTAGTCACTTGGTCCACTTCTAAATTTCCTCTCTTTCCATTAGTTCTCTTAGAGGGCTGCTGGTAACTATTTGAAGTCATATCTTCCAGCAATGCATATGCTTGCCGAGATGCTTTTGTCATCAAAGTACCACCTGTTGCTGCATCTACAATGGTTGGAGTCTGGTCATTCAACCTGTTGTAGAACATTTCCACTTGTACCCACTCTTGGTATTCGTGATGTGGACACTTTCTCAAAATATCTTTATACCTCTCCCAAGCTTCATGCAATGGTTCCAAGTCATGCTATCTAAATGTACTAATCTCAGCTCTTAACTTTGCAGCTTTACCAGGTGGAAAAAATTTAATCAAGAATTGTTGTGCCACCTCTTACCAAGTTCGCATTCTATTAGCAGAAATTGAATGAAGCCAATTCTTTGCTCTGTCCCGAAGAGAAAATGGGAATAAAGTGAGCATAATGTCATCTTGCGTTGCCCCTTCAGTTTTGATAGTGTCATATAATTCCTGAAAGCTTATGAGATGTTCATTCGGATCCTTCATTGGTGCCCCTCCAAATTGATTTGTTTGAACCAAATTGATGAGTCCAGGTGCAATATGAAAATTCTGAGCATGAACATTATGTCTTTGGAAGTCATGATAATTATCTACCACTGTAGACCGAAAATATTCCCCGATAGGACATTGGCGCAATTTTTCATGTTCATTTCCATTATCTCCTCTTCCATTTCCTCCATTCAAATTAGCAGCACCAAGTCTGGCCTCTAACTGAGCTAATCTTTAAGATATTTCATCTCTCTCTCTTTGAATTCTATGAAGTTCTTCTACTTGATTTTCCATTTTCTTTTGCTGACGAATTGACTTTACTGTTCTTTCCAATTCTGGCTCAAACTGTCTTTCTTGCCCTCTAGTGGTTCGAGGCATACATTCGTCTTACACACAAGCAATGCAAGAAAACGAAAATGCAAAAAGAAAAAGAAACAAATAAGTTATTCTAGGGATAAAAAGAAAACAACAAGTAAATATCAAACTAGCTATATAAACAAACATTCAAACATTAATCCCCAGCAATGGCGCCAAAAACTTCTTCGTGAACCGCAAATGCACGGTTGTCGAAATGAGTAATAAATCAGTAAGAACCGAGTCGTGTCCTCAGGGATTATGAGCAAGTTCAAATCTACGCTACCAACGTTGTTTGCTTTGGTTGGGTGAAATTTTGAAAATTTATAAGTAATGTAAAGAATTAATAAAAACTCAAATGAATTTCTAAGCAACTACCCAATTCAACGCAACCAAAATAACTATGAATATGACAAATCTATGCAATAACTAATTAAGAAAATAATGTAACAATTGACTAATTAAAAGTATTAACTTTAATAGGGAATGACTTTCTCTTAGGGAATGATATTTTTGTCAACCTTAGTATTTAATTAGCTATCCTCCACAATGAAAATCCTAACCTTGTATGTGAATTTTAAGAGTAATTAATCCCCTTCTTCCAAAGGTGAACTAATCTATCCACTTTAGACATCACTTAGTATTCCCTTACTTAAGTTCTTCCTAGAGCTTCTTAAGTTTCAAACTCAAACCTTCTATTTTCACCTCCTAGGTTTCTTGGGTCTCTCAACCCACAAGAAAATCCTAGCTAAAATTCCTTCAGTCTTCTAGCAAAAACCTCCCTTTTTCTAAAGGTGAATTTATATCAAGTAAACTTCCAAGAATCCAAAGTAAGAATAATCAAACCAAAGGAAAATCAATAAGTATACAGATATTCATTCGTGGATTCCAACAAAATTTAATATTAAAACATCATCAAAACATCAAATCCCTAAGAGAAATTAAAGTTTTAGCCACAAATCATCATGCCAAGCAATCCACAAGCAAAAACCTTGAACAAACTCATGAAGAAAATAAATAACAAAAGAAAACACTCTGGCAAGAATGGAGATGTTGCATTGCTTTTACTGGTGGAGGCTGCGTGAGTTTTTATGTCTGAAGGTTGCTTTGTGCGTGAATCAAATGGAGGCTTCTGCTTTGGTTAGTGGCGTGGAGGCTTTGTTGATTTCGGTGGAGTGGAGACAGGCTGTTCGTGTGGAGCTGTGTCAATGTAGGTTGGATAGATGTTGGCATAATTGTACGTTTGTGAATGGAATGGGAGGTAGTTGCGTTTATGGAGGTGTGAGTTTAGTGTGAGTGGAGGCGTGATTTTGCGTTAGCGGACGATGGCTGCATAAAATGGAGTGAGTGAGTGGGTGAAGAGGCAGTGTTGTTGTGGTTGGAGGTAGCCTTGTAGTGTTTTTGGAAAGACTGTGTGTTTTTGGATGGTGGGTTTGTGTGCTTTTTTTCTACTTTTCAAAAACTCCTAACCCTCTGTCGCATTTTTTTCTTTTTACTTCGAGTTTTGCTGCTCCTTTTCTTTTCAAATCATGATGGACGATCTCCTTTTTGAAAAAATGTTGGCCATCCTCCTTTGTATGACTATTTTTAGTGGCAGCCCTCTCTTCTTTTGCTCTATTTTTCCAAAAAATTCCTAACACTCAAAGATAATACAAAAACAACAATTTAGCATATATTTACTCCAAAACACTACACGATTGACTAAAATTAACGCATCAAATAATAGTCTATCAGCATCTCTATTATAACTCATCAAATCAACGATCATCAATAAGCCTCTGCAAGTGATTAAATAATTGTAAAAAGTTATGCTGACAACTCACATACCTTTTTATAATGCTATTTATGCTCTCACTTTTTTGTGTGGTGGTCATGTCTGCACAAAATATTTAACATCTATAAACCAAAACCAATTTTTATTTATATGAAACATACGTTTCAACCAATTATTATCTTGAAGTTCATATTTTTGGAGTATCTCATTCCATGCAAATCTACTTCTTCTTCTTCAAAGTCATATATGTATGAGCTAAAATCCCACGAAAATTTTTAAACTCAGAAAAAAACACCGCTAAAATGGATCGCAACGTTTTGATAAATGTGCCAAATACAAAGTCGATGACAAGTTTTAGTCCATCTTGAAACTAATGCCTTTGCCATCGCCACGTCTTAATCAGTAAGCATTGTTGTAGGCTTTTTTTAGACATAGCTCTAGCAATGTGTCGAACAACCACTCAAATGTAAGAGTAGTCTCATTGTACAGTAGTGCAACATGAAAAACTACAGTCTGCTTGTGATGATTTATACCTACAAACAAAGCAAGTGGACAACCCTCATCATTTTTCTTGTAAGTAGTACCAAAGTAAACAACATCACCAAAATTGAAGTAATCATTCATCATCTTTCCATCTGATCAAAATATACTAGTTATCAAATCATCTTCATCCACTTGAATTGCATAAAAGAAATTAGGATCCATACCACCTGCATCCCCCTTTTCATAGCTTTTGTCCTTTTGGATCTTAAATAATTATTGTAATCTTTCGGAATAAATCTAATATTATCTCTCCTACCTGCTTATCTCACCATAAGATCATGGGATGCTTTTGGTTGGATTCTCACATCATTAGCCATTTAAATTTGCATTGTTGCAGCAGAAGATATCTTTCTGTGACTTTTATGTAAATACGTTTTATTAAGACTTGAAAGATAGTGATTGTGATCCTCAACAAATTGAATCACTTGAAACTTTACATTTTTCACACTATTAACTTTCATTCTTGCCTCACAACCAAATCTTGTTTCTGCACGTGGAGCTCTTACATATACATTTCATTTGTCAGGCATCATTTTACCATGAGCACTACAACATAAAAGCATGTTAATCAACTTATCAGATTTATCTTTGTGACTTTTGATCCTTCTTATTCTAAATTCGACATGTTTGGCATACATTTAATAATATTGATAAGCTTGTTCTTCTATCTCAAACTCCATGCCAATTTTTGTATTAATTCTCTTGGATAAATGAGTGGTCTTCTTTCAAATTCTTCTCAAAATTATGCATTAAATCAGTTGACTTGATATTACTGGTCTCAATGTCAATGTCAATTTCATCATTCTTATGTTGCTCTTTCTCAAGTTCATATTTTCATCGATGGTACGAGGTAGATCTACCTTCCATCATTTTGTTTAATATTAAATTCGATACCTGTTAAATTCACAAACGACGCATCATTATAACTTTGTTTTCTAATAAAATTATTAACCAAAACTCATGAAAAAGGGGAAATATTCAAGTTGATTTGTATGCATAAAAGACGAATACTCCTTAATAAAAGAACACAATGCAGAATTTTAGCTTTCCAACATTTCAATAAATATAAAATACAAAGCAATATTCTTCTATATGTATTCTATAAACTGAACTCTACAACAACAAAAAACCCTATAACCGAAAAAGTTGAGAAATATAAAAGAGAGATTGTTTCGTAAGTAGCTTCTTAAGATTGGCAAGATGTTGCTTGTTCAATTCATACAAAACAAGTTTTACAAATTGTGAAGTTAGTAAAGAAGATGAAGAACATTTGATTAGAGGGCTCAATTGTTTACGTAAAAATTTTGTTACGTCCCGTCTGAGAAAGGTTTAGGTTTTGTGTCGAAAGGGCTGAGCTATTCGTGGTAGTGTTAAAGTTTGAACCTTTTGGACTGAAACTTAGGTCTAGGCAAGTGAGAATGAAGATGAATACGATAAGGAAGAGAGTGGCTGTGAGGAAGAGAAGATAGAGAGCAAAAATTGACAGAGAAAAGAGAACTTCTGTGGAGTATAAGAATTAAAACACAACTTTTTTAAGTGGCTTGGCTTAACTAGGCTTGACTTGAAGGATAGAGATGATTTTAAACAATAATCATAGTTGTAAATTTTTAGCTCCAATTTTGACTTAATCAGTTTTGAATTATCAAAGATATTTTTGAGTTGAAATAGAATTTGGTAGAATAAAGTTAGACAGAGAATCTCAACTCACATTAAATAGCTTTAGATTGTCAATATGTCAAACCCAACGTTTTGTATTTTGTACCGTACCGGCAGGTACCAAATGGTACGTACCGTATTGGCCGAAAAATGGTACCGAAATGTTAGTTTCAGTACCGAATTTAAATACTGGCCGGTATCGAAAATTTTGAAAAATATAGGGACCAAATTACAAAATTTTCAAATTTTAATTTAAAAAAATCAAACCTTTTTTAAAATTTTCTCTCTCTCGCCTCTCCTTCCTTTAGTTAAATTTTTATTGTAATTTTTTAATTTTTATTTTTAAAATAAAATAAATTTTTTATTACTAATAATAATTATACATTAAATAAAATTTTAAAATAAAATTTTTATTTAAATTTATTTTAATATTTTATATAATATTTATTAATAAAGTATTAATAAAATATTTAATTTTTAAAAATAAATAATTTAAAAATTATTATTTATAAACTAATATTTATTATATATATTTTTAATTATTAAATCAAAATTTTATTTGAATTATATATTATTTTGAAATTTAATTATATTTATTCATAATTGTTAAATTAATTTTATAAATTAAATTAAATTAAGACATTTACTATTTTAGTAATAATTAATTTTAATTAATCAAATATATAATATATTTAATTGATAATAAATTAAATAATATATGTTTTGTTTCATGTTTTAATTCTACTTGGTTGGTTCCTTATCATGAACTCTTGTTGTAAATTATAATAATTTGTGAGTCAATGATGTTTTGACGTAATTATTATTTATTATATAATAAAAATTGAAATTGTAATATTTTAAATACTTTATATTGTTCTTAATTTTATATCTATATGATAATGATTTTTTATATAAATTGTGGTTATTATTTATATGTGACATATGTGAAAATTATTATTATTTCATATTAATTGTGATTATTATTTATTATTTTGATTTTTAAAGACATGGATAAAAATATACAATACAATTGTATCATATTAATAATACCGTATCAGAACCCAATGCGATACTAAATCTGATACGATATTCGTAACATTGATCAAACCTCAAATATTTAGATTTAGGGATTTTTTTAACTCCAAAATTATGTCATTTGTTATGATTGTAACACTACTCAAGTTGATTTGGACGTAAAACACAAACAGTATATAAATTAATGCTCTATGTCAGAAGGGTATGCCTTGTCAGTCTTGACTTTTTTATTGTCTGGGGTGGGTCATGTATACATGTATGCGAACAAGAACTTATCATTGGCAGCAGAACGATAAGAGATGATGGCTAGTGGAGAGCACTTTATTTTGGTTCATGGAGCTGGCCATGGCGCTTGGTGTTGGTACAGGCTTGCGCCGCTTCTCAAACTTTCCGGTCACCGCGTCGACTCCCTAGACCTTTGCGCTTCTGGGATCAATCCTAGACAGCTTGATGAAGTCGAATCCCTTTCTGATTATGCCCATCCTTTAATAGAACTCATGAACTCTCTTCCGCCTGATGACCCTGTTATTTTAGTTGGTCACAGCTATGCTGGTTACGTTATTTCTTTAGCCATGGAGAAATTTCCTGAGAAGATACGGACAGCAGTGTATCTCACGGCCAACATGCCAAGTTCGGTTGAACCTCCGGCGACTACACAGCAAGAGGTTCAAAAGTCTCCTCCACCATTTATATACATCCATAAACGCCTAATTTAATTCGAATCCCATGCAAATTCTTCTTTGTTTACTGACTCAGTTCTTCAAGAGAACACCAATGGAATCTCTACTGGATTGTCAGATTCAAGTTGATGAACGTCAAGGGAACCTACCAATATCAGCTTCTTTTGGGTCCGATTACCTGGAAAAAGTTATGTATCAGGGCTGCCAACCAGAGGCAAGTATATTTTCACCAAAGCATGCACATTCAGGACTATTTCTGTGATTCCAATTCATATAATTTCTTCTACAAATTCAGGATAAAGAACTCGCGAAAACCTTAATCAGACCTTTCAAGTTTTTCTTGAAAGACTTGGCTCAGGAATCTCTGTTAACCAAGGCCAAGTTCGGATCGGTTGATCGGATCTATGTAGTGTGCAAAGAAGATGGAATTATCAAAGAGGACCTTCAGCTATGGATGATCGAGAACAGCCCAACTAAAGAAGTCAAGCACATTGAAGCTGGCCATATGGTCATGCTCTCAAAACCTGGAGAGCTTTGCCAATGTCTTCTTGAAATTGCAGAAACTAATTACTAGTAATTAATTGGTCATATCAATAACAATTAATCGACTTGCTCCAATACCAATTCCATTTTAGTAAACTACATTCCATTTTAAGTACGAGGATTTCAGTTTTTCTGATTCAGAATAATTAATTTCCTCGTGGTCAATTTTTTAAAGTTACTGAATTATAAAATTATGTAATGACAATTTCTTTTTGTACATCATCTGTTTTTTTATTTGATAATGTTGGAATCAATAGTTATTAGATGTGTACTGGATAGATTAACGAACCAGCACTTTTAAATACTATTATGGTACCGGATGAACTTCTAGCTACCCCTCGGATTTAGGGGCTTTGTCATAACTTTAGTCTATTATGTCATTTATCATATGGAATTGTCAAGGGGTGGGGGGTCAATGTTTCCAAACGATTTTACGAAGTTATATCTATTAGATTATTTAATGGCTCATGTGAATTATAGTTTGAGTCTCATTTAAAGAATCCAAGATGATAGTTATTGGGTATTAAATATAGGGATCTCAACTGAGTCAAAGACCCTTTCTCTCTCTCTTTTAAAAAATTGAACCAACATGATGGCTGGTAAAAGATATATATAAGTTTTAGAAACTTATGAAAGGTAATCTTAACCATCAAAGGAACACATTAAGAGAAAGAAGAAGAGAGGAAATGAATCCTTGTCAAGAACATTGCTAAACAATCATGGATACAGGTACGCAAAATCAATTGATCCGATAAATTGTTTACAATTGGTATCAGAGCCTGGTATTGCATGATTTGTTATCTATGGTCTTTTCTACTGTGAATCGATATAATTTTATTATCTGTTCCGTTAGTGCTTTCTGTATTAGTGATGACATAAGTTTTTTGTTGCGTTACTGTGAAAGGAATACAGAAATAAACAGATAGACATGATAATAGACAACGCAAGTTTTGATGCTTAATGTTTATG
>JAOSBN010000177.1:30815066-30834152 GCA_027563595.1 Erythroxylum suave | reverse complement strand
ATACATATATATATATATATATATATATATATATATATATATTATTGTCTTGCTCGAATTGTTATGACACTTGCGAATTCAATTACAGTCATATGTTTTTGCTCACTTATTGGTTATCCATATTATGATGTATACAATAATTATTTTTTTTAATGAGATAACAATAATCGAATTACTCCCTTAAAGTTTGTTGAGTTGAGTTGATTCTATGATACATGGAAGGAATCATGTTGTATAACTTGTGACCGCCATTATCCCATCATCTTAATTCTATTAATGATGACTTGATCGATTCCATGTATTGTGTGCACTTAACATTTTCTTGTTGAATCACCAAGTCGTAACATGGGCCAAGTGGGAGAATGTTAGATTATTTAATGGCCCATGTGAATTATAGTTTGAGTCCTATTTAAAGAACCTAAGATGATGGTTATTGGGTATTAAATATAGGGATCTCAAATGGGTCAAAGACCCTTTCCCTCTCTCTTTTAAAAAATTGAACCAATATGATGGTTGGTAAAAGATATATATAAGTTTTAGAAACTTATGAAAGGTAATCTTAACCATCAAAGAAACACATTAAGAGAAAGAAGAAGAGAGGGAATAAATCCTTGTCATGAACATTGCTAAACAATCATGGATACAGGTACACAAAATCAATCAATCCGATAAATTGTTTACAATTTTCCTGTGGTTTTAAAAAATATTTTCTTACCTTTATTGATGACTTTTCACGATATGGTTATCTACTGCATGAAAAATCTCAGTCTGTGGACATCCTAAAGGTGTTTGTTAATGAGGTAGAAAGGTGGTTAGATAGAAAAGTAAAGATAGTGAGGTCTGATAGAGGTGGTGAATATTATGAAAAATTTGATGAAAGTGGACAATGTCCAGGTCTATTTGCAAAGTTTCTTGCCAGTCAAGGCATATGTGCGCAATACACAATGCCTGGTACACCGCAACAAAATGGTGTAGCTGAAAGGCAGAATCGTACTCTTATAGATATGGTTAGGAGTATGTTAAGTTATAGTACTGTACCGTTATCATTGTGGATGCATGCATTAAAGACCGCTGCGTATCTGCTTAATAGGATTCCTAGTAAAGCAGTTCCTAAGACACCTTATGAACTGTGGACAGGAAGGAAACCTAGTTTACAACACCTTCACATTTGGGGTTGTCCGGCATAAATAAGGCTGTATAATCCACATAAAAAGAAGCTTGATGCGAGAACTGTTAGTGGTTTTTTCATCAGTTATCCTAAAAAATCAAAGGGGTACAGATTTTACTAACCTAACTATAGTACGAGAATAGTTGAGTCTAGTTTCTACTCGATTCTCAAGAATATCCACTTTTCGCTGTTCTCCACTCCCACTAATTTGCTTATTTTCAATGAATCGAGCATTACCAGACTTAACTATTCTCGTACTATGGTTAGAACACTAAAATCTGTACCCCTTTGATTTTTTAGGATAGCCGATGAAAAAACCACTAATAGTTCTCGCATCAAGCTTCTTTTCATGTGGATTATATAGCCTTATTTCTGCCGGACAACCCCAAATGTGAAGGTGTCATAAACTAGGTTTCCTTCCTGTCCGCAGTTTATAAGGTGTCTTAGGAACTACTTTACTAGGAATCCTATTAAGCAGATACACAGCGGTCTTTAATGCATGCATCCATAATAATAACGGTACAATACTATAACTTAACATACTCCTAACCATATCTATAAGAGTACGATTTCGCCTTTCAGCTACACCATTTTGTTGCGATGTACCAGGAATTTGATGAAAGTGGACAATGTCTAGGTCTGTTTGCCAATGTTCTTGACAAGGATTTGTTCCCTCTCTTCTTCTTCCTCTTAATGTGTTTCTTTGATGGTTAAGATTACCTTTCATAAGTTTCTAAAACTTATATATATCTTTTACCAACCATCATGTTGGTTCAATTTTTTAAAAGAGAGAGGGAAAGGGTCTTTGACCCATTTGAGATCCCTATATTTAATACCCAATAATCATCATCTTGGGTTCTTTAAATGGGACTCAAACTATAATTCACATGGGTCATTAAATAATCTAACAATATCTGTCATTATAGTCCAGGGATATTGGTACTAGTTGAAATGAGGAGTAGTGGAAGAAGAGCGCAAGCAATTGTCAGCAAATTAGGTTTTGATTATTCCTTTCATGTCGAAGTCGAAAGCTTTACCAGCAAGATTTGGCTCTTATGGAAAAAGGGGGTCTTAGTAGCGATTCCTCACAAACAAATTATCCATGCCAAAGTAAAGTATGGTTTGTATTCTTTTGAATTCTCTGCTATTTACATCAATTCCCAAATGTCAACCCAAAAATTCGTATGCCATCTCTTGCTGAGGATCGAACAATCTATTACTCATCTTTGGATTGTTGGTAGGGATTTTAATGCGAAATTAAATTTTGGTGATAAAAGGATGGGTTTCTGAACACTTCGGTGGTTAGCAACGCATTTAGCGAATGGGTTTACGAGTGCGATCTGTATGATTTGGGATACATTGGATCTAGGTTTACATGGAGGCGAGGAATTGTCCAAGCTAGGCTAGGTAGAGTCTTTGGCTCGTCGAACTGGTTAGAAATCTTCCCGCATATGGTTAATCACCATCTCCCATTTCTTAGCTCTGACCATAGACCCATATTGGTGCACTTTGTATGACCGAGCTGGAGAGACATAGGATAAACCCATTTCGATTCCAATCTACATGGCTAGCCCATGAAGCATTTCCTACAATAGTTGAGGAGCATTGGCTTCCTCATGAAGCGACGTTTACTAAATCCTTATGCAGGTTTTCAAGCCAACTCACCCAATGGAATCAATCAGTTTTTGGCAATATATTCCATTGTAAACAAAGACTGATAGCTCAATTGGAAGGCCTGGAGAGGGCAATGAAGAATGTTGATTCCGATTCACTATTAGCCTTGAAAGACAAGCTAAGTGGAGATCTATTTCAAGTGCTGTGTGAGGAAGAACTCTTTTTACATCAGAAAGCCCGGTGTGACTGGTTATCTCAGGGTGATCATAATATTATCATATGGTCACTACGTCCAAACGGAAGAAGTTATCGATAAAGTGATTATTCGATAATAATCACAATGAAATCGTTGATGGAGTATAAGCGCGTAATGTAGCTAGAAATTATTATGTGCAATTGTACACTATCGAAGTGAATCACCCATAGTGCTTTCCCAACGTTGGAGCCTTCCCACGGTTAACAAAGGAGCAACTTCATGACTTATCACAACCAGTCTATGAAACCGAAATAAAAGCAACAATTTTTAGATGAATCCTAATAAAGCGTCAGGAATTGATGGTTTTACGGCATTATTTTTCAGACTCAATGTGGCAAAGTGGGGCCCGAGGTAGTGACCTTTAATCAAAATATCTTTAGGAATGAAGGTTGGGAATAGGACTTGAATCAAACCATTCTAGTACTGATCCCTAAAAGTATCATCCCCGAAGTACATTACCCAATTTAGACCTATTAGTCTTTGCTCAATAATGTACAAGACCATATCAAAAGTAATAATCAATCGATTGAAGCCCCACCTTGATACCTTAGTGGCGAATACCCAATGCAATTTAATCCTAGGAAGACACACAATAGATAATATTATCATTGATCAAGCAATCACTCATTTGATGAGAAAGAAGACAGATAAGATTGGGTATTTTGCTCTAAAAGTGGATCTGGAATAAGCCTACAATTGACTAAACTGGGATTTTATAAATGACACACTCAAGGACATAGGGATTCCCAATAATTTATTCAATATCATTATGAAGTATATTACTACAGTTTCAATGCAAGTTGCCTAGAATGGCCAGCTATCTGACCCATTTATAACTTCAAGGGATATTTGACAATGAGATTCGCTCTTGCCTTACATCTTCGTACTATGAATGGAACGTTTGGGCCATCTCATATCCCAAGCGATGAGTCAAGGACTATGGAAACCGTTTAAGTGGAGAGGAATAGGGCCTCCCATTTTACATCTATTTTTCGACCTTGTCCTATTTGGTAGAGCTATAAATGTTCAAGTGGAGGGGGTATCGAGAATATTGGTGAACTTTTGCGGAGTGTCAGGGTAGAAGGTGAGCCTTACTAAGGCTCTCATTTTCTTTTCACATAATGTTTCGTCGAACCAAGCGCATAGACTTAGCAAAGCGTTACAAATTCAATGCACGACTAATTTAGGTAAATGTCTAGGATTACTTTTGATCCATGATTGTACAACGAGAAATACTTATCAGTACATACTAGATGGGGTCCAACAGAAGTTAGCTGGCCGGTGGGCTCAGGAGTTATCTCTAGCGGGGTGAGTCATATTAACATAATTTGTGATTTCCTCCCTCCCCATATATACTATACAAATTGTACGGTTGCCTCGACAACTCTGTGATGATTTGGAAAAATAATGCGGACCTTCATCTGGGGGTCCCACGATGAGAAGCAAAAACCCCACTTAGTCAACTGAGAAGCCGTTTGTTGACCGAAGAAAGCAGGGGGACTTGGGATCAAATGCATTAGAGTGACAAAGGATGCACTTCTAACTAAATTGGGATGGGACGGGATTTGCTCAATAAACCCTCAGCACTATGTGTTAAGGTCTTTAAAGCTAAATATTGGCTAAATGTAAATCGTATCCCTCAATCACTGCATAAGCAAGGCGCGTCGTTTATTTGGAGGGAAATAGCAGCTACATGGGATTGTGTCCGACAAGGCATCAAATGGATACTAGGCAATGACAGTCGGATATATTTTTGGCTAGACCAATGGTTGGACAATTAGGGTCATACCTGTGACAACATTTCCCCTTCTTGATAGGTTGATGTACACGAAAGTGACAGAGTATGTGGAGGATGGGACTTAGAAATGGAACATGATCCAGAACTATCTCCCCTCTCAAGTTTGTGTGGTTCTTGAGACAATTCGGCCTCCATCAGTTGAAATGGTAGAGGACTGAGTTGAGTGGAGCCCAGGCCAACATGGTGCATTCACGGTGGCTTCTGCTTATGAATTAATCATTGATGTAGACTCGACATCCCCAATCTAGAATGTGATATGGAAATGGTCAAGGCCTTAGTGTATTTGATCATTTCTGTGGCTATTAGCCAAAAGGAAGTTGCTGACTAACTAACAGTGTGTCGCTAGACACATAGCAACAAATAGCAGTTGTCAGTTATGTAGTCAAGAAGAGACAACATTGCATGCACTTCGGGATTGTCACAGGGTGAAGGATTTTTTATGCACATTTTCTCCTGTGGTTTTAGAGTCTACTTATTTTTTAGTGGCTCGAGGCAACGTGGTTGCAGTACAGTCTGTCTAACCCAACTCACATGCAGGTGGGCGAGTGGGTCAAAATATTTGACATTTCTTGCTGGTTTCTTTGGCAGTAGTGGAACAAATGTATTTTTTAAGATGGTTTTGAGTGGCTGGTAGTAGGACAATGCATCGTTTTAGATTATGTACATTGGATCAGGAAAGCCCAAGTGGTAACTGGATAAGTCGTCAACGCATCGGGTTTGCCTGTAGGTTAAATTGTTCGTTGGATACCATCGTAGGAGGGTTGGATCAAATTAAATATAGATGGTGCAGTTCAAAATGGGTCTTCTATTGGTACGGCTGGGGGATTAATTTGAGACTGCAATGGACAGTAGTGTGGCAGATTTATACACAAATTTGGAGCACGCCCACGTTTAATTGCTGAGTTAAGGGGAGTGCATGAAGGGCTTAAAATGGCTTGGGACCTTGGTTATCGAAAAATCGTCTTGGAAGTGGATTCGCTAAAAGTAATCAATATTCTTTCCTCCTCTAAATGACTACTAACTGAGGCTCCTTTTTTGGTGTAGGGCATACAGGCGGTGCTGGGTCAAGATTGGGAGGTGCAACTTCAACACATCTATAGGAAGGGGAATCAGAGCGCTGACAATCTGGCTAGGTTAGCTATGCAAGCACGACCAGGATTGCACGTACTTACCGAACCTTTGATGGAAACGTTGATTATTGTACACTAGGATAGTCATGGAACTTTATATCGTCGAGGCATGCATTAATGTTGTAATTTATGTTTTTTATTTCCATTGTATTAAAAAAATGATGCGACCTTATATTTATTTACTTTTAGATAACTATGAGCAACTACATATCTAAAGTATTTTTATGGAAAAGGAAAGGATAGGCACAAACGAACCTACAAGGTAAAGCTTCGTCTCCAAGTCCAACTTCATCTTCCTATAATTATATAACCAGCAAAATTTGGATGATTGCAAGAGTAGATATTATAATAACGCCATATTTGGATTATGTTCTCCTCTTATTTTTCCTCCCTTTCCTGAAGCTCTTCCTATAAAGAACTTTAATCATGATGTCACAATCTAACCTAAGAGGACACCAACAGATAAGTTATGGAAGACAACAAGATCTCCTCTGTTGTTCCTTCTAGAGGAACAATTCTGATCAACTCCAAATCATATAGCTATAGGAATCTTAGTATAACAGGATAAGAAGAGTGCATAGGGTTCTTTATCCATACCAAATACTCTAAAAGCATGGAGTGCCACCACAGACTCCATAACCATTATTACCAGTCAAGTAAAAGATGTTCCCTAGTTTATTTCAAAATATTACAAGTCAACTAAAAGATGTTCCCTGGTTTATTTCAAAAGGTGAAAATTTTGGAATTGAAGAATAACGCTATATGGATACTTTTAATGAAACACTTTTTGTTGAATAATGTTACGAATTTTCTTTATTGCATATTAGAAATCAACCATCAATCTTTTGACGTCTTCTCTAATGTAATTACTCACTTTTGAGTTCATGTTTCATAATAAAAAATAAAATAAAATTTTTAGGTTGATTAATGTCTTATTTGGTAAATGACTGATTAGTTATTTTTTGAAATGCTCCTATAAGAAGCATTTTGTTCCATTGACTGTCATCTTTTATTATTGTTTTTCCTTTACCAAATATTTGTATCCTAAACTTTCGCTAAAAGAGAAGACATAATTTAGTGATAAATAAGTTAATATTCTTAAAAATGAACTTCAACTTGATTAATATGGAGAAAGAAAGTAGTACTGGTGGTAATAATAATAATATTATTGTTTATTTATTTATTATAATAATAATGCTTTTTATTAGAATTATAAACTTAATTTTTGTGTAAATAACTAAAATATAAATTCTTATGAGAATATTAAAAAAATATTAAGATATAACACTCATATCCTAAATCCTTTTTTTTAGTCATATTCTCATAAGTCATTTTAGTTAATACTAAACAACTTTAAATAAACAACTGATGTTTTTTGTCAAACATCTTTAAATAAATAACTGATTTTTTTGTTAATCAAATTAGTTGATATAATATGTTGTCAATTAACCGCTAATAGAATCAATTAACAACTAATGCAATATGCTGATTGCCATTAGTGTAACATCCATTATACAAAACCTACAACCATCCACACACATAGCAACCAAATTCTTGTATTTTCATTCAAGGTACACAATTCTATTTAATGCTATACATATATACATTACAAAACTCCTTAATAATTAGCATTATCATTTAACAATAGTAATACATTTTTACGTTTACATGGTAATCCAAAAGAAAACATACAATTTCCTTTCTTCATTACATATGCAATCATCTATAACCAAAAGCACATTTCAAAAGTACCTCTTTTTTCTATTTGTTGGCCTTGGTCCCTACATATGTTCCTTGTACCTCACTCCTATGACTTAAACCTACACGGATTAACACTTGTGCTAAGCTTGAAAGCTCAGTGAGGAAAATATTTAGTTCGGATAACCACTTACAACAGTCATCTGCCAAGCACACACATTTAGAAATATCACCATTCATATACCATAAATTCACATTCATGAACCAAACATTGATATTCAATGCTCATATAAACAACAATGGCATACTTAAGCAAAGTATATAATGCAAATATGCTTCAACATATTATCCATATGTCGAAAAGGCACAATTATAAACCAAATATTGATATTCAATGCTCATAGATACAAATTATCAATATAATTGCACATCATTGCAACCAATACAAATGCTCATCAATACCAATTATTCATGTTGTTATGTTGTATTTCTTATTTATAACTGTTAAGTTTCCTTTATGTGTTAAACCTACAAATTTTCTACGTATGTGGATAATGGGTGTTATGGATATCCAAAGATATCAAACTATGGATACCCGAAGGTATTGAACTATGAATTCCCAAAGGTATTGAACTGTAGATACCAGAAGGTATCAAACTGTGGATACTTGAAGGTATCGCTCTATGAACACCGGTTGTGTCAAACTATAGCAGCTGCACTGTAACCTTATAGGCATGCCTATCTATTTGCAACCAAGACAATAGAGTAGGAATTATAACATTTCCTTTGATCATTTGCAGATTTCACAATTCATATATTGACGAATCATATGATATACATTTCATAAGGAATCATATGATATATATTTCAATTCATAAAATCTATATTTGCGGTCATACTTGCAATTCATGGCTTGCCACCATTGGAAAGGTATTAAAATCACACATGTATAATCATACTATATATACATATATGAGTAATAAATATGCATACAAATCATTTATGTACATGTCAATTTTCTTTAGTATGCATTATGTTCAATATTATATTCCCATGTTTTGTCACCCAATTCACATATGGTAAATCTTATTTAATTTATTTCTAGGTGTTTGAAAATTTTCACACACATTTATAAAGGTTCAGATAAGATGCAGTAGAAATCGGAAACAAAACCAATGTCATGGTCATGACAAGCACTTTCTCTATTGATACCACTATTTGTTCCTTGTATTCATATACAAAACATTAGAACTGAGTTTCTAGGTCTTCTACATACATGTCCCTCAGTTTCTCTTGTTTAGGTCATTTAGACTCCTAACTCATGAGATATATACCAAATGTCACAAGCTTCTCAAAAATAGGGGCAACATTAAGTCACCATTTTCAATCTTAATATCCAAGGTCACAAAGCTAGAATTAAGTCAGAGTTCCTTCTGGAGATGTTTAGCTATATATCTTAGGTTTCATATGCAACTAAAAACCACGCAATTTCAAAGTCTGTAGGCTGAGTTGTGACTCAAACAAAGTGATTGGTTAAACAAATCCTAGACATAATTCCACTACATAATAATATCTTGTCATATTCAACCAATTTTATGCAAGACAATACCCAAATAACACCAAACCATCATCCTAGCAATCATTCCACATCCAAATGTATCTCTTTACATATTCAAATACATAGATATATAAGTTAACTAAGTTAAGTCTCAAACCTTAACATTTGCAAAATAGTTCTTCTAATGCTTTTGCTTCCCTTTCTCTTTGGCTTTGCTTGAATCACAAGGGGAAAAATGATGGGATAAAGAAGGTGAAATGGAGAGGAGAAAAATCTGAAGTTAAGTCATCAAAGTGTCGTCCATCTCCCCTGTCTGTATGCTTGTTCATGAATTTTCTAGTCTTAAACACATGTTTTAATCCCATTAGACCATGTGTCACAATCCTATTGAAGTATGTTTTACAATCTTGTTGGACCATGTGCTACAATTATATTAGATCATGTCATGACCCAGAAGCACATTGGCCGCATGACAACTGTCACATACCCGGTCTGAGGATACTTACGGTACCCTTAACTCCACTATTTAAGGCTATTTGGATATCTTTTAAAAAAATTTAGATAGCATAACGACTATATTTTAAAATTCCCAAAATGAAAAACACTTGTAAATTAGTTTCAAACGCACTTCTACATTCACATTAAAATTCCACCATAACTTTTGGACTTTGAAGTCCACTCAAGAGCAATCTCAACAACAGTACAAAATGTTCATACATAAGGTCATTTACAAACCATAAGACAGATAAGAGTTAATTCACAAAATTATAAAGCATATCAACAAATTCATGAGCCACTGTATATAAAAGTACAACGTGCGATAAAGTCTCGAATATATCAAAAGACCGCACGAACCACTCAAAGCTTCAAGCTCACCAAATTAGCCTACTTCGTTAGAAAGCGATACTCAATGAGCGGTAAAAAGACATATATCATAATTAAAACCTGGTACGTACTAAAACAGTCTAAATAACCTAAGGACAATTTTACACATCTAATATGCATATAACCACTTGTGAAGTGAATATACATGACATAAAAACATATAGACCTAGTCTATGACTCATCTCATACTGGTTAGGAACCATATAGGCCTAGCTTATTAGTCACTCAATCAGTGAACATAAGTTCCAGTTCCAATACACAAGAGCAGAAAAGCATCACATGTAAAAATCAAATCTCGTCAAGAAGTTAAATCTCATAATAAGCCAAAATAGTTATGTGTGTCACTATTAGTTGGCTAAACTATTGTGCACACCCATTGATCTCTGTGTTGGCTTGACTTTCATTTGTGGTGAGTTTAGACGATAGGGGATAAGAGCATTATGACCTTAGGTGATGACCTCATCGGTGACTAATCCTCCAGGTGTGCAATCACCCGCAACTCCAGTAGAATGATGTTATTACAAGCACCCAACTTTTATCTACCAACGTCAAGGGTAGGGGGTCTCTTAATCTGTTGTGCCTAGCTCATGATTGGCCAATCATTTCCTTACCAATCACCAAAAAAATCATAAACAAATATTAAGTACAAAAAAATCAAGTAGGTATCATGTCTTTATTTATCAGTCCAATAGATAAAATGGAACCTTGCTATAGCTCTAAGCCAAAAGAGAACACATACATGCATCATACATGACTTGATTATGCATATGTAAGTTTCAAAACATTATTTCATGTAATAAAAGTCATCTTTTACACTCTAAGTGTAGAGTTATTCAAAAATATAGTTTTAGAAAATAAAGCATTGTCCTTTGCCCTTCAAGTGCAGATTTGTTGAAGAAATATCATTCTTTAAAATACGATATAAAAACATCAATTTCACTCTAAGTGCAAAGAGTTATTCAAAACAATGTCGTTTATTAAATACATAAGTATACTAGCATCTATTTGAGATTCAATTCTACTATGCATTACCTAGGTTCCAAATTCACATACAAGTCACTATGCATGTCTTGGGTTATCCTAGTCCCATTTGAGAGATATGTTTTCCCCAACTCACTTCAAAGAAGATGTACACTCCTTTGACTTTAACAATCCTCGATACAAGTTCCTTGATTAACAACTCCCCAACCTTTATACATACAAATGCAATGTATTTACTACTCAAACATAGACCTCATATTTATACACCGTCACATAAGTGTATAAAACACAATATCACAATTTTTAAGCTATAGGATTCGGCCATGAAGCTCCTCAAATGGTTACTTCCCTTATTATTCACATAAGCTTTCTTTTTCATTTTCCTAGGCATTTAATGCCTTTGATCCAACACTTACACCTTTCAAATCATAATTAAGCACATTTTCATCCAAGCACATTAGGCCACTACTCATCAATCTAAGCAAAAATTCAAGTTTATTCTAAGTATACATAAAAGCCTCTTTCCAATGCACACCATTACAATCCTTAAATCCTAAGCCAAATTCACTTAGGCATTTTATCAAACTCCCAAAGGCATAAACTTGAAAGCCTCCTTCTAATGTACTTCTTCCTTATTTTTAATCATTAATTCACATTATACATACACAATTAACATCATACAATTCATTTAAATCACCAACTTGTAAAGATATTCAAAATTTTACCAACTTTCACCAAAGAGAGGGCATTTCGATTTTGGCTTAAAGAAGCTTCTTCACGACTCATTTCATTCATCTAAACCATGTCACATACATAGTCAAGCATGGAGAACAACATATCTTAACACCAAACTCAAAATCATAATGTCAGAGAGATGAGACAAAATTTACCTAAACTTTCCTTTAGTGATATCTTAAAATCCTTTAAGAATTTCTCAAATCTAATGATAGATTTGAGTTCCTTAATCCCAAATTAACTTAGAACACCTTGGTTTGAGTTAGAGAATCAAAAGAATAGGGAAATTTGATGATGACCGAATATTCTTCTTCTTCTCCTCTCTTCTCCTTTTTTCTCCTTTCTTTTAATTAAAAACAAAGTGGTTTTAATGTTTTATGGTGGGATGCACGGTCACATAAGGAGAAGGGTGTACAATTTTGACTCTTCTTTGACCAAACATGATGAATTTACCTTTTTTCCCTTAGTTTATATGAAATTACCATTATACCCTTCAAACTTTCTTAAATTTGCAATTTAGCCCAAATTTTGAGAATGAAAAAGCTTACTACAAGAAAAGTGTCATTTAGCGATGGACATTACCAACGAAAAACCTATACATTTCGTTGGTAAGCAAGGTTAGCGACGAAATTTACCAACAGACCAAGGCGTCATAGAAATAGTTGTAGGTAATAATTTTTGACGAATAACAAAATGTCCGTCAGTAAATTTACCGACAAAAAATTTATGTAGCCATTGATAAATATACCGAAGGTTGTTTGTGCGGTCAACCATTGGTAAATTTCTTCCAGTCAATATTTTTCCATCGATAGATTTACAAACGGTATTGTTTATTTTGTCAGTAAGTTTACTACAACATTACCGACAGTTATGTTTGTTTCGTCGGTGAGTATATCGACGGTTTTTCTGTAGTAAATCCTGTTGATAAATTTGGAGACGGAATTGGTTATTCTGTCTGTGACTTAATGTAAATATTATCGCCAGTTTGTTGTTTTCCATCGGTAAATAGAATTCATTTTACCAACGCACATTTGTTGTTTTATAGGAAAATTAACCAAATTTTTTTAAAAAAATTATACCGTCATTAAATTTTATTTGATGATCTTATGTTTGATGCATAATTTAAACAGTTATGAATTATCTGTGCATAATAATTTGATTATTTTATACATCTAATTTGTTTAAACAAAAAGTTGATCGATGATTTGTAATTCAAATGAAATGACTACAAGTACAATGTTGAATTGTATATAATAAGTATTTGTAATTCAAATGAAATGACTACAAGTACACTATTGATTTGGTGACTACAGATGCTCTGATTAGTGTGTTGAGGTGCTACCCCTCCCCTTCAACTCATCCATCTTATTACGGAGCTGAGCTATGTACTCTATCAATTACTGCAACTGAGTTGCCAATGTCTTCACTGTGCTCTGAAGCTCTTGGATTTCATTGGTGTGGACCACCTATTAGATGTTGTTGTACTGGACGTGGAGGATTATGAATAACATGTGTTTGCAAATGAACCTAAGTCGAATATCCTTCCACGACGATCCCTACCACCCACTGCATGAAGATATGTTTGATTCTCACTCACATCTTTAGACTGCTGAGACTGTCATTGAATGCTTTCTTATATTTGGGCCTATCAGAAGGCAATGTTTATATTAGTAAGTGATAATTATTAAGCATTAATATTAAAATATAAATTTCACATACATTTAGTTCTCTACATCAGGTGTTGACGAATGTCACACCGTCATGCTTTTAGTGTGAGTGTGCTAAAAGAGCTAACGTGGTGTATGTCTTATGTCCATATACTTTTCTTGCATAAGAATAAAATGTTATAAATGAACTAAAATTTATAAAAGTTTTGGCAGATTTTCCTCTATTTTTATGATATTTACCCCTATTGAACAAAGAAAATAATTCAACAACACAACCATATATAATACCAGACATTTATAATATTATAATTCTCTATAATACACATATTTTTAATCCAAAATTAACACATCAAATTCAATTGAAATAGAATAAAGTAAAAAAAATCAGAATATAAATGTAAAGTGTAGATAATTACAAGTCTCTCTGCATGCTCATAGTGGGTAATAGATCCTCCCGTATACACGGGAAGACTCTCTCCCCCTAGTCCTTCACATCAGTTGGTATATTTACACTCAAAAATAGACATTGCCTTAGGTGATGTCTAATACTACTGAAAATGACTCCATATTTGTTCAGAAATATAAGGCGGTCGTACACCGACCTTGTGCATCGTACCAACAAAGTCTCAATAACGTGTACATGCTCGTCTCTCCCATACTTTATAAACTAACCATGTCAAATTCAGAATCCTAAAAAAAACTTCTTTCTAAAACAAAAGGAAAAACATTCAACAAATACTTATAATGTAATAATATTTATCTAATTAATGGTAAAAATTAATTAAAAAGAAAATAATATTTTTTATTACCTCAAACTCCTGATAGTAAAATTCCTTTGTGGCCTAAGAGATATTCTTCATACATAACTCTCAAGATCAATCTTCTCTTTGAATTTGGATATCATGTTTCTTGAGCACGGTCTAGATAGAATCAACTTAATATAAAAAAATAATTTTATACCATTTTAAAAAATTAAACCTATAACTTAATTATCAACATATAGTGTTTCCTATATTTTTACTTACAGATTATTGACAATTGTTATGTAAGGTCTTCTATCAAGTCCCTCAGCTCCAAGTTAGCGACCAGCTCCTTCATCCGCAATGTTTGCCCCTAATATCTCTGTCAGTATAGGGGTAGTGGATTATGAAGGGGTGGTAGGAGGTGTAGTAGTAGGTACGGAAGGTGATGCTTCATCTGCAAGTGTAGTAGCTGGAGGGTGAGGAGATGATTCAGTTCTGGCTGCAGAATGTGATGCTTCACTTGGATAGTAAGTAGCTCCAAATAATTGTCTGAACCTTGGTCGCATTATATCATATTTTCTCTTTGGTAGCATATTTCAATCTAAAATTAATATTTGATTAAATTTTCTAGAAATATATCAATTTAAATTCAATCTTTTATACAATATATTGAAAAGGAAATAATTGATTTGTTGAATATAATATTCAATTACAAACACAAATTAATTGCTATCATCACTTAATTGTAAATTAAAATCATCTTCTTTTTTGAAGAATTAGAATTAAACTCAAACTCCTCTTCAGATCTCTAGCCCTCCTCATTATCTCCAGATAAAATTTCAACATATTCATTAGATGGATTGTTTAAAGGTTCATTATCCTCATATATGACATATGCATTTATTTCATAAACATCTTCCTAAAACGGTTTACTTTCAATTCTCTGTTCTCCTTTTCCATATGATTCAAAAACACCTTTAGGTTTAACTTTGCAAACGACCAACCTATCTGACTTATCTCCTCGTAAGCTGGGAAAAGGGATATAATATACTTAGATCGCTTACATTGCTAATACGAAAGGTTCAAATTGTCTAAATCTTCTTCGCTTGTTGATTTCAACTAGATTGTATCAGCTATGCATTTTTGTACCAACATTTGGAGTTGGATCAAATCAATCACACTTAAATATAACACCTCACTTTATTAGCAATATATGGCACTCAATTTCAAGTATCTAAATAATTTTACCATACTAATCCATCAATTCTCCCTGTATGCAAACTCCACTATTTATTGTTGCCATGCTACGACCATAATATTATGTATGATGTTTGAATCCATTAATGAAATACACTGAATACGATTTAACAGTTCACAAAGGTCCTTTCGCAAGATCACATATGAACTTGTTCTCTATTGGATTTTCTAAGGCCTACATAAAAGAAATTATCATATTAAACAGTATAATGTTATCTGAACATTTAAATCTTATAATTCAATCATTTCAATATTTGCAAGTGAAAACTTACATATTTATTGAACCATCAAGGAAAGTGTCTTCCAATTTCTTTATTGATATCATCCTGTATTTTGTTGGGCTTTAGCTCGCGTAACAATTCCTCGTATAATCTAAAAACATTATTATGTGTTTCAGTTATGAATAACACTAAATTTCAAAACCCAAAAAATCAATTCAACTTACTGCATGAAAGGTTGAACCTCTTGACAGTTCAATAAAATGTAACTATGGGCAGCCTCAATATCTTCCTTTGTTAACATTCTTCTTGTTGAACGTCCATATGTTCATCCAAGATATGTGAAAATGGATAAGTTACCATCAGCATCACTCGTTCTTCCCTCATCGTCGTTAAGAGAAACTTTTCTTTCTCTTATGTGATCATGCGACTTAAAATAATGTAAACAAAATGTATTAACTTCCTCCATTAAATAACCATTACATCTCAAACCTTCAACTCTAGCCTTGTTTTTGATATTTTTCTTTAAGTGATGCCAATACCTATATTAGCGAATATGGTTATATCAATTTAATTATTAAAACATGTTATCACTTCAATTACAATCATTTTTGTTGAATTACCACTCAAATGGATAAATCCATTGATATTGAACTGGATCAACTAGTTTAGTCTTATGTGCTAAATGCACAGGTAGATGCTCCATACAGTCAAAGAAGATTGGAGGAAAAATACCTTCTAACTTGCACAAAATTACTTGAACTTCCCTTTCTATTTTTTCCATTTTAGCCAACTTGATTTTAGATGATGTTAAGCTTTTGAAAAACAACCTTAATTCTGTTATTACTTCCTAAACCTTATTCGGTAGCAACTCCTGAAATACAATTGGAATTAGTCATTGCATAAACACATGACAATCATGACTTTTAATCCTAAATAATTTTTACTTCCCCATTTCTACACATTATGCCAAGTTTGAAACATAACAATCAAGAAACTTTAGACTTTTCAACCATTCACATAATATTTCCTTTCGTTTTTTGTCCAAAGTGTAACATGCTTTTGGATATTTACTAGTGCGAAGTTCTTTATGTAACTCATTCTTTCTACAAAAAAGTTTCAAATCAACTTGTGATTTTGTATTGTTTTTTATCCTCCCTTCAATGTTCATTATGGTATTGAAAAAATTGTCAAAAATATTTTTTCAGTATGCATCACATCCGGATTATGATGTATCAAATTAGTTTTCAAATATAGCAAATTCCAAAAGATGCTGCATTTTCTCCAACCAAAGTTCTCACTAATGCTTGTATTAATTTCATCAGCTTCAAATTCTGTAACTATTAGCAAGCCTAATTCCTCAATCTTCTGCAATATCTCTTCATCAGCTTTATAAGGGGCAGGAGGTGTTTATATCATCCTATTCTTAATGAACTTTTGTTTATTGCGTCTAAATGGATGATCTGAAGGAAGAAATTTTCTATTATTGTTAAACCAACACATTTTATCCCCGTTTGGAAGATAAAAACGCATTAAAATCATTGCCACAATAAGGACAAGCCAATTTCCCTACTGTGCTCTATCCAGACAATATGGCATATGCCAAAAAATTACTAATGGTCCATATCAAAGCTTCTCTCAACACAAAATTTTGTTTCAGAGACACATCATATGTTTTAACACCATATTTCCAAAGATGCTGCAATTCAGATATCGATGGTTGTAAAAATACATCAATTTTATGCTTTGTGATTTGTAGGCCTTGGCATAATCACTGTCAAGAACATATATGCCTCTTTTATAGACATCCATGGAGGCAAATTAGAAGAGTAATTATGATTGGCCATGATGAATATTACTGGTCGGATTGAGCAAAAGGTTGGAATCTGTTTGTCGACAATCCCAACTTAACATTTTGACTTTCAGCTGCAAACTCATAATGGGTGTCATTAAAATGTTTCTATGCCAGTGCATCTCATGGATGAATCATTATTTCATCTTCTTGTTGGTGTTCATTATGCCATCTCATGTAAGATGCAGTAACATCAGAAGCATATAGTCTTTGAATTCTCGGAGTTAGCAGGAAATAATACAATCTCTTCCAGGGTACTAATTTATGTTTCAGAGAACGTTTTCTAGGCTTGAACTTAGATTGACCATAAAATTTGCACTTTTGTAATTCCACATCATCTCCCCAATACAACATACATCTCAATTTGCAATAATCAATCTTTTCACCAGGTGAACCAAGACCCCTAATAAGTTTCTTCATATTGTAAAAACTATCAATCATTGTATGATTAGGAGGTAGTGATTCACTATACCATCTAAGAATTTTATCAAAACTATTATATAAAAAAATATGCCCTTTAGACTTTATGTTTAATAAGAGCAATTGAAGATAATTGAGTCATTGTCTCACAATTTGGCTATAGTTCTTGGTTAGCTGAGTGTAGTAAGTCAAAAAATTGTTTTACATGTGGGTTTGGTTCTTCTTCAAGATTTTCTATATTTTCCTGAAAAGTATAACCGAATGCATCATAAACTATTTGTATGTTACGTTTTTCATTTGCATCCACATTGTTTGTTCTAAATCCAATCCCCCCTTCAAACTCATTTAAGTTCACTGAAGATTGTACTTAATTACCTCTTGAGGTGCTACAAACCAATAGTTCCCCATGTCGTGTCCATTCAAAATAATTTAGGACAAACCTTTTTCTCAAAAAATGCCCGTTCACTTCATCAATAGGAAGGAAATGAATGTGTTTGCACTTTTTATATGGACATCTGGTCTTTGGGCCATCCATATATGTAGGATGAGAACATGCATTATAAATAAAAGCTTTAACTATCTCAACAAACTCAAGATTAATGAAACCATCAGGTGTTAATCGTCTATACATCCAAGATCTATCAACATTACTCATTTATGTAAAAATGTTAATTTCAAACAGTGATTCCGTAGTTAGTATCGTTTATGTTCCCCAAAGTTTTAGAACATATAAACTTTACATAACATCCTCTAAGTATTAACCAATTGAATTAATCACCTACAATTGATTTCAAAACTATAGTATGTTGCATTGTTTACATTTATGAATCAAGAAAACAAGTTCTCGCTGTGACTCCTAGGCTCATGGATTTTTTCACCGATAAGCCTCACAAGAGTTGCATCAGGGGTTTCCAGTCTATATATCGTCCTAGGGTTTATTAATGCCTTAAATCATCCATAATTTCTCAAACTCATTCCATATACAGTAAATACTTAGACTATTAAAGAAGAACATAAAAACTCATCAATGATGTTGGACCCCGATTTTTAAGTGGAATTTAGAAATATTAAATGAACTTGAATGAGTGTTATTGTGTATATGTTTA
>JAOSBN010000177.1:30771821-30807015 GCA_027563595.1 Erythroxylum suave | reverse complement strand
CAACAATTTTTTGAATTTATTTTAAAAATTTTATTAAAAATATGGCGGGCCAAAAATGGCCCGCGGGCGGCCCATGGCCCGGGCGGGCTAGGTGGGCTGGGCCATGGGCCTTCCCGTGGGCCTCTCTATCAGCAGGTCAAAACAGCCCGCGGGCCGTTTTGGCCCCCATGGGCCAACCCATGGGCTGGCCCTTTTGTGGCCCGCACAGGCCGCGGGCCACAATGGCCCGCCCGATTTTGTGAATGGGCCGGGCCGGGCCACAGCCGACCCAGGCCCAGCCCGGCCCATTGACATGCCTATTGACAACAATACCAATACAAAGGTATGGGAAACTATGTTGGGAGAGAAATTGCAATAAAAAGCCCCTTTAATTCTGTAACATTATGCGTCCTTATAAAAAAAATGGTGATAATATCCCTTTTAAAAATAAAAAATGAAAGTGAAATATAAACCCCTAAGAAATTAAAATCATTATATATCATAATAGTTACACCAACACTTATTTTCATTCTCTATGGGAAAAACTGTCTAGAATAGAGAGAAGCCTAGAAAATATCATAGTGATAACCAAAACAGAGTCGGTCAAAATCCCCATCTTTAAGCTATATAAAGCGTTCAACTATAATTTGAACCAATTTACGAAAAAGAATAATGAAGAATTTCTCAATGTCATCCAAAGCCAATTGAATAGGTTTAATGAGAACATAGTTTTTGATTCCCCAAAATCCTCAACATCCTAAAATTTGACACCGTCCAAACTAAGATTCAAACTATGATCAAAGCTAGTAGCTCCCCAAAAGTGAACATGATTTAACAAGAAACCAACTATGAGTTTGAAAGCCTCAAATCTCATTCTCTAATAGTGAACAAACTCCATTGGTAACAAAAACCTCTTTGGACAAAGCCCATTACCTCTGACATTTACATTGCTAAAAAACCTAACAACTTATAATAGATTAACATTTACATTGCTAAAAAACCTAACATCTTATAACAGACTAAGTTTTTTTTTTTTAATCTATGAGTGGAATATCAATGGAATTTCTGAATATATAATTTTGAAAGTGTTTTAACAAATGAAAATGGCAACTGAAGCTTATAAAATATAATTAGGAACCTCTAACCATACAATACTTGAGCTCCTAATAGTCGAATTTTCCTGACAGTTAAAAGGTTGGTGGGATTACCACCTAACCGAATCCTAAAGACTAGATATCCTTAAAGCCATTAGGATGAATGAAAAAGGAAAGACAATTTAAGGTGAAGAGAGTAAGCCCATTCAGGATGCAGTCCCTACACTAATCTTAGCAATCTCTCTACATTTCGTAGAAGACCTTTCACACTTGAAAGACAAAATTGTAAAATTATTACCAAACCTTAAGTGTAAAAGTCTTTCTAATTTCAAATGATATAAAGGCACATTCTTAACTAAAGTAATGCTTAGAGAAGATTCAAATAAACCTTTTTGGAAGCAGAAGTTCTTAGTAGGACTACCTCCTCCATTAGGTGAAAAAGTTAGAAAAAAATTACAGAACCCATAATGACCTCCTAGCCATGTAAGCCTATCTACTTGAAAGTCTACCCCTCAAAGTCCACAATAGAGTAACCAGTAAAAACCTAGAAAGAGTTACTAGAGGAAGAAAAAACAATTCTCTTTCCACCAAAAAACCAAGGTGAGATTTTATCTAATATGGTGGACATTTCTAAGCGGTTTAAACATCTTTCAATGACTCTAGAGTTAACCATAGCTTTGAGAGATTCACTTAATGAGTGCTCATAAAAACAAATTCTTTAAAAAATGGTTACTGAAAGTGTAACTAGAAAATTCATTTTAGATTAACCAAATCTTAAAGAAATTTTATCGACAAGTTCTTCAAAAGATATGCAAATTTCAATAAAAAATCTTTTTAAAGCAACTTTTTTTGAAAAAGAAAATTTTAAAAATATTTCGACAATTGAAAATGGATTTCATGACCCAAACCTTTTTTAAGTGATAAACAACTTTTTTTTTTCAAAATGATGGCACTATAAGCCTTAAGATCTGTCAAGAACTTGAAAATATTATAAACACATCCTTAAAAAAATATAGATTGTGTGAAAATCAAACATTATTATGTTGAGTCTAACAAAACAGTCCTTGCCTATTTATTATAAACACATCCTTAAAAAAATAGATTGTGTGAAAATCAAACATTATTACGTTAAGTCCAACAAAACAGTCCTTACATATTCTACTTAAGAAATAAATAAAGTGATTCACCCAATGGTGTAGGGAGTCGAGCAATGGAAACTCAAAAATTTTGAAGCCTATTTTTTAAAACAAATTTACCATATTTGCCAATTTACACCTACCATGATTACCAAGAAGCTTGGTTCAATGCATTCTTAGTAAACAATGTGATAAACCGCCAATTATGGCCATTTTTCTTCAACATTAGAGTAAAGAGTAATTTCACATTTGGTTCATCAATTAGTGGAAATGGTACAAGTGCATCTTGCATATGTTCCCACTGTATACGAAGGATATTATACTTCTAAAGAAAAATACCAAGATAAAATCTACGTAGGAATTTTCTTACTAAGCCTCTTATATGTCTCTAAATTTTTCATCCTTTGGGTGCTAATATGGAAGTGCGAGTATAAATAAGACCCCCAACTAGACATCCCAGTATTGGTGTGAAGATTTAAATTAAAATGGTGGGATAACTTTTTCTAAGGAAATAAAGCCCATCCAATGGCTGTGGAGGAATGATTAGCTAAACTCTTAACCATTTTATAGCAAAGTGAACCCACTTTGTTTTTGCAAAAAAAAAATCAAAAGACCAAACAAAATCAAATGACTCTTGATAAACATAGAAAAAAATCCCACTAAAATAGGTTTTACAAATAATTAAAGCATCCTTAAAAAATATTTTTTACAAATTTCATTTAATAAAAAATTACCTATTGAATTTATTCTTATTGGCAGGTGAACAGAGTGATTTTATATATCTTTATGTCTTATGCTTGCTAAAACTAGATAACTAGGAATCATTTACTTGTTAAAACTATATCACGTTCTATACATAAAAAAACATGCTAAGTTTTGATCATATGACTTGAAAGCAATACAAATATTGTTGTTGCCTTTAGGCACAATAGTCATCCAAATACTCTCTCACTCTCTATCACTATGTAAAAACTAAGTATTCCTAAAAATGTTAGGAGAAGAGAATTAATAATTATTTTATCCAAATTTACAATTTATAAAATATTTAATTTATGATTATTATGTACATTAAATTGTTAAAAACAAATCCTTTAAGTGATTCATATGGTAAAAGGCTATTAGAGGACTTAATAATTTAATAAATGGGTCTTTGAGCTTTTAGCCCATTATGATGGGAAGTTTTAAAATTGACTAATGGTTGTTAGTATTTTAAGCACATTAAAGTTCTATCTCTTCCTAATAAGTTTTGTCTTCTTACAAAATACCATCATATACGAAAGGTGAGATAGAAAGTTCAAGCAAAGAGACAGATTGGGTAAGGAGTTTACATTTAAGAATCGTTTTCACATTACTAAGATTTGGAGAAAGGTTGGAAATTAGAAACTTTTGTTGTATTAGAATAAAATTATGAATGTTTGTGAGTTCCATGAATTTCTAGATCCTATCATGTTTATAAAAAAATTATAATTACATGTGGTATCAGAACATGGTTATAAGAAATATACAGTTCTTTTTTAATTTAGATTTCTCATGATTTAGAGAAACTCATGAACCCTAATTTGAAATTTTGGAAAACCTAAAATTTCTTTTTTTTTTAATATATGTTTCTGAATTGTATACAAAATCTTATGATTTGATGATTTTATATGATGATTGTATGGAGTTAAAAAATGAAATGAAATGAACGCTAGAATGTCCTAATGTAGGCAATGTAGCCAATGTTAGGGGATAGTGAAATAATTCACATTGATGTACGTGAACCATTTGATGTGCTTAGTTTCAATTAAAAAAATATTTTATCACCTTTGTAGAAGACTATTCACATTATGGATGTGTCTATTTGTTACATGATAAATCTTAGCTTGTAAATTACTTAGAGGTTTATGTTAATGAAGTTGAAAGACAATTAGACATAATGGTGGAAATATTCAGGTATGATAAAAGTGGTGAATATTATGTAAGTATAATGAAAGTGGTCAAAATCCTCATCCCTTTATTAAATTACTTTAAAAGACATGGCATTTGTTTGTAATACATAATGCTAGGCACATCATAACTAAATGATGTAGCAGAAAGGCATAATAGAACTTTATTAGATATGGCTAGGAGTATAATAACACTTCATTTTTATGCACTTCTTTTTGGAAATATGCACTAAAAACTATCATGCACTTGTTGAATAGGGTTCTTGGTAAGGTAGTTCAAGAGACTCTTTTAAACTGTGGACTGGAAGGAAACCTAGTTTAAGGTACTTGCATGTTTGGGGTATCTAGGCAGAAATTAGATATTATAATCCATATGAAAAGAAACTGGATGCAAGAACAATAAGTAGCTATTTAATTGGTTATCCACAGAAGTTTAAATGGTATATATTTTACTATCCTAACTATAATACAGGAATATGGAAACTAGGAATGCTAGGTTAATTGAACATGATGAGACTAGTGGGAGTGAAACATCATGTCGAGTGATATTTAAGAAATGGGAGAGCAAGTCCCTAAGGATTTGCAAGGTCATGTGGCTTGTACACCTACTCAAGTTATTATTCCATAAATTATTAAATTGCCTAATAATAATTAAAAACAACAAATTAATGAACTCACTGTCTATAATGAAATTGAACATGAAGTGAATGAACCTACAATAGAAGAACCACAACAAATAGTATTAAGGTCTCAAAAAGAGGGAAGACTAGCCATTTTTTAAAACTATATAGTATAGCTACGTAAGTCTGAAAATGATTTGGGAATCGAGAATGACCCATTGACCTTTACGCAAGCTATGGATAGTGAAAATTCTAATAGTTGGTTATATACCATGAAAGATGATTTTACATCTATGGAACAGAATGACGCCTAGGACTTTATGGAATCGCCAGAAGGTTATGAAAAAATTGGTTATCAGTGGTCTTTAAAACCAAAAGTGAATCTCTAGGTAACTTAGAATGTTACTAGGCCATACTAGTTACTAAAGGATTTACTCATAAAGATGACATTAATTATAAGGAGGCTTTTTCATCAATCTCTAAGAAGGATTCACTCAAAATTGTTATGACATTGGCGGCTAACTATGATATGAAGTTACACCTATTAGGTGTAAAAAAATGATTTTCTAAATAGGTATTTAAAGGAAGAAGTCTATAAGGACTGACCAATAGTTCATAAATGCTAAAAAGGAACATATGGTGTGTAAACCAAAGAAGTCAATATACAGACTTAAACAAACTTCATGTTAATGGTATCCCAAGTTTAATGATATTATTGTTTCTTTTGGATTTAAGGGAAACACCATTGATTAGTGTATATATCTGAAGGTTAGTGGGAGTAAGCTTATTTTTATAGTCTTATATGTTGATGACATTTTGCTTATAGCTAATGATCTTGGTTTATTTAGTAAGACTAGGACATTTCTTTTATCATTTTGAAATCAAAGATATTGGTGATGCAATATTTACTATAGGAATAAAAATATTCCGTGATAGATCATAAGGATTATTGGGATTTCGTTAGAAAGCATATAATAATAACATGTTAGAGAGATTTAGGTTAGAAAAGTGTCCAGCATCACCAGTTCCAATTTAGAAAAGGGACAAGTTTAGCCTTAAGTAATGTCCAAAAAATGATTTATAATGGAAGCAAATGAAATCAATTCCATATGCATTTGTAGTTGGAAGCCTAATGTATGTTACAAGACGAGACAAAAATTTTGCAGTAAGGATGTTTGGGAGATATCAAAGTAATCCTGGCATAAATCACTAGAAAGTTGCAAAGAAAGTTCTAAAATATTTATAGGGAACTAAATAACATATTCTTACTTTTAGGAGGCCTAATCACCTTGAGATGGTTAGATATTCAGATTTAGACCTCGCTAGCTATATAGATACAAGAAAATATACTTTTCGCTACATTTATTTGTTAGTTAGAGGATTCATCTCATGAAAGAGTGCAACGTAGTCTGTAATTGCTACATCCATTGTAGAGGATGAGTTTGTGGCATGCTTTGAGAGGTCATGATTGAAGATAAATGGCTGTGGAACTTTATTTTAGGGCTTAGGATTATTGACAATATAGCCAATCGAATGAAAGTTTACTTTAATAATTCTATAATAATTTGCTTCTCTAAGAATGACAAGTATTTCAAATGTGTAAATACAAGGAAATGAAATACTTTCCATAAAGGAGTAGGTTCAAAAGTAACTGATATTATGTTAGCTAACCCTTTAACAAAGGGTCACCTAAAATATTTTATGTTATGTAAAGAATATGGGTGTTAAGTGTGATTATGATTATCAAATAGTATTGTTGTATTAGCTCTTATTATATATTTGACACCCTTTGCACATTAATAAATGTATTTATGAATTTTTTGTTTTCTTCTTTATGTATTTGATTGTAATAAATATTGCTAAAAATATAACTAAATGTTAAATCCAATTATATACTTCTTATTTTGATTTATGAATAAGCAAAAGGTTTAGTGTAGTGATATATAGAAGGGAGTATATTGAATTAATAATATATGACTGCCATGATGGTTATTAGTCTTATACTTTATTATGATTCCTAATGATACTGATATATGTTAATGATGACTATTATATTGTATGATTGTTTAAATTATTAATACAATAGCAAGTAGGAAAATGTTAGAAATAAATCCTTTAAGTAAATCATGTGTTAAATGGCAGTTAAGTTATCTAATAATTTAATGAACGAGTTTTTATGCTTTTATCTCAGCATGATAGAAAGCCTTAAAAATGACTTATGGTTGTTAGTTTTTAAAGTGTATTAGAGTCCTTTATCTACCTAACAAGTTTTGTCTTCTTACAAAATACTATCATGGAAGAAAGGTGGGATATTTCATATATTAAAAATATAAGTAGAAGAAAAACTAATGTTTTAAAAATCGAATAAGGAGTTAAACCGGAAAGACAAGAGTTTTAAGATGTAAAAAGTTCAATCGACATTAGATCATATAAAACTAACTAAAGATTAAACAAAATTAAAGAATTTGAAATATGGTTAAAAAGATTGTTCTTATTAATCGAAGAATTTGAAATTTAATTGAAAATTTTATCAAATAAAAATTAATTCATTTATTTTGATTTATAAGAATTTATTAATTTGTAAAAATTGTTTGAATAATTAATAAACTAATTAATTTTTAATAAAAGAATTATTAAAATAAATCAAACTAAAAAATTAAACAATTAAAATTTTTTATAATTAAACCGGTAGATCTTAATAAAAAACGAGTTTACAAATTCTGCTTACAAAAAGTTCAGGAATCACTTGACCCAAACAATGGTTTCGTGACTGGGAGGGAGTTCCATCTAACCGTATCAGGAGGGGTCCAGGGAGTATTTATCAGCTATCTCCAGCAGACAGGAGCATAGCTCCTGGGGCTTGGATAGCATGGCCATGTGGTCAGCACCAGATACCACCATAACCTCATCTGGGGGATTGTTTTCGACCATTATCCCCTGTACATAATTATCATCTTCTTCACATTTGAGGTAGACTCGACGAACTGAACCGTATCTCTCTTTTGTGAACATTGTTTCGCCTTGCTTTTTAGTGAATACAGGGAAAGGTCTTAACAACATTGTTGCCAGTATAAAATCCTGAAACATTAATCATGATTAGTCACAGCGCCAGTGTAACAAGTTATAACTTGATTGATCAAATTTTATTAATACAAATCATAAGTCAGTAATTTCAGACACCCCCATCAATAATAAATCAGAAATGGATCTGAGAATCAAACCAAAGTTTCAAATCGAAATGATAAGAGATCAAAGACTTGAAATGAAGTCTGATCTTACCTCAGGTGGAGAAAGTTTGTAGTAATTGGATTTCAAGAAGTTGGTGCTAAGCGCTACAGAAGTTGGAGGGTTGTCAGGTCCATTGTCATACCCATATTTTACGTCAGTGTGGGAAAACGATTTTTTAGCATGCTGTAAAAAATAGTTATCAGCAGTCAATTACTAATTTACTATCAGATATGGAGACGTAAGACAGGATCACTCCATTCATCCTGAATACCTTTTTAAGTAGGACTATTGCGTGATTGTTATCTAATCACTTTTGTATAATCCAAAATCAGTTGTCTACTACATTCGAGAATTTTTACCCATAGTTACCTCTTTCTTCAACATTACCGAACTGGATGGATATCTTTTTTCTAATGTTGGAAAAGCTAAAGAGCTATCATAATCTTTCGTTTGCTTACTAGTGAAAGTCAAAATTGAGAATTTTGAAGTACATTAAATTACAAAAAATTAAAACAAATCAAATTACCAGAAGTTGCGGGTTTTTTCTACCAAAATAGAAAGAACTAGGGACTACGTCTGAAACTGCTTCATCACAAATAAAGTTGTCTATTTAAAAAATTAAATAATATCTAAAGGTTCCTAGGAAAATGGGGCCGCTGAATCCAAATCACTATCATTTTCTTTGTTTATACAGACAATTGTTAAACTTTATCGTTTACAGATGATTGAATCAAGATCCTCCAAGCATATATAATGAAAGAGTAAAATTACCATTTCATCCATAGCTTTGCAAGAAAAATCTGGACCTGGCATGGCAGCTGTGAGAAACACGGCAACAGAAATTTTCTCAGGGAAACTTTCCATAGCAGCACAAATACCTACACCTGCCACACTGTGACCCACTAGTATAACCCTTTCATCCGCCGTCAAAGACTCCATAAATCCCATCAAAGGCTCGAAGTAATCTGAAAATGAGCCGACCTCACGAGCCTGCTTTGGATTCACGCCTGAAGCAGCCATGTCGAGAGCTGTGACATTATGACCCCTCGATTTCAGGAGGGTCAACACCTTGTACCAACACCATGCTCCGTGACTCGCACCATGTACTAGCACAAAATGCTTCATTTCCTTGAACGATGTCACACTGAAATTGCTGGATTACGTGGGAAAAGCAAACGACTTTGGAACTAAGGAAGATTTAAATAATAATTGCAGCCCGTGTTTAAGTCTACAATCACGACTCACAGAGGGAGATAGAAACTCAGTATAGCTGTAGAATGTAATAGCAGTGAGAAAAACCTAGACACGCCATACCGATATGCTCAAAATATAGCTAATCGTTACAGTAGCTTGACAAATCGGTTTCACTTTTTTAACAGTAGTTTGACCCATCTAGCCATCAAGATGGCGAGTGTAGCGTCAAAATGTCAATCGTCAATGTTGGTGGGTGCAACGACCCCACAACCTATCGAGTCTCTGCTTTGTGGTGCACAATATCAATGAGTGTTACTGAAAATGCCGCGTTTTTCAATGTTTATCTTATCACATATTTTCAAGATTGTAAATTCAGATAAAAAGTATTCCTTGTGGCTATATTTTAATACTAGTCAACCACTAGCTAATAAAGTTTATAGTTATACACTCAATCTGTAATGCTCCTCCTCAATCTCTCGAGCATAAATATTAATCATTTCTAGCTTATTACAAATATAATTAATTCAAATTTTATTGACCCTTACGAAAATATCTTCAAGATGTTTTTCAATTTTTATATTCCCTGTGAAGATAAGTTTTGTTGTAATTTTTTACAAAAACAAATGCCAATCTAAATATGTTTAATTTTTTCATAAAACACACGATTATAAATGATATGTCCAGCAACTTGGATATCACACTACAATTTTGTTAGTGTTGTGGTTTTAAGACTAATTTTATTTAATAGATGATATGTCTACCATAACTTTATATTCAAATTCTACACTGGACCTAGAAATGACATTTTGCTAATTTCTATGAAACCAAATTTCTTCTAATAAAGACACATTAGCTAATAATAAAGTTTCAATCACTCTTAGAACTTGCCAATCTGCATTTAGGAAACACTAAACATGAGTATGTCCATAATTTTTACACGGCATCCTTCACCCAAGAGCTCTATTTAAGTAACATGAAATCTACTTTATAATAAGCCAATGATGAATAGTTTGCAAAGAGATAAATTGATTTACCATATTGGCTGAATATGCAATATCAGGATGAGTTACTATAAGATAGTTTAATTTTCCAACCAATCATTAATATTTCTCAAGATCTTCAAATAAATCTCGATCTTTGGTGAGTTGTAAATTAGGGAGCATAGCTTAGCCCCCAAACTTTGGTCTTAGTTAATTAGTCAAGTAAATATTTTATCTAAAGAAGAAAATGCATTTCTTACTTCTTGTCACCTCTACTGCTAAAAAGTACTTCAAAGCCTCTAAATCTTTGGTGTAAAACTAACTATGAACAAATGACCTTAAAGATGAAATTCTCACCGTATCACTTCCAATAATGACAATATCATCTATGTACATAACAAGGAGAATGATGCATGATGTATAATTTGTATGGAAAACGAAGTGAATAGATGTACTCTTACTCATTCCAACTTTTTCAATGCCTAGCTAAAATTTTCAAATCAAGCACAAGGACTTTGTTTTAAACCATATAGGGAATTTTAAAGATGACACATTTTCTCATACTCCCTATGATCAATTAATTCAATGGTTGCTCTATATAGGTTTTCTCTTGAAAGTCATCATTTAAGAAAGCATTTTTATATCAAATTGATGTAAAGGTCAATTATGAGTAGATGCCATAGAAACAAATAGATGAATGGATGTTAATTTAGCAACAGGAGAGAAACGTGAGAGTAATCTAAACCATAAGTTTTAGCATAATATTTCTCCACAAGCATAATTTAAGTTAAGCCATTGATCCATTATAATTATGAACACCAACTTACATCCAATACCCTTCTTTCCCACAAGCAAGTTCACTAAATCCCATGTACCGTTAGCAACTAATGCATTCATCTCCTTGATAATAGTTTCATGCCAACATAATAGGATAAGGCTTCACAAACAATTTTTTGAAAAGACAAATTAAGGGAAGTAATAAATGAACAATAGGAGGAAGACAATTGATTATAAGAAACAAAATATGAAATATGATAAGTGCACTAATGCTTACCTTTTTTAGGAGCAATTAGAAGTTATAGGTTATTTATGGTCAAACTTGATATCGAAGAAGAGACAAATATTGAACTTTAAGATGATCTTGTCATCTGAAGTAAACCAGACGAATAAGTAATGTTGGCAATTATATAGAGGTATTGAGTCTGTAAAGAATAGTAGCAGTTTGAAATGTAACCATATAAACTAACATATCATCAACCTCTTTCTTACTAACCAAAGAAGTCAGAAGGAAAAATATATGTTACAAAAAGGTAACATCGATGGACACAAGATACTTGTTAATGTGAGGATAGTAGAATCAATACCCCTTTTCATACGAAAGTAACCTAAGAAAATACAGTTTAAAGATTTTGGAATTAAGTTAGTTAAACAAGGAACATCTTAAAGAAAAAGTAATATCAAATATTCAATATGTAATAGAAATAAAAGTTTAGTGGGAAAAAGAACACTAAAAGGGATCGCACTATGAAAAAATATAAAAGTATATAACTAATCAAAAAATAGGTTGTAAAATCCACATGAGCCCAATTTTATTTAGGAATATGCATTTGGAATAAGAGTGGTTTAGCAATTTCAAAAAGATGTTGATTTTTTCTTTTAGCCACATCACTTTGAGATAATGCATTAACAAATGAGGATTGACAGAGAATGTCAATTTGAAACGATGTAAGTTTGAAATGATGTAGAAAATAATTTTTTATAGTATCACTTTGTATAGATAAATACATTAAACTGTGCTTTTATTCAAACAATAAAAAGTAGTAAAATGAGAAAATAAGTTAGAATGATTCTTTATAAGATAAAGTTAAGTCACACGATAAAATCATTAACAAAAGTAATAAAATACTATAATCTAATTTTAGACGTAATAGGACAAAGACCCTAAATATTATAATGAACTAACTCAAATAGAAAACTAGAACTTATAAGTCAGACGATGATGTTTGGTAAACTAACAATACTCATAATGTAAGCAAGATATATTACAAATTGGGGAAATAATTTCTTCAATAGAGATAAGCAGGGATGTCCTAACTGATAATGCACTTTTAAGACATATAAATAAGTAATAGGTTGTGGCTCTTGGATACCTAAGATGTAAAGACCTCATGATTCTAAAAAAGACAATGGTTACTACAACAAACACAACTATAGGCAACAAAAAACATAGCTAATTTGTCAAAAAATTCTGTGCATAATTATTTGTGATCTTTTCATTTTGTTGCATGAAATGTTACCAATTCCTTATAGTAGAAAATTATAGGTGATATTTTCTGTAATCGTAGACAAACATTATTAGCTACACAATTTTTTTTAAACCTAAGACACTATAAATACGTGGCCGATATCAACTATAAGTCAATGTTGATGAGAAAAAATTTAGTTCCACAAGATAAGTAACCAAAAAAAAATGTAGCCAATATTTTTTTGCCGTGTTTTATGCATTCATAGTTATATGTTATTTGTTATGCTTTCCTAGTTTTGTAACTAAAATTGTTGACTATGTTTTTGTAATGTTAAGTGAAGACTTTTAACTAAGAGCACAACAACAAGAATATCTAGTGAGTCCTGCTAAAATGCAGAGTCTAGAAAGGTCCAATAGTACGCAACCTTATCCTACCTGATAGAGAGGTTATTTTCAATAGACCCACATATAATGCAAAATAATAATAATACAAAATATAAACAAATACGTATAACTAAACATATAAAATATGCACTGCAATACATATAAAAAATGTGGTAAAGATTAACAATATAAAATAAAAATAAGCAAATAAATACACAAAATAGGAAAAAAGAGACAAGTACAAGGATAAATCACATAAACCATTACAAAAAAGTAGGGGGGAAGTGCTACGTAATCAAAATATTAAGGTTATTTATAAAATGAAAGACTCGACGAAAATATTTAGAAGACTTAAGAGAATGATAAAGACCTCTCTATGTGAGATTCTTTATACTTACCCTAGTACGCCAGAGTTTTCTACTGCAGGTCACATCCTCGGTAAGTTATAGCAAAGTCATATCATTCTTGATCACTTCATCCCAAATCTTCTTAGTCCTTCCTTTTTTCCTCGTATAGTTTATAAGTATTATTTTCCCACATTTTCTCACATAAGCATCATGGTGTCTCCTTTTAATATGTTTGAACCACCTAAGTCTCGTCCCTCTTAATTTATCATTAATACCGACAGTTTTTAATTTGTCTCTTACCAATACATTCTTAACCTTGTCTCTTCTAGTAAAGTTACACATCCAACAGAGCATTCTTATCTATGCTGCTATTAGCTTATGACTATGCACTTATTTGATAGATCAACACTCCGCCCTATATAACATAACTAGTCTAATCGCTAAATGACATAATTTACCTTTGAACTTAAGTGGTATCTTCTTGTCACATAAATATTGCCAAATATTTTTTTACAAATTTTTATATAAAACATATTGAGCAATTTATGTTGTTTTGTATATAATGCATTAATATATTTTTTTATTATGAATTATTTGGCTATTATTATAAATTAAATTGTCGAGAACCATTATTAATTTAAAATGGTGAGCATTCTTTATATAAGTAAAATTATATAAGTATCATAAAATTTTATGAACAAAGTAATATAACATTAATAGTTGGTCCTTTGTTCTTACACATTAATAATAGTTTGAGCATTCCTTATAATTTACAAACAAAACAATAAGGAGAAAAAAACTTCACAAATTGGAATATATCAGGACATATTGTCAAAGATTAGCCAAAAGCATTGTCTAAGTCTATAAACTTGAAACAAATAACAAGGTTGGTTAAAGTAAACTACAATTATAATGAGAAAATTAATACAATAATTTTTGCTTCAAATTAAAACAAATGATCAGTCATCGATTGCATTTTCGTCCATTCTGTGTATATATATATTTATGTATTCTATTCCTAAGAGAAAATTCTATAAGAAAGGTGATAAGGTGGGATAAGCATCCTACAATGCAACAACAAGAAAAAGCAAAAGAGCTCCAAACCTCCCTGCCAGAATTGGAAGAGAGAACAACTACTTTTCTTTTTATACGATTTAATCAATTCAACTAACTTCCTTCCACCATAATGGAATCGTGAGCCAAGAAAATGAAATGAAAAAAAGAAGAAGTGGCAAACAGGAACCCAATACGTGCTTTATTGGATACGGGTAGGAGAAGACCCCAACTCGGTATTTTGGGGGAACATCCAGTGTCAAAGACACTAAATGGGTAAGTCGCTAATCCCTCAAATGGACTTGTAATGTACTTTATCAATTGGGTTACAGGTGGACATTTTACTTGAGGTTTCTACCCAACAAGCAATACCTCTCCCTGAAAAGGAGGTGATCCTGCCACACCTTCCAGGATGGCTACCTTGTTATGACTTCACTTCAGTCACTAACCTTGCCTTCGGCATCCCCTTCCTTACAGTTAAGGTAATGACTTCAGGTATGGCCAGTTTTCTCAAAGGAGAAGATTCTTTTTTATATAAGTTATTATGTTTTATATTTATTACAATATGTATTGCATTACATATTGTTATATTTATATTTATACGTATTATCATTATCTTTTATTTATATTTTTATTATTCTATTATTTTTCATGTGGATTTATCGAAAAGATCCTCTGTACTAGGCAAAGGTAAGGCTGTAACTACTCGACATCCTCAGACCCGCATTTTAGTGGGACTCTCACGGGGTGTTGTTGTTGTTGTTATATGCAATGATGTAAAAATTGAGCCAAACTGGTTTTTGGTTCGATTTGTACTTTTGACAATGTAAATGATAATCGGTCGTTTTCCTCTGATTCGTAAAGAACTGGATGTCTTCGTCATGCAAATGAGTAATCGTACAAAGATAATAAAGAACCTAATTATAAGGATCAAAGTCAAAAACCCTACATCCAAGCTTAGATGCATTATACATCTACACCTAACACAATAACCCATAAATTTTTATAAGCCTCTAAGCTCTTACTCGCTCTGTCACACATAGGTGAGGCAGCTCCGACGATGACAATAGAGGGTGGAGATTAAAAGAGAAGCTAGAAGGAGAGGTAAGCAAAATATCAACTGAGGGTAATATTCTGGATTGTGTAGTTACAAACAGAGATAGTACAGAAAAGATAGAGATGAGAGAAGAAGTTAAGGCTTTTGGTATTCTGGTTACTTTAATTTGCGTTAATTGGCAATATTAAATATCATGAGCGGTGCCTCAAAAGATTAAGTGGGGGCTACATTCATAGTGCCTTATAGCTCCAGTAATAGTACCTTGTGGCTATAGCGTTGTGTGGCCCCACTCATAATATCAAAGTTAAACATTAATGGTAATAAATAAATAATAATAAATAATTTTTTAATAAAAGGATATATAACCACCAATTATTAGTCAAATAGTTGGTCATATAATTAGTCTTTACTCTTTAAAAATATCAAATTTTATGTATATTATAAAGAGAAAAGATTATTCTTGAAAATAAATTGAAAAATTCTAAAATAAGATGAAGATGTAAATTTTAATTTTTATAATATTAAAAACATTAGTATTTGTTAATTAAAATTCAAAACAAAACATTGATTTTTCTATTTCAATAAAATAGTTTTTTTTTACTTACTTTTATCATTTTTACTTCTTATTTATTATATACAAGCTTTATAATGGTTTAATACTAGTTGAACCTTCAAAACTTTTCTTTGATCAGTTCGATATCTAGTCTAGTTTTTAAAACATTGGTTATATGTCTTCATGCCTCCACATCAGAATTCAAACACTTATAATATTTATGTAACTTGAAACTCCAATCCCTAGTCCTTTGTTTCAATAATGAAGTAAAACGATTTGAACATTTGAGTTTCCAATATCCACAACATTCAATTTTGAATGTGATTAACAAGCAAAAATGTTATTATTCTCAAATTTATTGAAACAATGTTATATAAAATTAAAGATTTTGAATAATTACTGCAATTTTTTCCAATGCATTTTTAAGCAACATTTGTTCCTTCAAGTCCTTAACATGTTTTAGACAAGGTGGTTATGCTCTTTAATAATTCCTAATTCATTTGACAATTTCTCATATTGGACTTTGTATCTAGGACGACCTTGTTGAGCATCAACATGTATGGATAACTTGCAATTCATTGTAACATTCATTCGTTGCAATTCATAATCTGTAGTCTTTGCTTTACCTCTTTTATAGTATTGGCATTGGAAACTAACAATAAATGGATATAACTAGAAAATGTTTAAACTATGAAAATATATATTAGAGTATAAGTATACTTGAAGGCATAAAAAATCACAAACTTGTGTTACTAGCTTTATGATTGTTTGAGGCATAATGATATTGTTATGTATGATTTAAAAGCAGAATTTTGTTGTTGCTATATTATGGCACTGTACTAAAAGATGTTATGTTTTCTATTATAACAAAAGGATATGATAAGAAAATGTTTCAACTATAAAGAAATATATTAGAGTATATATATACTTGAAGGCATAAAGAAATTTCAAACCTACATTACTAATTTAACTGTTGCTTGAGGCATAATGTTGTTATTGTCTAGGAATAAAATTTCTGGCATCAATTAACTAATTTGGTTGAAATTGCACATTACCGCATTTTGAATTTTTTTATAGTTGTCACCTTCTTCCCTTTGTTTTTACCAGGTGTCGTAATGTTGGATATCTATAAAAAAAATGTGGACATCATATAAAAAATTAAATATAACAAATATGAAATAAAATAAAGAAAAATCAACATTAAATCGTCATAATCAAGATATATTCAATCATCATAATCAAGATGTATTAAATCATCATAATCAAGATCTTCAAAATTATCATCATTAATCACTTTAGTAAGATAAATGAGACCAGTTTATAATAAAACAATAAAAAGAGCACTTTCAAGATACATTCAATCTTCATAATCATGATCATCACAATCATCACCATTAATCACATTAATATTTGAATCTTTATTGATATTATGTTAAGCTAAAGTATCATCATTGTCATATAATTTAATCTCAAAATAGTCGTCATCCTCTTTTATGACAAGATTTCCTTATACTTCATTTGCTTTTAATATTTTGGGATCAACATCTCTCCTATAGAATAATGATATATACTCATTGTTAATTTCAAGTCAAACTTCTACATAACTTGTCAGTAACTACCCCATATAGTGTCATTGAGAAAGAACACTTGCTTTACTTAACTTGCAAACACAAATGGTTATCCTAAGTGTCCTTATCATCTTTATACACATATTCATCAAAAATGTGGTCATAACACGTATTCAAAAGCAAGTTCTAACATAAACAAACTAGATTGATAACACACAACAAAAAGATACGTATGAGCATAAATCTGATGAATATTTTTAGGCTCAAAGCTCATATAGGTGTCAAAACAGCATCAAGTCTTGTATACTTTCTTTCAACAAAACCAATTAAATACTTAAAATAATTTAATGAAAGCACTAATCATGTTTATCTCTCTCATACATTATTTCTTTAAAAAAAATGTACCCTAGCTTAAGGTTTATTTATTAATAACAACTAAAAGATTATGAGCTTATCATGAGGAATAATCAATATATTAATCATAGTATCATGAGTCCAAGCAAAAATCACAAAGTTCATTATAATATAAGCGAACGCTTCCCCATGCCTAAATTATATATTGTCCCTAATGTATGCACAAGACACTAACATCTCATAAAAAATCATCAAAAATAAAACACAGAGTAGAAGAATTCTTTGAGTTGTGAGCATCTAAAAGGAGATGTACTATGGTGTTGGTGGGCATGGAGGTACCACGTGACACATAACTAAATTATCTTTTTTTTTTCTCAATCTATCATATCCTTTGGCTATTCAAACACATTCCGATAAGTACTTATGCAGTTAGATTTATCGTAAATATTCCTTTCACTATTGTCCTAGTAGTTTTTGGTAAGGGCCCTAGTATATGATCTCATCACTGGATGATTAACATTGAAGTCCACCCTTTTTTCCTTGTTGGTATTTCTTCCTTTCTTTAAAGAACCTATCTTGGTAGGGAAAAGAGAACATAGATGTGCTAAAACTACTACTATTATGAACTAAATTAAAATGAATATTGTTTGCCTCTTATTGTATAATACCTGCCTATATATAGGCAAAAGAAAGACAATATTTGAAAACAATTCCTAACTAAATTAGAACTTTAATTAGGTGGCATTACTAAAAAAACTTAAACTTTTAATTAGGTAACAATAATAACAAAAATTAAATTCCTAGTAATACTTAAACTCCTAACTAGGTAGTAATATTAACAAACTCCTAATTAGGCAGTAATACTAACAAACTCAAATTCCCAGTAATAATAACAAACTTAAACTCCTAGCTAGGTAGTAATACTAATAAACTTAAAATACTAATTAGGTAGTAATACTAACAAACTTTAAAACTCTTACAATGGTAACTTCTTCCAACAAAAGTATCCACATCATTACTCCCCTCCTCAACACCAAGCTTGCCCTCAAACTCAAACTCAGGATATGCCAGTGATGGTATGCAAAGAAATTTATGAATCATTGTCCTCCTCCTTGGTCTATTTTGTTGTGTCTACTACCTCAATCCAACAAAGTTTCTTACAATTATGCCCTGCTGAATAAGGTTCATCACAATTGCAGCATAACCCTATCTCACGTCTTTCTGCCATCTCAACCCAGGTTAGCCTTCTTATCATAGGAGGTGTTATCACACTGCTCGAACTTACAGATGATGTCTTGCTGCCAAAACTACCCTTGCTGCTTTGGAGGTTGATGGTGTAGCAAAGGAGTTTTGCAGCTCCCAAGAGTTCCATAAGGTAGTGGCTTTCTTACTTCCCATAATTTGTGTAAATTGCATCTTCCTCTAATATGCTCTTGCCAAGTTTATGGCAACTCCAAATTGATAGGTATCTACATGTCAACATCAATTCTTAGTCCATCAATAAGTCCGGCTGTAAATAAATTAACCTGAAGATCTTTAGGAAGGCCTACTGTCCTTGCTAAAAAAATTTGAAATTGATTTAGATACTCCTCCACACTCCCTGTTTCATATTTGCTAGCTCTCCAATTGGATTTTACTCAAATGGGATCCAAACCTTAAGTTAAAATGCTTCTTAAACATTTCCCAATGTAAGACTAGCTCCTCTTGCTCAAATTGAAACTACCAAATTATGCCTACTCAATTAGGTCGAAAGCCATTAATCTAACCTTCTCGTATGTTGGAGTCCTTTGAGCTAAAAAGAATTGCTCGCATCTATGGAGTCACCCAATAGGTCTTTGGATCCATCGTATATAGGAAATTCCATCTTAGAATAACATGGCACAGTGTGAGATCCTGAACTCCCTTCACATCTTTCTTCTCTCCTAGATGGCGCTGTCTTACTACTTCTCTCAGCCCCTCTCGATCCTTCCCTGCTCCTCTCCTAGCTGAACCTCTCCATCATCTGAACTAGGCCATCGAACTTTTCCTACATCTCCACAAAACATTGGTCTATATATTGATATAAGGTTGTCAGCTTTGGAGTGGAATTATTGGTATTGTCCATGACGAGCGACTTTGATACCAAGTTGGTAAGGGCCCTAGTGTATGATCTCGCCACTAGACGATTAATAGTGAAGTCTACCTTTTTTCCCTTATTGGTATTTCTTCCTTTCTCTGAAGAAACTATCCTGGTAGAGAAAAGAGAACAGATATATGCTAAAACTACTGTTATTATGAGCTAAATTAAGATGAATATTGCTTGCCTCTTATTGTATAATATTAAGGAAAACAAAGTCCTACCTAAATTAGGACTCTAATTAGGTAGTAATACTATCAAACTTAAACTCCTAATTAGGTAGTAATATTGACAAAAGTTAAACTCCTAGTAATACTTAAATTCCTAACTACACAGTAATACGAACAAACTCCTAATAGGTAGTAATACTAACAAACTTAAACTCCTAATTAGGCAGTAATACTAATAAACTTAAACTACTAGTTAGGTTGTAATACTAACAAACGTTAAACTCCTACGATGGTAACTTCTTCCAACAAAAGTATCCACTTCAGTAACTTTGGAGCATCCCATAATTGTAACAATTATAAACAGAAAACTAATTCAAAAAAATAATAGAAACAACCTAATAATAACTAAAATGTAAATTAAAATGAAAGAAACTAAAAGTAATTAATAAAATTAAGTAAAATAAATAGAACATTAGAACAGTAATAGTGGGTGTTGGTGTGGTGAACGTGGGATGTTGCTAAGCGGTACACTAGTTGGAGCGAGATGGGGTTGAGTTAGTGTGTTTGGTTCTTTGGTGGATTGTGTTGTTGTGGGGTGTTGTTGGTGATATTTCTTGCTTCTATTGGTTGGTTGGGTATGCATCTATTAAGGTTGTTATGTTGGAGTTGAGTGGCTTTTGTGTTGAGTTGAGTGGCTTTGGTGTTGCTAATGAGTTGCGTGATTGACTAGAGCTACCTTATGATGTTACCTGTTAAAAGAGAAACAAACATATTAAGGTTTTTGTTTTATTGTTATTGTTTTCTTTTCTATAAAAAAATTATAAAATAATTTAAATAATTAATTTTTATTTTATTAATGACGATTTTTTAATTTTTTGTTTTTATTAATATTATTTAAATAAAATAAAATAAAATAGGTAAGTTTCTTTAAAACCCAAACAAACTTCTAACATTTATAAAATGTGATCATGGCTTACGAATGTTAGTATTATGAAATTTTTGGACTTTCATATCAATTAAATGATAGTAATAAGTTTAATGAAAAAAGCTAGTCTAAATTAAATAATTAAGATAGCTGCAACTATTCAACTTAGTTTTCTTATTTATTATATGAGAAATATGCAAATTCATAAATAAGCTATTTGCTACTTATATCAATCCTTCATGACAATTATAGATAATCGAATTTATAGATAGCTATAGAATAATCAACATCAAATTAATTTGTCAAATCAATCAATATTAATTATTCAAGAAGTATAAGAATATAAAATAAGAAATACTTGAATTAAAGCGTGAACATAAGTTTAGAATAAAACCTCACAAGGGTATAACTAGAGTTTCAAATCTTCAAAATCAGAATATTTGGATTTAGCCATATATGACATTAATTCCAACACCAAAAATAGAAGAAAGATGAAAGATTGAAAGAAAACTCAAAAGAAACAAAAAGAAAATGGTGAAGAGGTAAAAGACGTGTTTTCCTACTCAAACCCTACTCTTCTTTTATCTTGTAAAGATTCCTATCTTAAATAAATCCAAATCCCTACATAATAAGGATGGAAAGAAGCTTCCTAATTGAATTACAACTCTTTACATGAATCTGGCATTAGGTGTGATCTCTCCGTATCCACTGCAGTAATCTGTCTAGTTTTTCCAAAATTCGTGATTGTCACCAATAAAGCTCCAAGTTGATGCAACCTTCACTTTTTATCTCCTAAAATAAAATAAACAATCATTTTCTTATTTAAACACCAAAATATATCCAAAACAATTGTGTAATTAATTCTTCTTTTGACTAGTAGAGTACATCCGGGAGAATAGGGAGTTCGAAGACCATCAATAGGAGAATGGCAAAATGAGGCCAATGAACAATAAATGTATTAACTATTGCCCTTGGGCCTCAAATCATAATTTTATCAAAAAGATGGAACGAAAGAAAATGCAGAAAAAGATCAGGTTGAACAGACATTACCTCAGCCACATAATACCACGAGACGTTGCTATTTCCCCAGAGTATTGAAATATCTAAGAGATAATATCTGCTGAAGGCCCTACAATTAGGTAAATTCTCGATTCCTTCCATTGAAGCACAAGCCTTGAAATCTAGTTAAACTGAAAGAAGAAAGGAAACAGTAAAAATTGAGCCATTTATATGGAAAAAGTACCGTCTATCAACATTCAGCCACGTGCATGATTTAATCTCATTCACTCCCAGAAGTCTTCACCAGATATGGATGCCAAAAACTACCAGAAGCAATATGCTCTACTATATGAGGAGGAAATGTTATGGAAAAGCCAAACCGTTAAGCCCAAATAAAAATTATCAGCCAGAAATGTAATAGGACAGTGACTTAGAAAGGACAAAGATATACCGGTTTAGGAGCACTTCTGGATTGTATGGAAATAAGTTCTTCTCGTGAAGCTTTTCAACAGAATCTTTTAGAGAAAGCAAACAAACTTTGGCTTCCTCAAACGGTTGTGCTTTGGTTTTATACTGTTTGCAGTTTTGTCCAAAATCTCTCTCATTTCCCAAAAGGGATGATAGAACATCTTGGTCTCTTATAATTACAGATGATAGCTCCACATGAAAATCAGAGCCCTCCAATGTAACTTTTCTTCTTTTGCTTGATGATTGATTTACAACTCCCTCAACCATACAAAAGTTCCTAAATGATTGCCAAGAATTGCATACTATTCGCAAACACCTAGAAAGGAGCATCGTAAAATGAGAATCATAAGTATGCCAAAAAGTTAACATTTCCCACACATGATATGACCACAAACTCGCTATAATCTAACATTAGCATTCAGACAGTAAGCAACTAAAAGACATACCTTAGCAGATATTCCGCACAACTAATCCCGGTATCTCTAGAAATGAGGTAATCAAGAAGCACTTGGTGATCATAATGAAGCTGCAAGACAACAAGGAGTAAATATGTTTTAAAGACCGCAGGACAAAGTTTGATTATTCACTTAGCTTTATCAAGGCTGAAGTCACACATCTTCTTTCCTATTCGGTGGAGTTTAGAGACATCAAAACCATGAATAGAGACTTACCTCCGCAAGAAATAGATGGAAGAGGCATACAGGGTTAAATAGGTTTGAAATGTGGGAAAGAGCATCTCTTTTCACATCCTGAAATGTCCATCTTACTCCATTTAATCTGCATCATGATTAAATAATCGATTAGGCACCCAAAAGGATCACCACTAACTATGGTGAACTATGATAGTCTAGTGCTTACTGCTCTTCACTACATGGTACACTAAGCAGTTGTAAAAGCACCTTAAATAACATATCGTCCTGCAGTTAATGAAGAAAGGAAATTAGCATGAAGTGGCCCAACTAGAGTATATCTTATGAATCGAGAATAAGCTGCATTTAAGGGGAAAAAACCCATATGACACTAAAGAAATGATGAAAGAATGATCTGGTACAACTTTGCTGGCAAACCTCATGCATGTATAAGTGGAGGAAAGATTGGGCAAAGCCTGAACATTTCTCCAAATACATTTCAATGACCCCAAGCTTTTTGGACGGAAATTTTTCTTGAAGCCACTCAGAGAGGTCTAATAATCCCTTTTTCCGAATACAACAGATCAGGTCTGTGGATGAGTTAGCTGTCAAGCCAGAGTCAACAGTTGCACATATGCATTGCTTGCTTGAGTTTATCATAGTTAAGCAGCATCTCAGAAAAAGAAGAACAACCTGCCTCTGTAAATGAAGGGAACAGATGCTGCCTGCCTCGACATCATAAAGACTCCATTGAAAAGGTGAGTCTTCAAGATATTCATCCCGAGCGGACTTGAGTTCAGTTATTGGCCTTTTAAGAAGCTCTTCAAAGTAAACATGAAGAAGTTGCAACCATGAGACAAGTATAGAGCAATCTAGCTGGGATTGATAACTGAGCCTCAGCATTAACATCTGGAGAACAATTTTCACTTGAAGTAGTCAAAATGACATGATATACAATAATGACAGACAAATATGGATGACATATATGATGACGTGCAAGACAAAATACAGAAGGTAAAAAGAAATCAATTTTAGCTGTATGATGGCATTCATCACGAAATGAATTCAGGATTTCCTAGGAAACAATTTTTCAGTTCATCCTCTATTTAGTATTTAAATGTACTCAGCCTCCATACCAGAAGTTTATGTTTGAAATACTGAGAGATGGAGATCTTCAACCTGTTCCCTTGCTTCCCGAGGCACCACGATAAAAGTTTAGGCACAAGATTGATGATTTTGTCAAGAAATAAATCATGATCCTTAGTACCAGCCATAGCTTTTAAACAGCTGCTTTGTTCAGCCAATGAACAGAGGAATTGAATGAGAAACCCTAGAAAAACAACTTTCGACTCCTCATCACTGCTTCCGAAAAATAAATCATCTGAAATCTGCACATTGTTTTTGGGAGTACCTCTGCTTTGACAAACATGATTCATGAGTGAAATAAAGGAAGTGATGGAGCCCAAGAACAATTCAAGGCATTGATCATCATGCTCCTCTTTCAAATATTTCAATATGTTGCGTAAAACACGAATAATCCCAGCTGCTGTGGACCAGTTACCATTTTTCAATTTAGACATCAACACAACAAAAGCGGATGAATCACAAAATGTGCTATCCAATCCATTCATATACATTAAAGGTGGCAGTGCACAAGACAACAAACTGGCCATCAGCAATCCCAGACATATACACAAGGAATGAATATAAGAACCCCATTCACTTCCCTGAACAAAGACAGAAGCCAAGTTAAGGAGACATGAATAAACAACATGCAGTAAAAAATAAGCCACTAATCACCAACCATTACTTACACAAGAAGCCACAAACTCGGAAATGGCTACAAGAATGTTGCCAGCCAAATGTCGTAGGTATGGACTCTCAACGGCCAAGAACGGTATCTGTCATCTAGGAAATGTTAAAAGGGTCGCAGACTCACATGACCAGAATTTTGGAGAAAGTCTAAATCAAGCCTTCACCAACTAGTAAAACCTACAAGAGAAGCAATAGAGCTCACCAAATCGGCTAATATCTTAGTCATAGAGTGGCGTCCCTCAATTTCAATCAACTTTGACTCATCGGAACAAGTCCCTTCACAAAGAGTTTCAGAACCTATCTCCTGATGGAAATTGTCAAGTTATCAAATAACTTGTTTTTAAGTTGAGAGAGGAATAGAAGCTAACTATACTTACCTCATCGGTGTCAGAACTGTCGAGTTCACGAATCCATATCTTGATTTCTCTTGACACCTGAAGACAGATTCAATTAAACAAAAGCAGCCAATAAAAAGTTGGTGTTTGTTTGTAGAGATAATGATAACCTGAGAGAGAGCGATGAGAAGATGCCTCTCTTTCTTTTTGGTCAAAGAAACCGCCTCCTGTTCCTCGAGCTGGGATTCATCATTCAGATTCAATCATCAACCCTTAGTTCATAAATAGTTAAAAGTAAAAAACACAAGAAGATGACGAACTGACGATGTGCGATTGGAGGCAGTTTTCAATCAGACGGCCGATTCGGCAGAATTTTGGCATTCTCCGCGGTATGATGAGAATGCGGTAACCTTCTTAAAACGTTGTGTTTTAGATCGTGACAGGCGGTAATATAGTTTTACTACTTATATGACCACCACTCGGAGCTTGCGAACCTTAATACAGAGATGCACCACCGTCACTTCACTCAGGGAAGCGCGTCAGCTCCATGCTCTGATACTAACCACGACAAACCTACCCACCTGTCCTCAGTCTCCGTATCTCGGCAACAATCTTCTCTCCATGTATACTCGTTGTTGGTCTTTCGGAGACGCTCGACTTCTGTTCGATGGAATGCCCCACAAGAACCTTGTTTCCTACAATGCACTCATTTCAGCATATGCTAGAGATAGTACTCGTCGGGTTTTGTGTATGGAGCTGCTTACCCAGTTGGCGGTTCAAGGAATGAGACCTAATGGATCGACTTTCACGAGTTTGCTGCAAGCTTGTTGCTTTCTTGAGGATTGGTTTATGGGCGTGTTGGTTCATGCTCAAGTTATTAAATTTGGGTTCTTGAGTTACGTTTATGTTCAGACATCGTTGCTTGGGATGTACTCGAATTGTGGGGATTTGGGTTCCGCATGTAAGGTTTTCTGCTCTGCAGAAGAAAAGGATGTTGTGTTGTGGAATAATATGATCTTCGGAAACTTGAAGAATGAGAAGATAAAGAACGGGCTTTGCCTATTTGGTACAATGGTGAGGTCAGGGACTAGTCCTACCCAGTTCACGTACTCAATGGTATTTAGTGCTTGTAGCAAATTGGGATATCTTATTTCGGGAAGAGTTATCCATGCCCGAGTTGTCGTACTGAACGTGCTAGCTGATTTGCCTTTACAAAATTCATTGCTCGATATGTACTGCAGTTGTGGTGATAAAATATCTGCTTTCAGCGTCTTTAGCAGGATTGACACTCCGGGTTTAGTTTCTTGGAACGCCATGATTTCTGGGTGCGCAAGAAGTGGAGAGGGTCAGGAAGCTATGGGCCTATTTGTCCAGTTGCTCAGAGAGTCTCGTCATAAACCTGATGAGTATACTTTTGCAGCCATTATTTCATCAACTGGCACATTTCCGGCTACCAACTATGGAAAACCACTTCAGGCACAAGCTGTGAAAGCGGGGTTGGAAAGTAGTGTCTTCGTCGGGACTACATTATTGTCGATGTACTTTGGGAATGGAGACCCTGAGTCTGCTGAAAAGGTTTTCAATCTGATTAAAGAGAAGGACATAATTCTCTGGACTGAAATGATTGTAAATCATACTAGATTGGGTGATGGGGAAAATGCAATAAAGATTTTCGGCAAAATCTATAGAGAAGGCCATAAGAGTGACAGCTTTGCGCTTAGTGGGGCTTTAAGTGCATGTGCTGACCTTGCAACCTTAAAGCAAGGAGAGATGATACATTCCCTAGCCGTAAAAACAGGATTTGATACTGACATGTGTGTCAATGGGAGTCTAGTAGATATGTATGCCAAAAATGGCTACCTTCAAGGTGCTAGATCGGTATTTTCTCAGGTTTCGGATCCAGATTTGAAGTGCTGGAATGCATTGATTGACGGGTATAGTCAACATGGAAAGGCTGAGGAAGCAATAACGCTCTTTGGGGAGATCACAGGACGTGGTCTAAAGCCCGATCATGTAACATTTTTGTCTTTACTATCAGCTTGCAGCCATTGTGGCTTGGTTGAATGTGGGAAGTCTTTGTGGAGTTGTATGAAAGAAAATGGTATAATTCCTGGACCTATGCACTATTCTTGCATGGTGACTTTATTAAGCCGTGCAGGATTATTGGAAGAGTCGGAAGAATTGATAAAGCAATCATGTTTCAGGGAACAGCATTTAGAGCTTTGGAGGACCCTGCTAAGCTCATGTGTATATAGAAGGAATTTGGCAATTGGGGTTCGTGCAGCAGAACGAATCCTAAGTTTAGACCCAGAAGACAGTGCAGCTAATATATTGCTTTCAAATCTATATGCTGCTGCAGGGAGATGGGATGGTGTAGCAGAAACCAGGAAAAAGATGAGAGGATTGATGTTGGAAAAAGGCCCTGGACTAAGCTGGATTGAGACCAAGAAAGACATACATGCGTTCTCTTCATGCAATCAATCCAACTCAATAATGGATAAAGCTTCAAACGAGGTACTTAGACTACAAGGAAACATGATAGAATTGGTGATAAAAGAATCTGACCTGTTGGAGATATGCACTTAGTCTGCAGAATTAGTCTTTAGGAAAGTTTTATATTTTGCTTGATTTTAGGAAATCAGTTTAGATATTATTTTTCTTAGTTGTTCCGATTTATGCTAAAATGTAGTTTGGTTGTTATGTTTTATCTCTATATAAATTTAATGATGAAAAAGTAGTATTGTGAAAAGTTTTCACATCATTTAAAAGCTGACCTTTTCTTATATCTGTTTTTCTATATCACGATCTCAACTACAGAGTGGTATCAAAGCTTTTATCTTGAGGGACCTGTAAGATTGAGTGATAAAAATGCAAACTTTCATAATGGAGGTAGATACAATATCATCTTTCAGTCAGGTTGCTCCACATGGTTAAAATTACCAAGCATGGGTTGTGAGGATGACAATCTACCTTGATGCATTGGATCTTTGGGAGGGCTGTAGACGAAGATTATGACGTTCCACCCCTGCCAGCAAATCCAACGGTGACATAAATGAAGAGTCATAAGGAGAGAAAGAATAGGAAGTCAAAGGCCAAAGCATTCTGTTCTCGGTCGTTTCAAACACGATATTTACAAGGATCATGAGCTTGCAGTCAACCAACGACACATGGGACTACCTCAAGGAGTACCAGGGCAATGAAAGAACCAATAACATGTAACTCCTTAACTTGATCAGTGAGTTTAAGATGGTAAAGATGGAGTCAGAAACGATTAAAGACTACTCTAACAAGCTGTTGAGCATTGTGAGGTTGTTTAGGTGAGGAATTTTTTTTATGAAAGAATTGTTCAAAAAATTCTTGTTACCTTGCCTGAAAAATATGAGTCCAAAATTTCTTCTTTAGAGGAGTCTAAAGATCTGCCAAGCATATCCTTGGCAGAATTGGTTAATACTTTACAGGCTCAAGAACAAATAAGGATGATGAGGAAAGAAGAAACTATGGAGAATGCTTTCAAAGCCAAATCATAAAGTTCTGGAGAAGGCAAATACAAGAAAATCAAGGACAAGAAGAGCAACAATTCCTGCAACGATAACAAAAATAATGCAAGTTCACCTTGCCCATATTGCAAGAAATTGAAGCATATGCCAAAGAGGTGTTGGTAGAGGCCTAATATCAAGTGTAGAAAATGTGGCAATACGGGACACATAAAGAGGGTCTGCAAATCACAACAATCTGAAGTAGCAAAAGTGTCCACATAACTACAAGAGGAAGAACAACTTTTCGTGGCAACGTGTTTTGCCACCAATAATAGCTTAAGTGCTTCCTGGTTGATAAACAGCAACTGCTCCAACTACATGACCAACAATCAAGCTCTTTCCACATAGATTGATAAGACTCTCATTTCCAAAGTAAAAATCGGTAATGGAAAGTTCATATTAGTCAAGGGAAAAGAAACAGTGGCTATTGAAAGCTTGAAAGGTTTAAAGTACATTACTGATGCCTTATATAGGCCTAACATTGATCAAAACTTGCTTAATGTGGGACAGCTAGTTGAGAAAGGCTTCAAAGTTATTTTTAAAGACAAGTGGTGCTTGATCAAGGATGCAAGTGGCAAAAATGGGTTTAAAGTGAAGATGAGAGCCAAGAGTTTAAATTTGAGGCAGGAGGAGTATGCAGCACCTACAAGTCTTGAAAGTAATGCAGAATTGTGGCATAAAAGACTTGGGCACTTTCATCATGCTGGACTTCTTTATATGCAGAGAAATAACTTTGTAAAGGGTTTAGCGGTGTTGGAGGATGAACTAACTAATTGTGTGGCTTGTCAATATGGAAAGCAAGTTAGAAAACCATTTTCTCAATCAGCCTGGAGAGCATCACACAAGCTTTAACTTGTGCATACCGATGTTGGAGGACCGTAGGCAATTCCATCCTTGAATGGTAATAAATATTATATTGTCTTTATAGATGATTATACTAGATTAATATTATATTGTCTTTATAGATGATTATACTAGATTTTGTTGGATTTATTTTCTTAAACCGAAAGCTAAAATTGCTAGTATATTTTGGAAGTTTAAATCTTGGGTGGAGATCAAAGTAATTGCAAGCTACGCATAATAAGATCTGACAATGGGAAAGAGTACAAAAATGAAACTTTTAACAAGTTTTGTAAAGGAGCAGGTATAGAGCATCAACTCACAATACCTTACACTCCATAACAAAATGGTGTAAGTGAGAGAAAAAAATTGGAGTATTATAGCGATGGCGAGGTATATGCTTCATGAAAAGGAGTTGCCAAAGAATCTTTAGGTAGAAGCTGCAAGCACTACAATTTTCTTGTTAAAAAGGCTGCTAACTAGAGCAGTGCAAGGAAAAACACCTTTTGAAGCCTGGTTCGGTTATAACCCGACTTACAAAATTTGAAAATTTTTGGTTGCCTCTCTTTTTCTTATGTGCCATAGGTGAAACGAGATAAACTTATTAAGAAGGCAAAATCAAATATTTTTGTTGGATATAGCAGCACTTCCAAAGCTTATAGAATTTTCCAACCACATAATGGGAAAAATATTGTAAGTCGAGATGTCAAGTTTATGGAAGATAAACAATGGAATTGGGAGGAATCATTGGAAAATCAATTGCCAGATAATTCACAGTATCTCGATGACAATATAGATGATGTCCTAGTTCCTGGCACAAGACCTATGTTTGATATCTATGAAAGAAGCAATGTTGTTGTCTTTGAGCCTACTGAATTTAAAAAAGCTCATAAGAATGACAAATGGGCTGGAGCCACGAGAGAAGAGCTTCGTATGATCGAGAAGAATGACAATTGGGAGCTGTTAAACAAACATCAAAACAGCAAGATCATTGGAGTGAAATGGGTTTACAAAACAAAATTCAATGCTAATGGTTTTGTGAACAAATACAAAGTCAGATTAGTTGTGAAGGGGTACCACCAAGTTTTTGGGGTAGGTTTTTCAAAAACTTTCATCCTTATTGCACGCTTAGACACTATCAAGATGTTGTTGGCCTTAGCAACACAAAAGGATTGGAAGGTTTTCCAGTTGGATGTAAAGCCAATTTTTTTGAATGGTTATCTTTAAACAGATATTTTGAACAACTAGAGAGATTTCTAATCAAGGGACAGAAGGGGAAAGTTTACGGATTGAGAAAAGCTTTATACGGCCTTAGGCAGGCTCCCAAGGCCTGGTACAACAAAGTTGATTATCTTCAAAGTTTGGTTTTGTTAAAAGTCTAAGTGAAGCCACTTTATATGTGAAGAAATCAAATACTAAATAAATTATAGTGTCTATTTATATTGATGATCTACTTGTTATAGGAAACAATGTAAAGCTTGTGGGTTAAAGCTGAGATGTTCAAAGCCTTTGAGATGACAGATCTCGGTTTATTGACATATTTTCTAGGTATGGAGGTGAAGTAAGGCCATGATGGAGCCTTCATATGTTAAAAAAAGTTTGCAAAGGAAATACTTAAGAAATTTAATATAGATGATTGCAAACGTATCAGCACACCAATGAATCATGAGAAGTTTAGCAAAGAAGATGGAACTGAAAAGGTTGATGAAGGGCTATACAGGAGTATGATCAATTGCTTGATGTCTCTCACATCCACAACACCAAACATAATATTTGCAGTAAACTTGCTATGAAGGTTTATGAATTGTGCTAGTGAAGTGCATTTTGTAGCTGCTAAAATTATTTTAAGATATATCAAATACACAACAGATTATGTCATTAAGTATTCTTGTTGTCATAATTTCCAACTCCAAGGATTTTCTAACAGTGATTGGGTAGGTTCTATTGAGGACATGAGAAGCATAATCGACTTTTATTTCAACTTCAATTCAGGTGTTTTCTCATGGAGTTCAAAAAAGTAAGATGTGGTTGCTCAAAGTACAACAAAGGCAGAGTTTGTTGCAGCTAATGTTACAATGAACGAAGCAATTTGGATTAGAAAAGTACTTGCAGATTTGCACATGAAACAAATTGAACCAATAGAGATTTTGTAGATAATCAAGCTGTTATTGCAATCTCAAAGGATCCTATTTTTCATCGAAAAATTGAGCACTTGAACATCAAGTTGTATCACTTAAGAGAAGAGCAGAAAGCTGGTGAGATCAAGTTGATTTATTGCAAGACAGAGGAGCAAATTGCAGATTTAGTGACCAAAGCCCTTCCAAAAGCAAGATTTGAAGATTTAAGAAACAAGTATCTGCAAGTACTAAGGCAAGGAGGAGATTGTTGGAGATATGCACTTAGTATGGAGAACTAGTCTTTAGGAACGTTTTATTTGTTGCTTGATTTTAGGAAATCAGTTTAGATATTAATTTTCAAAGTTGTTAAGATTTATGCTTAAATGTAGTTTGGTTGTTATGTTTTATCCTATATAAATTTAATGATGAAGAAGTAGTATTATGAGTATTTTCCACGTCATTTAAAAACAAGCTTTTTCTTATATCTATTTTTCTACACCACGATCTCAACTACATGACCCAATGATCGATTCTTCATTGTGGGTAGAGACTATATGCATGCAAGGATTTGGACTTATTGTACTGAACCCCCTAGGTTTAAAGCATTAACGCTAAAACGTGGGCAGCCTTAAGGAGGTTGACAATTATAGAGACAGTTGAGACAAAGTCAAAGAATTCACTTCCCGACCCAATGGATCAAAACTCCACCTCTGATTCAAGTAATTAGTATAGATGCCTTAAGATGTCTGAATTTCCTCCAGAGGGTGTTATTAGCATTACAACTCTGAAGAAGGAACAAGGAAAGGTGGAAAAGAGCTTTGTCATCAAAAAAGTTTTGGATGTGGGGTTATGCAGAATCAGAGGATAGCAACAATTACTCTTCTTAATGCAAGTCCAGAAGTAAAATGTGCTTTCTATATTGTTCTTTTCTAATTTAATCTTCTTCTGGAGTAGATTGCTATAATTGACTTTTAGAGAGTACCATGTTAAGTAGGAAAATGTAATCTCGAATTTGATACATCATACCTCTCGCATTTGACGTTTCCATAGTTGTGGTATAGCTGATTCACTTATTGCATTGTTCAACTCTTTGGTTCTTCTCTGAGTATCACATCCACCATATCAAGTTCTCCCAAAATAGGAAAAATGCTAACCAAGTTTCAGACAGGCCTGTTGCCTTTATCATGCTAGATAACAAGCTTTCGAATGTTTTAAGCGCGAAAAAAAGGAAACAATAACATGAATGACCAAAACATATGAACTTTCAGAAGTCCCTATACATTAGGACCCTTACAATTATGACTAGTCAGCTGGAAACACACATGTTCATTCAAATTTCTCATATTTTAGGTCCAAAACCAATCCACCAACAACTCTTGACCTTGTCAACTTCCCTAAGCTAATTAGCAAACAAGACAAGTTCTAAGTCAGGCAGCTAATGCTGGGAACTCAGTTAAATTTATGTACCATTGAAAAGAAAATAATGGAACAAAGTTTCTGCTGGAAACTTGCCTATTAAATAGGTAGAGGTATGTGCTCCTTAGCAAATTAGTTTAGGAAAATAAGGGAGCACAATCAACATGTGCATAAGTACGACAGATTAAGACAAAAGAGGAAACACTAGTGTGAAAATGTAGTAGAGAAATAAGAACAAAAATGACTAAGGTTTTGAGTCATTCTTAACACCCTCCCTTGATTCAAGCCAGCAAACTCCTAATAGTTATCTTAAATACTTATGTTTGTTTCTCGGTTGAGATTTTATCATAATATCTATAATTTGTTCATTTGTACTTTAAAAATTATAGTTCCCTCAATAATAAGATCCTTCATTAAGTGAGCCCTCCTTATGTCAACATACTTTGCATACCACTATTTGTCATTATGATAGTTACATTTTTGTAACGGTAAACTTTACTTGCCTTACACCGGTCTTGGTCAAGAACAACCATCAGTCGTCTAAGCTAAATTGCTTGACATGTTAAAGAAGTGGCTGCCATATACTCAGTTTTTAAAGATGACAAGGCTGTGGTAACTTGTTTTCTTGAGCTCCAGGAACTAGCTCCTGACCTAAGACTAAATATGTAGCATAAGGTGTTCTTCCTATCATCTATGCATCTTGTTCAATCACTATCAGTAAAACCAATCAATTTAAAAATTGGTGTATGAAAATATCATATTCCAAGATCCACGGTTTTAGCTTCATAGCACGTGATTCGTTTTTAAGTTCAAAGTGATGCTTGGAGTGAAAATGCAAGAATCTGGAGACCATTTTTACTAAGAATGTACTTGTTTATGTCAAGTAGATTAGACCATCTTCAAACACATGATTCGTTTTGTAGCTCAAAGTGATGCTTGGAGTGAAAATGTAGGAATCTGGAGACCATTCTTACCAAGAATGTACTTGTTTATGTCAAGTAGATTAGACCATCTTCATAGTCCACACCTTATTATGAGTAATCTTTTACCTCCAATCGTGTTTTATATTTTTGAATGCTCCCATCTACTTGTAACTTTATCCCAAAAAAACCATTTACTTTAATAGCCTTTTTTCCTTTGAGAAGATTCACCAATTCTTAAGTCTTGTTTCTTTCTATTATTGTAATCTTCATTCATGACATTAGTTCGTTCTTCTTTTTTGACTACTTCCTCTAAATTAATTGGAACGAAAATAAACATAACTTATGTTAATACTTAGATTTTGTTATTAATAGATCTTTTCTTTTATGGAAGAGTTTCATCCATTGAGCTTGATAAAGAGGAGCTGCTTTCTTAATTTGATGATGCTAAAGTGCTCGAGGGAGTTGAAATTAAAGGGGAGCCTAGAGGTGTTTGTGTTGATCTCTCATATAGCTATTCTTCTATACTTGTTAGAAATGATACAATTCCTTCTTTACTTTCATGTCAATCCTATCTCGTCTCTTTTATCAAAAATAACATTCCTGATTATGATAGCTTTTTAGTTGAAAGGATCATAAAGTCTATAGGATTTGGAGTTAGAACACTATTCCACAAAAACATATTTGATATATTTATCATCAAGTTTGTTATATTTGTGAGCATTGATTAAAGTATATGCAATACAACCCAAGATTCGCAGATGACTGATCGGTGTATGGTTGAGTCTTTAGATCACTCCCTTGGAAACCGAATCAAAAAAAAATTAATTCCAAGAATTGCAATATAGAGTGCAACCCCGGGTCGTCTCACTTAATTGAAACCTAGAGCAAATGATCTAACCTAGCCTAATTGTCATGAAATGTAAACTAAGTTAGTTAAGAGTGGAGTTTTGGATTGTTTTGATTAAACTAAATGCAAGAAAAGTGTATAAAAAGGGCATTTTTGGATTTTTGGGACATGAAAAGTGAAAACTCAAACAATGATCAAATGTGATAAAATCCTCTTGAAAACGAGCTTTGGCTATGATGGTTCTAAACAAATCTTTTTGGAGCGAAATTCACTAAGTTTTCGAATGATAAACCTTAAAGAACTCTTTAAGTCTAGGGTTTTAATCAATGAACTCCATTTCT
>JAOSBN010000177.1:30751689-30771721 GCA_027563595.1 Erythroxylum suave | reverse complement strand
ATGTTTTATTATGATGCCATTTGAAGTGAATGTAGTGATCGTTCGTAGCTCACCCTTATCGTAGGATATGTACCGGAATGACCTGAGGGCATTCCAGTGCATACCCTGCAGTAAGGAGGCACTACAGTTTAGTTGTGATAATTCTGGATATCAATTGTCCGAGGAGATCATTATTTGGGACTGTATTGGAAGTACTCACTGTATGTGAATTTGATTGAATAAGTGTTATTTGACATTATTATTGAGTGCCGAACCAAGGTCCGATGATAAGTGTGAATATAAATGTGTATAAAATAAATGATGCTTAACTGAATGTTGAATGTCGGACTTTGATCCGATGATTAAGATATATGACTGTACATTATGTGAGATGATTCATTTCATGACATTGATGTGCATGATCAGATAAAGGAATTATAACCAGAGTGACTATCCTGAGCTAGGCCCGATATCCACAAAGGATATGGGTAAGTTCCTGAAATAAGCCCAATATCTACAAGAGACATAGGTTAGTGTTTGAAATAAGCTTGATTGCCACAAGAGATATGGGTTAATACCTGAAACAAGCCCGGTATCTACGAGGGATATGGGACAATTAATAGGCACTCGGTTAGAACAAGATAAAAATGAAAGTAGAGTCTCATGTGCATTGCATATACACATCTTTACATGTATCATGTGAATGGTAGTAAAAAGTTATTGAATTATGTTTACCCAATGTTGTGCAACCTTGTATACATTTTGATGAGATGTATTATTAGATTACTCTGAAATGATTATATGAAATATTTGTATTCATGATGTGTTTATCAAAATATGTATATATATTGTGAGTTGGTATACACAATTAAAAGATGTGCTAATGAAATCGGATTCTGAATAACATGATATACATGTAAGTTTGGTTTTTATGTTCTGACATGGGTGAGCACATCGATGATGGTTCACTCGCTGAGTTTGCAATCTCATTAAAATTGCAATTTTGATTTTCAAGTGTTGAGGAGACCTAATTCTTAACGCAAACTTAGCGATCCGTAGTTGTCTAACTTGGGAATTAGAAATGGTCAAAGGTCTAGTCAGTTGATCCTGAAGAGTTTAGTTAGAATGCTTGATCCAGTATCCAATTTCATGTTGTACATATTGTATAGGGATGTGAACCTTCACATGTTATGTGTTGAGTATGTATGAACTATTAGTGTAATAACACATAAATTTTTATGTTTATGAATCAAATGCTTTCAATGAAATGACAATGTATGCTTATGTTCTACATTGTGCCCCGATAAGTGATGTGACTGCTCTAATATGCCATTCTCGCGGGGTGTGTGTGCCTGGATGTTCCTCAAAATGTCGGGCACATATCCTATAAGAGTGGTATGTTACAATATGTCTTATGACATAACTAATTACTTAATTTTTAGTGGGATATTGCACCAAACAAGTTGTGTTAATACGCCTCAACAAAATGGAGTTGCTGACCGTAAAAATCATGATTTACTTGAGAAAACTCGAGCCATTATATTGCAAATGAGTGTTCTAAAGTCTTTTTAGTCTTATGGAATACTTATTGCCTCTTATCTTATCAATTGCTTACCTAGTTAAGTGTTGGATTTTCAATGTCCTCTTGAAGTGTTGTAGGATAAAAAACTAGAGATATCTCATTTAAAGATATTTGGTTACACTTGTTTTGTGCATTCGCCAATGACTCAACGTGATAAGCTTGATCTACAAGCAGTGAAGTGTGAATTTCTGGGTTATTCACAAATAAAGAAAGGATACAAATGTTATGATGTTGTGATAAAGAAACTTTATATTACTCGAGATGTTCAGTTTATTAAAACCAGTCCATACTGTAATATACCACTTCCATAGAGCATATGCTTGAACATACCAGAGGATATTCGAAAACATACTTTATGAAAATGGTACATTAGGATAATCAAATTGACTTATTAAAGGCATCAAAGATATCATAAGCATTTTAAGTGTTCAATTACTCTCATTTCATTCATAAACATAAAAGTCACGTGCATTATTACAAATCAGAATCCATATATACATTACACAACATTCTTATGAGTTTAATCTTAGTACTAAGAATATAACATGAAATGGGTTGCTAATACACAAGACATCTATCTAGACTCCTCAAATTCAGCTGATCAAACCTTTGAGCCATTCTTGTCCCCAAAATGCAAGTACTAGACTTCTACTATATAACCTCAGTAGCTAGAACTACCTTGAACTTGAAAAAACAACATTGCAATTTTGATGAGTTTACGAACTCAGTGAATGAACCATCTCGATGTATTCACTCAAGTTAGATCACAAAAACAAGTGTATCATATCATCTACTATTGAATACCACATCACGTTTCATCATAATTCAACAAGTACATTAAGTTTATCATACTTTCATAAGCATATCATAACACATTTTCGATTAACTTCAACGGTAATTCACGATTTCAAATCAATTAAAAAATACATTTCAATTCACCCTTTATATTCATATAATGATGTTTATGCAAATGCACATGTGTTTCCATTTTCATTTTTGTTTTATTGTGACCAAGTGCCTATCAACCCAATTTACTATCCCGTATTCGTTGTGGACACCGAGATCATTTTTGGCCCGTATCCATTATGGATATCGAGTCTATGTCATCTGAGCTTGAGGCTCTTTTTCAGAATACTGAGCCCAAAGCTCTTTTTCCACATCAGTTACTATAGTGATAATTCCTTTATCTGATCATGCATTTTAATGTGATGAGATGCATCATTTCATATGCCATGTTTTCATTTCAGTATACACATGTCATATATCAAGCTCCTCGGATCTAAGTCTGACATTTATCAATCAATTATTCACACATTTCATATTAAACATTCAATTCACATAGAAGCACATATAATTGAGTTTACACATCTAAGTTAACTCATAGTATGCTTTAGAAAAGCTATTGCCTCGATCTTTCAGCAATGTTTGGATATTGACGATCACCTTACAAATCTATCATGTAATACACACATATTTCACAAATCGCTAATTTGTTTAATCATATGAATATACAATCATGCACATGTATATGTGTCATGTTTCAATGCATGCTTAATTGATTTTTCGGGTATGTATTTTTATACAAATATCTTGACCATTCGATTCTTCCATTACAACCACGATATGGTCAAATTTTAAGGTCAAGCTTCGCGAGGCTTTTGAGACCACTATTTGGTCACTATATATCTCACCAAAGGAACTTAGGTTGTTGACAATAAGAGAGACTCGTAAAAGAAAATCTTGCAGAGACTTTGTCATTTTTCATATTTGAAGTCTCAAAACCTCGTTAAAAGGACTGTAACTTTATTGAAATGATTTCCTTAGAATTCCTTTTGCAAAATTCTGCTTTCCTATTGTTTTTTGTCAGCTAGCTTTATGATCTAGTTCTGAATAACCATTCTCAGCTAACCCAGAGATCTTAGAACTTGAAAAGAGTCTACTTACACATTGAAAAGGAAATAATGGTAATAGCATTTCTGTTGGAAACTTATCTTAACTCTATTGTCATTTATTTAAAATGAAGATTGCCTATTAAGTAGGCAGAGGGACATGCTACTTAGGGGCTATGTGGTTCTACTTCTGTTTTTCTATTGTAGTTTTTAGTTTTCGTTTTCAGTTTTTTGTATCTGTTTTTCTTTCAAATAAAAACAAAAACATATTTGGTTATTAATGTTAATGCAGTTGTATTTTTATCACTGATAATAATTATATATTAGATAAAATTTAAAGATAAATTATTTTTAATTAAATAAATTTATGTAATCTCTTATATAATATTTATTAACAAATTATTAATGAAATTATGTTATTTTAATAAATAAATAATTTAAAAATTAAAATTTATTTATAAATTAATATTTATTTGAAATATATTTTAATTATTAAATCAAATTTTATTTGAATATTTATATATTTTAAATTTAATTATACTTATTAATAATTATTAAATTTTAATTATATATAATTTAATTATAAAAATTAAATAAAATTAAATTATTCATAATTTTTTGATAATTAATTTTAATGTATTAAATATATAATTTTGAATTAAATTATTCATACTTTTTATTAATAATTAAATAATTAAATAATATATATTTAAATGATAATAATTCAGATTATGAAAAAAAAAAGGAACCAGCAAACAAAAACCACTTTTAATAGTTTTCATAATTTTTGAAAACTAGAAGAAACCAAAACTAAAAACAAAAACTAAAAACTCAAACAAACAGTTTTTTTTTATCAATTGGTATTAGATAGTTTACGTAAGTTATGTTATCTTTTATTTTATTTCTTTTATTTGGGAATAATTACGTGGCCATTACTAAGTAGTTTTTATTAATCTTTTATTATTAAATAAGAAAATTTTTATTTTATAAAAATAATAGTTTCTATTTTATTTTATTTTTTATTTTGTTTTTCCTTGTCTCTCTGTATTTTTATTAAATTTTCTTTTTATTTCTAAAATTTCAATCGAATCAATTTGTGTAGTTTTGTATTCATAGTTTTTCTTTCTATTCTTCAAATGTTGGTATTTTCTAGAGAAATTTTATATTCCTTTGTTCTGATCTTAGTTTTCATAGGTTAGGTGACCAAAATTGTTATTAGATTCTAAAGATTCATTATTTTTGTATTCACGTCAATAACTATATAGTTTTATTTTAAATTCAATATTTACTTCTTTATTTCTATTTTTAACATTTTCATAGTTAAGTTATCGAATCTACGAGTTATTTCTTTTGAGTTTAGGTCAAATGTTATTTATTGTTTGTTTTAAAATTCATATTTACTTTTATTATAATTATATTTTTCAACTATATACTCTTTATTCTAAAATCATTATTTATTTCTTTATTTTAGTTTTAGGTTTCATCGAGAAGGTTACTATTGTTATTATTGAATTTAAAGGTCTTCTTTTCCAAGGATTTATACGACAATCAAAGATGGTACTTTTAGTTTTCAATCTAAAATGATTTATGCACTTATGACAAAATCAAGAAAAAAAAATGTCTTTGGCTTTTTAAAATGCCTACAAAAGACAAATTTCATCTACATACCTACGAGTAGTTTATGGGAGCAAAATAACATAAACTATAGGTAACCAGGTAACTTAGATCGAACAATTAGGACTACATAAATCTAGTATATAGAAATATAAAACAAAGTGCGACCTCCGAAAATAGAAGAGAATATAGTAAGTCTAGAACTTTGTGCCTTCTGTAATCTATTTTGTTGCAATTTTCAGTAAAAATGGTGATAAAAGGTTGCAATTTGTAGAGAATATCCATAATAAGAAAATGAAAGAGAGAAGAGAGTAGCTAAAGAAAGAAAAAATATATTGTAGTTACACCCTTCATCAATGACTATTATATCCATTTAGCTCCCTTGTCTCTCCTAATTACACGTGTCTCTATACAACAAAGCCATTTTACTCGCTTCATATTTATAAGAATCGGGTGACGATGTATTGTTCTATATCTTTAGTAAATTTGACATTGTCCTCTTTATCTTCTTTGTAGTTACTTCTAGTTCCCGCTACCTCCTTCTATCTTCTTATTCAGCTGTATCAGTACCTCCCTCCTTAAGAACCTTGTTCATAAGGTTAACATTAGCGTAATGTTGCTGTAAGACATACAGAAACTCCCAAGTAACATCAAACTCATCCTCAGACCACTGCACCAAAACATGTACAGTTGGTTATTATGCCTTTCAACTATATGACGATCAAGACAATAATAGGACATTTAGTGATCAACTGAATGGAATCTAAAATTTGAGATTGAATCATAATTTTCTCATAAACATGTATCTTAATAAGCTGTGAAACATAAAAAAAAAACATTATGAATTTTCACTTTAATTGGTAGCAATAAGCGATATGCAATAACTCCCACATCTTGTATAGTGTGAAATGCCCAGAATATAAGGCAAAAAGTTTTTTGTTAGACTGGTAATGCACATTAGTATGTTAGTAACTAGTAAGGCTGTAGTTTCACATAAACCTAATCACCTATAACAAAAACATAATTTCTTCTTCCCTTATTAACTAATTGCTTCATTTTGTTTTGTGTCTATTGACTACGAAATTTAATCAACTAGATTGCAGCATATCAATCACATAACATTTGATCAACCATCAAGTTCTTTAAATTACCTATGAATATATAGAATATGAACGGGAGATGGAAATTCGTATAACACCTCAAAAAGAGAACTATAAATAGTAGTGTGAAATGTAGTATTATACCACCATTCCATGAGAGCAAATCATCTACACTAAAACTGAGGGTAATCATCAACCATGCAACGTAAATAAGTTTCTAAAGTTCAATTTAGTACTTTAATTTAGCAATCAGTATAAGAATGATAGGTTGAATACAAAGCTAAAGTAAAAACATGTAATCTAAAAGTTCTTGCCAAAAGTTGCTAAAAAGATATGATCTCTATCACTCACAATAGTTATAAGCATACCATGTAATTTATACACAAAATTAAGATACATAAAATCGAATTTAGCAGCTAAATATGGGTGAGCTAATGGTATAAAGTGAGCATTTTAGTGAAACGATCAATCATTGTAAATATGAAACTATGTTCATCATATTTAGGCAAACCTTCAATTAAGTCTAGGCTAACATTTGTTCATGCATACTTTGGAATTGGTAGTGGCTGCAATTTTCTAAGTGTGGCTATCAGTTTATATTTGTTTTTCTAACAAATCTCACATGTTCTATTGTATTTCTATAAATGTGACTGCATCCTCTTCTAATTGGAATATGATGCCAACCTCTTGTAAATAGCCAAGAATCTTAAATGGTCGCATGTAGATGTTTTATGAAATAATGATATAATCTTTCTTTGTAATGAAAAATCATCCCTTACCATCAAGCGGTCCTTCTAACATAACAAATCCTTATTCCAATTGTAGCAAAAGTCTTGCTTGTCACCTTGCCTCAACTTTTAAATTACTTTGGATAGTTTTGCATCAATAATCTAATCATACTTAACCTTTGCCACAAGATTCATTTGCATATGAGAAATCATCATAGCATATAGTTCACCACTATTTACCTTAGACTCTCCATTAGCCATTATATTTTCACTCCCCATCTAATATTTTATTTCAAAAGAAAATTCAAACAAGTTTGGTGACCAATTTTGTTGAAAAGGTGTAGCAATCTTCTATTTTAACAAATATTTCAAACTTTTATAGTCTGTTCACACCACAATCTTCCTTCCTGTCAAATAATGTGACCAATGTCTAATTCCTATCACTAAAGCCAATAACTATTTCTCAAAAATAGATAAATGGTGATACTTATCTAAAAGGGCTTTACTTACATCTACTAGGGGATGCCCATCTTACAACAAAACCTCAAACTAGTACCATATGCATATGTTTTAACCACAAATGTTTTACTAAAATTTGGTAATGATAATAAAAAAATATATAATGAATGCTTCTTTAAGTTTTATAAAAGTAGATTGAGCTGCCTCTTACCACTTAAAAGCATATTTGTTCAATAGGGTTGTTAATGGTCTACTTACTTAGCCCTTGATAAGCCTTTGAAAATAGCATGTCAATCCCAGAAATGCCCTGATTTGATTCAATGTCTTCAATATAGGCTAACCTTTTCAAGCTTCCCTGTATCAATTGAAACTCCCTCAAGTTAAACATTTGATTTAACGCCCCCCCCCCCCCAACCCACCCCACCCCCGCTCTCCTATTGTAATCATCATTGGATCAATGTTTTCTAGCACTCCTTCTTCTTTTTAACTAAAGCCTCGTCAATGAAATTATATATACTAATAGACTCTTTTCACTTTCATTTGTATAAAAGAAGTCGTGATTATACATGTCATAGTTTGTATAGAAATCACATGATGATTATCAGATATTACTTCCTCCACTTCTCCATCATCTTCCTTCTCTTCTTGTACCACATACATATGAAACTATTTCTTCTTGCATTTGTCTAGGCATAAATTTTTCATAATAACAAAACCAAATCCTTTAGCTCAAGTTTCATCAATCTCCCTGCTACTCATCGCCTTTGTTACGATAACACATTTCCAACTAATGTAGGTATTATTATGATAACACATTTCCAACTAATGTAGGTATAGTTAATAACCTTTCCTGAGCTTCCACCATTAAGTTAGTTCCTTATAATCTTGATTGATAATTTCTCCATTCTCCCTTATAAGCTATTGGGCAATTTTGAAACATCAACTATTGTTTTTTAGAAACTTCATAATCTTATTGGAGGCTTCTCAAATTAATCAACTTAAATGAGAAATATCTCTGGCTTCAATCCCTTTAAAATCAAGATTACTAAATAGGTTTAGGGCATTGTTGATTTATATGACAAAAATCAAAATTTGGGAAATAATCTTTCACTAATTACATTTACTTCAACTCCTTAAATTCATTAGTGGAATGATCAATCAAAGGATCACCAAATCTCTATTACAATTCTTTAATATACTCACCCTAGCTAATGGGTTCCATGGTTAACCTATTTCTTAGATAAAATGAAGCTAGGATAACACCTCTCTAGTCAAATGCATGGCTGCAATTATTACTTTTAATTTTAAGGGAGTTCTGTCTAACATGAAAAATTGTTCTCTCTTAAAATTTAACTCCATAATCATTCTCCTTCAAATACAGGGAACTCAATCTTGTTAAGTCTTGTAAGTATGGTATACCCTCTATTCACTTGAAATTCATTACAATATGTTTCTGTACAATCTAATCTTCTCTATGGTTCTATGGTTTGTATTCCTCTCTACATATAGCTGCATTATTAACTCCTTTAGTTTTTCAATTGTTTTCCTATATTTTTCATCCATCTCTTAAATATGATTTCTTATATTCTCTTCCAACTTCCTCACATCGTGCAACTTGGTCCCCTATACCATTACTTCTCCTTTGTTTACAGTCGACACCATTTGAAAAAACAAATTGATTAGTTATTAATATCGTTACACCTTCATTAGTGGCTATTGTAGTCGTTAGCTTTCTTATCTCCTCTAATTACATCTATACACATACAAAAAAGACATTTTATTCTCTTCATATTAACAATATTTGAATGAAAACATATTATTTTATATCTTAAGTGAATTCATCATCATCCTCTTTATCTTTTTTGTTACTTCTTCATTTTACTGTTAGCTCAAGGTTTATGATTAACAATTTTGATGATAATTGTATAATATTTCAAAATTCAAATTGGATTTATTTCGTTTTATAGGTATCGATAGATTTCTAAAAAGGAAATAAAATCATAGGATAAATGCTTCCTTTCTGGTAGGAACTTTCTTTTATGTACTTACCTTATTTAGTTTACAATATCCGAAAGGATCATGCTAATCCTATATTTTTTTACAATCAATTTTGAGACATTGCCATATTTTTTCTCTTTAAATTTGAATATTGAAGGTTCTAGCAAAGATGATATCGAAGATACAAAGTCAACCAAGAATACAAATGATGCAACAGCTAATTAAAGGAAATGCTTACTTAAAGAAGAACCACTGCAGTTGCGAGACACACAAACATACAAAAAAATCAAAGACACCAAATTTTAATATACATTCACAGCATCAATACTTTTGAAAATCATATCATTATCAAATCTCTTTTGTTTTAAAAACAGAAAATTCTTTTGAGAGAGTGATCATTGAAGCTCATACTAGTAGTGTGGAAGGATAAAGAACCTTGAGAAATATTTACTTATGAGCTTGAAGAGGCTCGTCAAATTACTACTTGGATTTAACAGTAAAACACTCAAAATGAACTAAATCAATTTGACAAAAGCAAAGTTTGGAAGCTAGTACCTCTTTCGTAAAACAAGCCAGTCATTGGAACTCGTTGGATATTTCGAAACAAACTCGATAAAAATAGCAAGATGGCAAGAAACAAGGCTAGAGTTCTAGCTTAAGGTTATAATCAACATGAAGGTATTGATTTTGATAAAATTTATGCACCTGTTGCTAGACTGGAATCGCTTAGAATTTTACTTATCCTCACATGTTATAGAAACTTCAAATCATTCTAAATGGACATCAAAAGTTCCTTCTTAAATGGATATATTGATGAAGAAGTGTTTATTAAGCAACCTCCAATTTTTGAAAATAAAAGCTATCATGATTATGTGATGAGAGGTTAAGTAATTTTTTGCTTAAGAATAAATTTGAAAGAAGAAAATTAGATAAAACCTTATTCATTAAGAAAAAGGAGAATGATTTACTCATAGTGCAAATATATGGTGATAACATAATATTTGGTGCTACTAATAAGTCTTTTTGTGAAGAATTCTCAGCATTAACGCATGGGGAGTTTGAAATAAGCATGATGGGAGAACTATCCTTCTTTCTCAAATTACAAATAAGGTAAACAGAAAAAGGATCTTCATTAGCCAAGACAAATATACAAAGGAACTTATCAAGAAGTACTACCTTGAGAATGCCAAACCTATAGGTACTCCTATGTATACTAGAACTAAAGGATGAAAAAGTCAAGGCTATGGATGAAACAAAGTATAGAGTAATGATTGGGTCACTACTATATCTTACAAGCTCAAAACCAAACATTATATTTAGTGTGTGTCTTTGAGCACACTTTCAATCAAATCCAAAAGAAAGTCACCTTCAAGCAGTAAAGAGGATCTTTCGATATCTTCATAGAATTATGGATTTCAGATTATGGTAGCCAAAAACTGATGCTTTTAATATAGTTGGCTATTATGATGCAGATTATGAAAGTGATCAAGTCGATCAAAAAAGCACAAGTGCTCACTGTCAATTCTTAAAGGATGTCTAGTTTCTTAATCTTACAAGAAACAAAATTGCACAGCACTTTCAACAACTGAAGCTGAATATATAGCAGTTGCCAGCTATTGTGGTCAAATCTTGTGGATGAACCATCAACTCCAAGATTTCTCTCTAAACTTTAATCATATCCATATATTTTATGATAATACTAGTGCAATAAATCTTTCAAAAAAATCTTGTGCTTCATTCTAGGACTAAGCATATAGAAATTAAGCATCATTTTCTTAGAGATCATGTTTTAGAAGGTATCATTGATCTTTTGCATGTAAATATTGAAAATCAGGTAGCTGATATCTTCACTAAACCACTCTTTGAAGATAAATTTTGCTTATTGAGAAATGAGCTTTGTATGTGCAAACTATCTGATATTATTTCTTTATGAATTTTCTATGCCACTTCTCTCTAATAACATTAATAGAATCCTTGTTCTTTAAAAGGTTCATCTCAGGTTTAAGACCTCTTTTTAGTTTAGTAGACTAATAGTTTTAAAGGCCCCTCCTATTTTAGAAGGCTCCTCTCGGTCTATTAGAGCAGTAAATGTTTCCTAAAAAGGTAATTTCTTTTGTTTTATCATTTCATCTTTTAAAATGGCCAACATTTCTGTTAAGTAGCTGTACGGGACTAGCAGAAGATGTGCAAATGATCACACTTCCAGTATTAGCGTATGATCGTTCATCTTTATACGAGATCAACACTCAAGAATCGTTTAATATACCAAAAATGGACTTCTATCTTCTACTCATCCTCATTGTTCTTTGAAGTGCAGCTCTTTACTCTCTGCATTCTATCTCTCTATTTTCATCTCAAATTTTCTAAACCTCACCCATTGCTTTTACAATAACATGAACCAAATCAAAAAGACAAAAGAAAACCTCAACTTCTACTAATAGCCATGGTGAAACTCATATTATTTAACCTATCTCCTCTAAACCCCAAGTATCAGAAACACCCATTCTATCTATGCCCATTCCTACTAAAAAACTTCCACACTTCATAAACCCGGTCCTAAAGATAAGAAAGCGGTTGAAGTACACTCTATTACGAATGACAATGATTCAGATGAAGAACCTACTAGGTTGATTAGATGACCAAGGAATAAAGGAAGTCCTACAAAGCAAGTCAAGAAAATTTTTGAACAAAAAGAAGTCATTGATTCTAAAAAGAAAGAGGAAGAAAAATGTAAAAAAAGAAAAAGGAAGAAATAAAGAAAGGAAAAACGCCTGTGACTAAATATCCTGTTAAGGATCTCATTGATAGAAATAAGTTGTTTTATGAAGAGATGATTCCTAAAGGAAAAAAGGCAAAGAAGATAAAGATAATTGCGCAAAAAGGAAATACATCAATACTACCAAAAATGTTTCAATGAATGGAAGTTGAAGTCCGCTATAAAATAAAGTACAAGAAAAGAAGGATGGTTGCTGGGCGGATCTTGATGTTTGATAACAGAGGTATAACTATCTTTCCTTACTTTGTTGCCATTGGTTGGGAAGATTTTCTGAAATTAGATGAGACCGTATGTGAGGAGCTAGTCAGGACATTCTGCACACAAATGGTAAAAGAAAAAATTGATGGAAAGCTAGTCATTTCCTTATGGGTACGTGAATGTGAATTTTTATTTTCTAATGGAAACTTAGGAGATATACTAGACATAGCTCCTATATGGAGAACCAATTTTCCCTATCATAAGCGAGATCTCGATGATCTAGAGCTAGTAGAAGTTGTCAAATCCATCTGCTGTCAAGCTGAGAATACCCACTATGGGAAACCCTAGAGCAGGCAATTAGACTTACTACCACATTGTCTTGCATCATTATCAACTACATCAATTTTCCCCATTAGCTTAATTAAAAGGTGTAGCCTACTGGACACTTATGTAGTCTATAATTTATTAATAGGGAACCTAATGAATCTTCCAGCAATGATCTTGAGGTTCATGGAGGATAAGGGGAATCATAAGAATAACACTTGTTGCCTGCCTTATGGAATGTTGCTCACTAAGATTTTCACCTATTATGGAGTTCGTTTTGTAAATTTGAATTGGTATGCACCGACTAAGTTTCAACTTTCCATTCCTTACCAATTTGGACACAAATTGCAAACCAATGTTTGGATAGAAAAAAGACCTGAAAGAGTAGCAGAAAACTTAGATCTTGGTCTAGAGCAACAAACTTCTGTCCCTCCTCAGGATGGAATGTTGCAAATCTCCATCAGCAACTAAAAGACATTCAAGCCAATCAAGAACAAAATAGATAGCAAGCAAAATCAGCTTCTTAACTTGTAGATCTTGCTTAGAAGAATCTTTGAATCTCTTCTATAACTTTGTTGCTATTTGTTTTCTACTTAGCTTATTCATACTTATGATTTATTTGATGCATTAATTACTCTTTCCCTCTATTTTTTTTATAAAGACAAAAGGGGGAAAATATTAGATTTTGCACTTTATGATATATTTACTCTACGTGCTTCTATCTATGATATATTTTCAATATTGCCTTAATGATATATTTGTTATTAATTAAGAATTTTGCTGAAATGTTTAAATATATGATAAACAAAATAGGCTCCTTCCTTTTGAAGTCAGGTTCCTTCTAATTGCGATTAAAGCTTACAGATATCTTTTGAAACCTTTTACTGTTATGTGAATTTTGAAAATATATCTATTATTGTTTGTCATCATTAAAAAGGCGGAGATTATTAGCTCAAGGTTTATGATTAATGATTTTGATGATAACTGTATAATATTTCAAAATTCAAATTGGATTTATTTCATTATATAAGTATCGATATGTTTCTCAAAAGGAAAAAAAATCAGAGGATAAATGCTTCCTTTCTGGTAGGAACTTTCTTTTATGAACTTACCTTATTTAGTTTACAATATCCAAAAGGATCATATTAATCCTATATTTTTTGACAATCAGCTCCGAGACATTGCCATATTTCTTTCTCTTTAATATTGAATATTGAAGATTCCAACAAAGATGATATTGAAGATACAAGTCAACCTAGAACAGAAATGGTGCAATAGCTAGTTAAAGAAAATGTCTACTTGAGGAAGAACTACTACAGTTGTGAGACACACAGACATACAGAAAAACAAGGAAACCAAATTTTTGATATAAATTCACAACATGCTTTTAAAAGTCATATCATTATCAATTCTCTTGTGTTTTAGAAAGTGAAAATTCTTTTGAGAAGGTGATCATTGAAGCTCATATTAAGCAAATTACGTTATCATTAATTGAGAGTTTGTAAAGGCTAGACAAATACTACTAGTGTGAAAGGTTGAAGAATTTTGAAAAATATTTACCTGTGAGCTTGAAGAAGCTCGTCAAATTGCTACTTGGATTTAATAGTAGAACACTCAAATTGGATAATTGGGGACTAGATGTAGGCTTAAGTCATAAGTCGAACCAATACAAATCAATCGTGTCATTATTTCTCTCCTTTTAACTTTTAAATTTCCATATTATATTATTTGCGTTTCATTTGCAAAAGAGTCCTTCGCTTTTAAAATTAGCTCATTCTGTTTTTAACTTCGCAAGAGGTTCCTTTTAGTTTAACAGACTCCTTCTATTTTTAAATTGCTTTAATAAGATTTATTGTTTAACAGGCTCCTATTGCCTAATAGGCTCATATTGTTTAACAGGCTTTATTATCTAACAAACTCCTATTATTTTTTATCTTTAACTGGGATCTGTCTACTATACGAATTGAAAATACTGGCAAATTTTTTTAAGTCACACACAATTTACCCCCCTCTTGCTTGTGTTTGCTTTATCATTTACTTTACATTGCCTCCTTCTATCTTTTTATTAAGTTGCATAATAATCAAGTACCAAAACTTTAACCATTTATGATGGAGTGACAACACTAGTGAAATTATTAGGATTAAGTGACAAAGAAGAAAATGCCCATGACTTTTCTCTTTAAATATTCTTAAAATAAAATGTTTTAGTTTTTATTAATTTGATCCTTAGAACTTCATACCGTTTGAATATTTGCTAACTCCTTCTATGTATTGGTGCAAGTTATTGATTGGCCTCTCTACATTTTGATACATACATCAAAAGTGAACTTGCTACTAGTACTCAAGAACTAAGGTATAGAAGAGAAAGGATTGATAAGATAAAGAACATGAACAAATTAAATAGAAAACCGCCAACTACAGCATCCAGCTAAAGGTGTTAAATAGTGAATTGGATGTCACGAAGCATATCAAATGTGTGATCCAAGAAGAATAGCACCGTAAGTACCTTTTCCCCCATTAAGAAGAGATCTAACAAAATGACTTCAAGTTTATATACAAATGATTTCCCAGTTTAAAGCTTGAATTAACTACATAAATTAATTGGCTTCTCCTCTAAGCATTTTCATGATTAGTTGGAACATCCTCCTTCAAAGTTCAGAGTCATGTTATGGTGGTGTGTTTATACTAGAGTCTATGCTAGTAGACATGGATTTGTGATATATTCCATCTCTTGAACACTAGACCAATGACTTCCTTCTTAGTATGGATGGGCCATAATATATCATTGATCTATGAAGTAGCATATGTTGCTCTTTCAGAAGAGATAAGTGCATTAACCAATCATTACTTGCCCGTACATTTTGTTGTTTCACATCTTGGGTCTCATCATAAGTAAAATTATCCTACTTGAATTTGATCAATTTCATACATGTTTCTTTTTTCCATCTTTAAAGTTCTATAGGAGACAAGACATATTTCTTTTATCAAGCTAAGTAGGACATTATAGCTTTAGATTCAACCTTGAAGACCATAAGCCTGTAAGGTTTGTAGCTTGCTACAAATGGGAAGACACTACATTAAGACGAATTAAGGCAAATGCTGAGAAAATGGATTAGATACAAAAGAGATCTTATCTACATACCATAGTAGGATTAGCTTTCCCAAATTGTGCTTCTCGTTAAAGCCTCATGTTTGGGTTTGAAAAACATATCTTTTACATTTTTGAATTGCATGATACCATAAAATGGATTCCACCCAGAAAAGTTTTCTATTTTTGTTTCCCATATTTCCCTTTCTCTGTTGATCTCAGTCTTTCTTCTTTTATGTTTGTTTTTATAAATTTAAAAAATTGTATTAAAACATAATAAGTTTACAACTAAAAATCACCAAATCAGAGATTTTTAACACCAAAGATAATCCAAATCCTAAAGATGCATATTCCAAATCTAAATTAAAGGTCAACCAGTTATTGAATCTTAATTGAATATCTATTGCTCAGGATTGATATATATGGTGAGAAATCAACAAATTTTAACTCAAATTATTTAGACTTTAGGTCTAATTCGATCTAAAACTTCATGATTTGATATGATCTAAAATTTGACATATATATTGTTTAAGATTCATTTAATCCTAAGTTAACAGGTTTGATTCAAATTAATCAAACTTTAGGTCAATTTCAAGCTCAAACTTTATGATTTAAAATCTGACATATATGTTGTTTAAGATTCATTTAACCCTAGTTTAGTTGTAGCCCTTCTTCTCCTCTTTTGGATTTGTCTGGTGCCATCAAACTTCTCTTTAGTTCACTTATTTGCTCTTGACTTTTTCTTCTCTTTAGTTTTCTAGTTGTGATTATTTTCAATCCTCTTTTAAAACGGTTCTTCTCTCCTTTTTCCTATACCTCCTTTCAATCTTTTGTTTTTTCACGTAACTCTTAAAAGTACTGCACTCTAAACACCGAGGGCTTTTCAAATGCTGATCTATTTCGACAATCTTGTATTAACTGTCATTGATAAAAAGGTTTTTTAAAATCTTTTGCTGTTGTTTGAGAGTTGTGATTATCATAGTACTTTGATAGAAGAACATCAAGACAAAAGTCTTTTTTTGTTTTTAATCTTTTGTTGTTGTTTGAGAATTGTTATTATTCTAGAAGTTAACTAAGAGGAGAAGGGCTGAATTTGAGAGAGGGTCAATAATTAGGAATTAAGAGATGACAATAATAGAGTGAGGGATTAATATATCGGGTTAAGTCAAGTCAAGTCAAGTTGAAGCGGGATAAGACTAGATGGGTTGGTTAAAACACTACAAACTTCAATCGGATTTCAAACCACACCAAATCTAATTAGACTCAAACAATACAGATCAAATCTATCAATTTATGGGCTGAGTTTGGACATGCCCTTGTAAGTCTTCATGTCATTAACTTCATGCTAAAACGTGGCCATCAAAAGAAAGTCCCATATCAGGAGGGTAATGGCCTGTGAATGCACCAAGAAAACTAGAGCTCTTTGTATGATAATGATAGCTAAGTGAACATGCAAATTCATAGAATCAAGGAGACATTCCAAGACTAGATATCAATTATAACGATTGGATTAATACTATATCAATTATAACGAAGATTGGATTAATACTCTTTCAGTTAATCAAAACTGGTGATTTGAAACTGAGGAGTTTCACCATCAGTTACGGAATACCATTACTGATATGCACCAAAGTTCTGGTATTAAAATGCGAGAAAGATTAAACGTTTTGCAGTGGTTCTAGGAATTGTGTCAGGACTGGAAGTTGTGTTTTAAGTTTTTACGAGTTTCCTGACTAGTGCACTCAAAGAAACAGATATAATCTAGCAACTGAGACTAGGCTAAATATAGTAAACCATGTCAAGTACACAAAATGAGAGCACAATATATAATAACCAAATCACAGAGCATAGAGTCAAAAAGTTCATAGCTTTAATTGTGATTCTGTTAAGTAACAACTAACTAAACCATGATTTTTCCACAGGACCCAATTCCAGAGCAAGAAAACAATAGACACTAAAGACAAACTACCTCACTTCAGACCATTTCCAGGGGTTGAAATGGCCAGATCAGGCCAAGAGAAACAATCCCCACCACCAACTAACCCATTCTCCGTACTTTCAAACTGCCACGTGTTGCCCATCCCAGCGGCAGCTCCACCATTACCACCTACACCAGCACCCCCCTCTCCCGCCCCAGGAAACGGCCAGACCGCTCTCCCAAACCCAAAGCCAACCTCCTCCAATCCCGGTCCAATTCCCAACCCGAACCCGCCCAGCGCCAAAAACCCAGGCCCTTGCGTACTCAACAGAGAAGTAAAACTCCCGCAAACCGTTGCACCACTTCCATTCCCTTTCCCGTCACCAAGTTGCGCTGCCGTTCCGGCACTTCCTGCGAGCGGCACTAGCACAGGAGTAGCGGTCAGTGGGAGGCTATCGGATGTGGCGTTGGAGCCCACAACGGTGGAACTAGCAGTTGTACGCGACCGTTTCGCATTCTTGCGAGTGCCACCACCAACAGGGATGTCACGGAGGGTGCCGCCGTGGGTCCAGTAACGGCGACAAGCTTTGCAGAAGTGGCGAGGCTGAGAGAAATTGTAGTTGTTGTAGTAGCAGAACTTGGTGTTGGTGGAGTCGCAGCGAGGACATGGCAGGTGCTCTTGCTCCGGAGGGGGAACTCCGGGGTTTTGGGGTTTGTTGGTCGACTTTCTTGCTATTTCACTTGCCTCCGACGGCATGTTTGATGATGAGAAGTGAATTGGGTCACCCAAAAGTAGTGAAAAGAAGAGCTCTGTGGTGTAGTACTGAATATAGGTGTAGCTTAAAGAAGATGGCGAGATGGGGTTTTATGGGAGGAAGAGAGAATCTGATAGAGCACCCTGCGAAACAACTTCTGAATGTTATACGAGAAGAGCAGCTTTACAGTGTTCTGTTGGGCACGACATGTCAGTCGGCTCCTGAATGGGTTCAGCTACACAGCTAGGTGTGCGGCTTCTGTTTTATCTCTATCTATGGTTACTGTGCATTGAAACAAGACAGATTTTTTAGACAGTGGAGTTTCTGTTTTTTATTATTTTTCTACTTATGATTAAGAGTGCAAGTGAGGGTTCATCATTTGTATTTTTTTGTTTTTTTCCCCTTAGGTAGTGGTGAAGGGGTTTGATATTTTAGGTGATGACATTACCAGTTATTGATCATACATGGGCCCTTGTTAGAAATCTCATGTCTTCTGTCCATTAGTTTTGGAGTATTAAATTGTAACCATAACACATGAAACAAAAAGAACTCCGAACACGTTAGTGTCAGACTTTCTGGAATTGGCTTGTAGTAATTTTATCCTATTACTTCTTTTTCGGCTTCCAAATTCCATTACTTGCCTTCCGACAATTAGAGTATAAACTATTTCAGGGTATTTGAACTGACCATCCACACTCTTTTCTTTTTTTCAGTGGAATACTCTTACTTAAGTACGAATATAACAATTGTTCTTGTTCTTAGGAGTTGGCTTGGATGGTTAAGGAGGAGTTTTTCATTTCATGTATGCAAGGTTATAGCTTCTGGTGGTCTGGTGTAGCAGAATTTACAGTTTGGGAAGGAGAATATTGATTTCGTTGTAATAATTTGTTTATGTCGATAATTATATAATTTACAAAATATTATACGTATTTCAAAGATAATAATTAGATATTTTGTTTCTTAAAAAAAGTAAAGCCTTTGAAATCACTTGTGTGTAGTAAAATAGAATTTATTTACAAAAGCTTCAACATGAGAAAATCACTTAATCTGGGAATCTGGGAGTGCACTAATGCCATCTTTGTCGGCTTCTTTTATGGATAGGGCATCGCTAGAAGTATGTTTCAAGTTGAATTTTAAAACCAAAATGGTCTCCATCTCAAGCAACATCTAAATGCCCGAATCCACTAGTCAAGATATTAATCTTGAAAATGCCCAATGGCAATAGCCGCCGAAATGCATAGATTTTGTGGGCTAGTTAATCCCAGTTATGTGCACTGTTATTAACTGATTGGATTACTTCTTCTTTTTTTTGACTTTTGTTATAATCATTTTAAATGTTTTTTAAAATTTGAAGTTTGTGTGTGTGGCGGCAGCGGGGACCGACAGAGTCATGAATTGTCGGGCAGCGTGGGAAGCAATAATTAGGTTTTTCCTCTGATTTCGGACGCGTCATGTCCGCATCAGATTCTTTCCTCCGTACAATTACCGATTCTCTCTCTCCAATCCCAACCCGGATTACCCGCACCGTTGTTCCCGTTGCCAAACAATCACTGTTTTCCTAACTTTGTCCGCACACTGACTTCCACTTCTACCACCCTCTATCTCCTTCCTCTTCCACAACGTC
>JAOSBN010000177.1:30723465-30735830 GCA_027563595.1 Erythroxylum suave | reverse complement strand
AGGTGTTCTTGATCTCTGTCTTCCTTCTTTTCACTCAGGATATTTTTTGTATACTCACTTGATCACAGAATTATTTCATGTAAGTAAAAGTAAGTAAAACGTTATTTTGTCTATGACTAGACTAATATTTATAATCTAATTTGCCAACGATCTGCTTGAAAAAAACCGCATGTAGAGTCTTCAGAGATTTGTTGTTAGTTGAGTCCTGTAATCAACTCCAACTAACTAACTATCGTTATAGATTATATCATCTTGATTTGATTTGTATGCTTTGTCTTATATCTTCGCTTTGTCTTATATCTTCGCTTTGTCTTATGTCTTTGCATCGTCTTATGACTTTGCATCGTCTTATATCTTCGTATCATTTTATGACTTCGTATTGTCTTATGACTACGCTTTATCTTATGACTTCGTATCATCTTATGTTTTCGTATCATCTTATGCTGCACTTCGTCTTATGTACATTTGTCTGCGCACTTAATAAACTCATTAAAATAGTTCACACACTTCTATTATTATTATTATTTGACTTTCATCAAAATCAATAGAAGAAGTGAAATCTTCTTGACTTAACACGAAGATCGGTTGGTGTGCAAGCTAGTTTGGCTGACTAGTGGTGCCACACATGATTGTTTTGGCTTACCTTAATATTTGTTTTCTGAAGAGATTTGATTTATAAATGTGATGTTTTTATGCTTTTGTGTATTAGAACTGGAACATATGTTCACTGGATGAGTGAATTAATAGGCTAAGCTTATATGATTTCTAACCAGTATACGTTCAGTCATAGACTAGGCCTATGTGTTTCTATGTGTTGTATGTTCACCTTATCTGATACATTCTTGGTGTGTATCGAGATCTATTTGTGGCATATATTTTTCCTACTCACTGAGTACATAGTGTACTCACCCTCTTCTGCTTTCCAATCATGTAGGTTAATTTAGTGAGCTTGAAGTTCTAAGTAGATCATATGGTCTTTTGATAGTTTCAGGACATTACCGCATATGGTTAGTTTCTGTTTTGTACTTTAGTTGCATAGAGGCTCGTGAACTATTTTACCAGTTTATTAGACTAGTTATGTATATATGCTTTATAATTTTATAAATTTAACTCTTGACTGTTTTGTCATTGTAAAAGACCTTATGTATGAACTTTGATACTGTTGTTGAGTTTGCTTGAGTGGACTTTAAAGTCCTGAAGTGGTGGTAAAATTTTTGGTGTGAATATAGAAGTGTGTTTTAAATTGTTTAACAGGCTTGGGATTTTTAAAATACAGTCGTTATGCTACCTAAATTTTTTTTTTAAAAATTCAGTTAGCCTTACATAGTCGGATTAAGGATATTGTTAGTGTCCTTAGCCTGAGTATGCAGTAGTTGGCATGGGCCCGATGTGGTATTGGATCATGACATAAAGCCTTTAATCCTTTCTCTTTCAAATCCTAAAACCTAAAGCAAGTAATTTTTAAATTTAAGAGGAGCTTTCATTATAGTTGGAAAATTTTTCATTTACACCTTAATTAGAGAATAACCAGAGCTTATAGGATTATTAAAGTTTTCCCAACTATTTGGAATTAGGTTCAACCATTGTTGGTACACTATGGGTATATCCATTTTTTTCTTAAGGAACCAACTGTCTACTTGTTTATTGCTCAATATATAAATAATAATAGCTGTAAATAATAATAATAATCATCATCATCATCATCATCATCATCATCATCATCATCATCATAATAATAACTATAAATAATAATAATAATAATAAATAAAAATATAATTAATTAAAATAATAAAATTATTAATAATAAGAGTAATAGTAAGTAGAAGATTAACAATAATAATGATTAATAAGAAGACAAATAATAAAATTATTAAGAACAATAAAATTAATAATAATAGTAAAATTAATAATAAAAAAGAAAATAATAAATAATAATAAGAAGAAGAAAATTAATAATAATAAGGAATTTTATTATTATTATTATTATTATTATTATTATTATTATTATTATTATTTTAATAATAAGTATGAAAATAAAACATTATTATTATTATTATTATATTTTTAATAAATAAATAAATAATTTAATAATAATAAGGAATTTAATAATAATAATTAATATAATTAATAAAATACTAAAATTAATAATAATAAAGAATTTAATGTTATTTACTATAAGCAGTGTATGATTTGAGTTTTTCTTATCTTATTCTTCTTGAATGTATTGTGGTTGATTGTTGGAAGTTCTTGTTTTTATACTTTTCAACATTCTTTGAAGGTTTAAATAGTGATGATGTATAACTAGAAGGTTCATGGATTTTAAGATGTACGTATTAGTAGGGATGTGTATTTTTATTCAGGTTATGAAATCCTAATGGTGTAACTACTGTATTGCAAGTAGCTCCATGACATTTTAATAATAAATCTATTCTACTGCAAGCTTAGAGGCATTTGGTAAAATATATTTCATTTGGTCAATTATTGATGATTTGGGTTTTCCTTATCGTATTTTTCTTGAATGTATTGTGATTGATTATTGGTTTTTTTTTTACTTTTCAACATTCTTTGAAGGTTTAAATAGTGATGATGTATAACTAAAAGGTTTATCGATTGTAGAATGTATATATTAATAGTGATGATATATTTCTATTCAGGTTTTGAAATCCTAATGAAGATTTGCTAGAATTAATTCTACTTGTACTTGACTAATTCTGATGGAATTAACAAACTAGACACATTTCATATTCTTTTTCACAGGCCCTATATTTTGTTGGAAAGCGTTGCTCATCTTTCTTCGTTGTAGTCTGAAGTTGTCCATCTATCCAAGTTAGTTGTCCAACTAATCTTTATCATATGTATTGCTTTAATAATACAATTCTGATATCTTTGGATTTGGAGTGAATGCAAATGAGGTCTTGATTTTGTGTTGTTTAGAATATTCTTATAATCATTGATGAGTTTTTATGTTATTCTTTAATAGTCTAAGTATTTACTGTATATGGAATGAGTTTGAGATGTTATGCATGATTTAAGGCATTAATAAATCCCTAAGACGATATATAGGCTGGAAACTTGTGATGTAGATCCCGTGAGGCTTATCGGTGAAAATTCCACAAGCCTAGGAGTCACAGGTAGAACTTGTTTTCTTGATTTACAGGTGTAAACAATGTCACGTACCATAGTTTTGAAATCAATTATAGGTGATTAATTGGAACGATTAATACTTCAACTTCGATGTGATTAATGCAAACTAAGCATTAATATAAAAAATTAATACGTTTTATAAACAAGACAATTCTTTCCATAATAAACCCTTAGGACGGTATATAGATTGGAAACCCGTGATGTAGCTCTCGTGAGACTTATCGGTAAAAATTCCATGAGCCTAGGAGTCATAGTGAGAACTTGTTTTCTTGATTAACATGTGTAAATAATGCTACGTACCATAGTTTTGAAATCAATTGTAGGTGATTAATTCGATCGATTAATTCTTCAACTTCTATGTGATTAATGCAAACTTAGTATTAACATAAGAAATTAATAAATTTCATAAACAAGATAATTCTTTCTATAATAAACCGCTAGGATGGTATACAGATTAGAAACCCGTGATGTAGCTCCCGTGAGGCTTATCAGTTAAAAATTCCACAAGCCTAGGAGTCACAGCGAGAACTTGTTTTCTTGAATCACAGGTGTAAACAATGTCACGTACCATAGTTTTGAAATCAATTGTAGGTGATTAATTCAATTAGTTAATACTTAAGTGATGTTGTATAAAGTTTAGATGTTCTGTAAACTTTGGAAAACATGAAGGACACTAACTATGGAAGTACTGTTTCAAATTAACAGTTTCGTATAAATGAATAACGTTGACAGATCTTGGATGTATAGACGATTAACACTTGATGGTTTCATTAATCTTGAGTTTGTTGAGGGAGTTGAAGCCTTTATTCATTATCCATATTCTCAACCTGCATATATGTTTGACTCAAATATTAGATGTCCATGTAAAAAGTGAAAACACATTCATTTCCTTCCTATTGATGAAGTGAATGGGCATTTGTTAAGAAAAGGGTTTATCCTAATTTATTTTGAGTGGACACGACATGGGTAACCATTGATTTGAAGCACCTCAAGGGGTAATGAAGCACAATCGTCAGTGAATTTTAATGAGTTTAAAAGGGGGATTGGATTTAGAACAAATAATATGGATGCAAATAAAAATCCTTACATTCAAATGGTTTATGATGTAGTCGGTTATACCTTTCAGGAAAATATATAAAATCTTGAAGAATAACCAAACCCACATTCAAAATAGTTTTTCGACTTACTACACTCAGTTGACCAAGAGCCACAGCCAAATTGTGAGACTATGACTCAATTTTCCTCAATTACTAGAATATTGAACATAAAGTCTAAAGGGCATATTTCTGGTCGTAGTTTTGATAAAATTCTTGGATGGTATAATGAGTCATTGCCTCTTGATCATACAATGGTTAATAGTTTTTACAATATGAAGAAACTTATTAAGGGTCTTGGTTTGCCTATTGAAAAGATTGATTGTTGCATATTGGGATGTATGTTGTATTGGGGAGATGACATGGAATCACAAGAGTGAAAATTATGTGATCAATCTAGGTTCAAGCTTAGAAAGTGCTCTATAAAACATAAATTAATACCCTGGAAGTAGATGTATTATTTTTCGCTAACTCTGATACTTCAAAGACTATATGCTTCTGATATTACTGCATCTCACATGAGATGGAATAATGAACACTAATAGGGAGATAGAATAATGAGTCATCCATCAAATGTAGTGGCATGGAAACATTTCAATGACACTCATTATGAGTTTATAGCTAAAAGTCGAAATGTTAGGTTGGGATTGTTAACAGATGGATTTAAACCTTTTGGGCAATCTGGACAACAATATTCATCATGACCAATCATAATTCCTCCTTCTAATTTTCCTCCAATGATATGTATGAAAGAGGAATATATGTTCTTTACAGTGTGACAAGGCCTACAAATTCACATAATAAAATTGACGTATTCTTACAACCATTGAAATCTAAATTACAGAATCTTTGGGCATATGGTGTTGAGAAATATGATGTATCTTTAAGTACCCTGCATTCCTAATAAGGCGAAGTGTGCTATTTGAGTGTGGCTGGTTTGATCCAACTCCAAATGTTGGTACAAAAGTGTATAGCCAATACAATATAGTTAAAATCAACAAGCGAAGAAGATTTTGACTTTTTGAACCTTTCGTGTTGGCAATGCAAGCGATCTAGGTGTATTATGTCCCTTTTCCTAGCTTATGACAAGATAAGTCAGATTGGTTGGTTGTTTCCAAAGTTAAACCTAAAGGTATTTTTGAATCACGTGGAAAAGAAGAACAGAGAATTGAAAGTGAATCATTTCAGGAAGATGCTTATGAAATAAATTCATCTGTCATATATGAGGATAATGAACCTTTGAACGATTCATATAATTAATATTCTTGAATTTTTATTTGAAAAGGATGGGGAGGTCAAAGATATGAAGAAGAACCTAAATTTGCTTCAAATTCTTCAGAACAAGAAGATGGTTTTGATTTACAATTAAGTGAAGATAGAGATTAATTTGTTTTTGTAATTGGATATTATATTCAACAAGTCAATTATTTCCTATTCAATATATTGTATAAAATATTGAAATCAAATTGTAATATCTCTACAAAATTCAATCAAATATTAATTTCAGGTTGAGATATGCCACCAAAGAGAAGACAGGATATGTTTCAACTAAGATTCAGACCACGATTCTGAGGTACTTACTATATAGCTGAAGCATCCCATGGTGTAGTAGGTGGAGCTAAATCACCTCCTCCCCCTCTACCTACTACACTTGCAGCTGACGCATCACCTTCTGTACCCGTTGCTACACCATCCACCACCCCTACATGATTCACTACCCCTATATCGACAGAGGTATCAAGGGTAAACAATACGGATGAAGGAGGCAGCCATCAGCCTAAAGTTGAGGGATTTAATGGAAGAACTTACATCACAATTGTGAATAATATATAAGTGAAAATACATTAAACATAAATGTTTATAATTAAGTTATAGGTTTAAATTTTAAAAATGGTTTAAATTTATTTGTTTTTATATTAGGTTGATTCCATCTGGACCGTGCTCAAGAAACATGACATCCAAATTCAAGGAGAAGATAGATGTTGAGGGTTCTATATAGAAGAATATCTCTCATGCAATAAAGGAATTTTACTATCTAGTGCTTGAGGTACAACAAAAACTATTATTTTCTTTTTCAATTAACAGTTTTATGCATTAATTAGATAAATATTATTACATCATAAGTATTAACCGAATGTTTTTCTTTTTGTTTTAGAAAGAATTTTTTTGACGTTCTTAATTTGACTGAATCATTTATAGAGTATAGGAAAGATGAGTATGTAAACGTTATCAAGATTTTGTAGCTGTGATACACAGGGCCGATGTACAACCGCCTTACATTTCTGAACAAATATGGAGTCGTTGGCAGCAGTATTGAACATCGACTGAGGCAATATCCATTTCAGAGCATAATTCGGCCAATAGACATGGAGGACAGGGTGAAGAGAGTCTTCCTACACATACGAGAGAATCTATTACCCACTATGAGCACGTAAAGAGACTTTTAAGTATCTAGACTTTACATTTATATTCTCATTTCTTTACTTTGCTGTATTTCAATTGAATTTGATATGTGGATTTTGGAATGAAAATGTGTGTTTCTTGTTGAAAATGATAATGTTATAAATGTCTGGTGCCATATATGGCTATATTGTTGAGTTATTTTCTTTGTTCAACGGGGGGTAAATATCATAAAAATAGAAGAAACTTTGCCAAAATTTTTATAAATTGTAGTTAACTTATAAATTTTATTCTTATGCCGGAAAAGTCTATAGGCATGAGGCTTACATCTTGTCAGCTCTTTTTTCACACTCACACTAAGAAGCGTGATGGTGTAACATTCGTCAACATTCGCTGTAGAGAACTAAATGTATGTGAAATTTATGGTTTAATATTAATGCTTAATAATTATCACTTACTAATATAAACATTGTCTTTTGATATGACTAAATACAAGAAAGCATTCAATGACAATCTCAGCAATTTGAAGATGTTGATGAGACTGAAACATATCTTCTTGCAGTGGGTAGTAGGGATCGTTATGGAAGGATATTCAGCCTAAGATCATTTGCGAATACATGTTATTCGCAATCCTCCACGTCTAGTACAGCATCATCTAATAGACGATCCACAACTAATCAAGTCCAAGAGCTTTAAAGCACGGCACAGACATTGATAGAGTACATAACTCAGCTCGAGAATAAGGTGGATAAGTTGAAGGGTAGGGCCAGCGCCTCATTGCACCAATCAAAGTATTTACCATCACCAGATCAATAGTGTACTTTTGGTCATTTCATTTGAGTTACAAATACTTATTATGTACAATGTAATATTTTTATAATCGATTAAGATATTTTTAAGTTTATATCATCAATCAAATTTTTGTTTAAACAAATTAAATGTATATTATTAAATTCATAACTGTTTAAATTATGCATCAATAATAACATCATTAAATAAAATTTTTTGACGGTATAATTTTTAAAAAAATTATGCTTCATTTACCAACAGAATAACCAATTTCTGTCGGTAACATGAGGTTAATTTACCAACGAAACACATCTTACTGTCAATAATCATAGACAGAATAACCAATTCCGTCTAAAAAACTTTACCGACGGAAAATTAACCGTCGATAACATTTTACCTACCTACAGAAAAAGAAAAATCGTCTGTATATTGGCCAATGGAAACATTGTCCATTAGTAAATTTACCGATGATCGGTAAGCTAACAGTAGATATATTAGATACTATCGATAAATATACTGACAGAAATATACTTTTCGTCAGTAATTATTAGCTATAGTCGATTCTATGATATCTTTGTCTGTCAGTAGCTTTCGTCGCTAATATTACTTACTGACGAAATGTTTATGTTTTCTGTCTGAAATTTCATCGCAAAAATGACATTTTTCTTATAGTGTTGCATTTTCTGATCAATAGGGTATTAATCATACTTAGTGTGTGGTATTAACCAATTTTAGGTGTAGTTAATTGCATATGTAGTAGACCATTTCCTTCTATCTATTTATTGTTAAGTAGAGATGGAAAGAACTCGTCGAAGTCATAGTCAAATCCTTATGATCTTATTCTTATCTTGCCTTGTTGGAGTAGGATGTTAATTCCGGCTCGGCCTAACCCATAGTCAACAAGTTTAGCTTGGTCAAATCGGCCCACGAGCCTAGTGGGTATGGTCCGTGGAATGGCGGTCCGAGCCATGGCCCGTGATGCACGGGCCACGAGCCAGGGGTGGACGGGCCATGGACCAGCCAATGGCCGTAAAGCTTTGGATTGGTCGAATTGTGGGCCGGTAGGACCAACCCAGCCCACAGTCCTCCCACTATCTTATTAATTTAATAATTTGTTATATATTAACTTAATAATTACTAATTAACTTAAGTAAATGAAAAATTTGTAATTAATGTAATTCATAATTTTAACTATAATTATTTACTTATTAACTTTTCATATAAATTTCTAATTAATTGAATTAAATGTCCTAATTAATCATACCATTACATACATTTCAATAACTTTATTATATCATAATTAATTACTTATATGTTGCTATAATTAATTATCAATTCCATCTTATAATAATTAATAAATAACTTAAGCAAATTAAAAATTTGTAATTAATGTAAAAGATAATAGATTAACTACAACTATTAACTTATTAACTTATTAACTTTTCATATAAATTTCTAATTATTTGAATTAAATGTCCTAATTAATTGTACCATTAATACATCTCAATAACTTTATTATATCATAATTAGTTACTTATATTTTTCTATAATTAATAGTTGTCACATAATACATATGTTAAAAAGAAAAAAGTTGAAAATTTTATTCATTTTATGAAACATGATTTTCGTTTTGTCAGTTCTCTCTTATAATAATTAATAAATAACTTAGGTAAATTAAAAATGTGTAATTAATGTAATTCATAATTTTAACTATAACTATTAACTTATTAGCTTTTCATATAAAATTCTAATTAATTGAATTAAATGTCCTAATTAATCACACCATTATATACATCTCAAGAACTTTATTATGTCATAATTAATTACTTATATGTTGCTATAATTAAATATCAATTCTATCTTATAATAATTAATAAATAACTTAAGTAAATTAAAAAATTTTAATTAATGTAAAAGACAATAGATTAACTACAACTATTAACTTGTTAACTTTTCATATAAATTTCTAATTGAATGTACTAATTAATCATACCATTACATACATTTCAATAACTTTATTATATCATAATTAATAACTTATATGTTGCTATAATTAATTATCATTTCTATCTTATAATAATTAATAAATAACTTAAGTAAATTAAAATTTTGTAATTAATGTAAAAGATAATAGATTAACTACAACTATTAACTTATTAACTTTTCATATAAATTTCTAATTAAATGTTCTAATTAATCATACCATTACATACATCTCAATAACTTTATTATATCATAATTAATTAATTATATTTTGCTATAATTAATAGTTGAAGAAAGGTGAAATTTTTATTAATTTTATGAAACATGATTTTGGTTTTGTCAATTATCTCTTATAATAACAATTAATTAATAACTTAAGTAAATTAAAGATTTATAATTAATGTAATTCATAATTTTAACTATAACTATTGACTTATTATCTTTTCATATAAAATTCTAATTTATTGAATTAAATGTCCTAATTAATCATATCATTATATGCACCTCAATAATTTTATTATACATAATTAATTAATTATATGTTGCTATAATTTAGATTTGTCACATAATATATATATTAAAAAGAAAAAAGGTGAAAATGTTATTAATTTTATGAAATATGAATATATGATATTCTTATAACACTCTAAGAAGGATGAGAAGTATTTAACGTAATACTTATATCTTATATTAAGGTTTCCATTAAGGATCTAAGGAAATACTCTTAACAAACTTTTAATTTGAGTGACTTAGGTAGAAATGAATTTTCTAACATTAGAATTTAGATAGCAGAAAATTTATGATTTATGAATGTAATAATAGCTATTTTAAATTTAATATACTATACTTATTTCTTTTTATAATTGAATTACTTATATATTATTTAGGAATTGAATCATTAATACATTAGAATTAATAAAGTGATTAATTCATTTTAAGATTAATATAAATACATATATGCATAATGTATATATTATATAAATATGAAAAATCAAATAAAAAGTTTAAATTGACTTGTTTACAGATAAAGACAATAATTATGACAACATTTATCATTTCGTGTTATATATTTTTAATAAATATAAATTGGTCTGAATTTATACCTATTATTTTATATAAAAAGTTTGTATAATTTATCGGTAATTTCATCTTATATTTTATTATAAATGATTATGTTATAATTTATAATTTATGAATTTTTAAAAATATAATTATACAACAACATTTTTTTAAAATTGTCTTTAAAATTTTTAAAAAACATTAAATAACTGAGCCGACATAGGCCCGACGGGTGGCCTGTGCCTTGTGGCCCGGGCGGGCTGGGCGAGCCGAGCCGTGGGTCTGACCACGGGTTGCCTCCCTTGGCCCGCCCATGGCCCACGGGCCGAGTCGTGGGCTAGGTCAACCCATAAAATTTATTTCACGGGCATGGCCCGGCCAATTGCCATGTCTATGACCAAGAAAGTTTTAATAGTCTAAACCTAAATTTCTTGTCGAAATATAGAATGCACATTCGTAAGAGATAACAACCATTCCATCTCTTTCATTTCATATAAAATAATCAACTTCACGTAAATTAACAGTATATTAGCACGTTAAAGCGCCAATCTTACCAATTCTTGTCTGGTGTCATTAATAAAAACATGTCTGCTGCCAATTTCTTCCTCTTATTATCCCGCCAAGCACAATACTTCACCATCATCACTTTCTTTATCATATTAATCTTCGACGTCTCTGTTATCTACGGTGAAGAGAATGCTAACTACACTGAGTGCGAAAGGCCCTTTAATTGTGTTCGCCTTCAAAACCTTTCTTATCCTTTCTGGGGTGGTAAGAGCCCACAAATTTGTGGCCGTGAAGGGTTCAAACTCAAGTGCGATGATGCTAATAACTATCCTACTCTTACCAGTGTTGCACAAGAATTTGTAGTTCTGTCCGTGGATCAATCATCCAAAGCGATTACTATGGCGAGAAAAGACTTACAGGGAGGGATTTGCCCGAATAATTTCAGTAACAGAACTTTCAAAACAACGCTTTACAATCTAGTGCCTGGACTCCAAAACTTGACCTTAGCTTAGAATTGTTCAACAGCAGCGCTTGTGAATACTACGGTTCTTAACTATACATGTTCAATAAATGGTGAGGATAGTTATGTGTTCTACGCAATTGATGAGCAGTGGAATGCTACAGACGGCAGTGCCCTCAGGCATTGTAAAAGAGTCGAAATACCTGTGTTGGATTTAAAGGCGATAGAACAGCTTATTTGGCGTGGATTGAAGGCTGTGAAGGAGCTTTTAGAAAAAGGGTTTAATGTGTCGTTCGATGTTGATAAAGATATTTCAATTAGGTGCTCAGAATGTATGAATTCAGGTGGTGCATGCAGTACCAACGTCACTCAGTCGGGTAGTTTCTTTACTTGCCTTTGCCCTGACCAAGCTTACCTCGATCGATGTCCAATACCTGGTACGCATTCACAGCTACTCCATTTTTCTTTTGACATATAGCCCAAGAGCTTATATTATAGATTTCGTAGTTCCGAGTGTTGTGATAATTATAAATAGCACAACACACATAGGAGGGTATTCTTAACTCCAAACCGTGAACCTAGTCGCGTCTTTAGTTTTAGGACGAGGATTTAATGGTGTGGTATTAGAGCCTCTATGATTAGGAGGACGTAAGGTCAAATTCTATCGCCTATTCACTACAAAAATTGCGTACAATCTGCAACGTTTTGTGAATAAAACGTCGTGGATTGTTAATACTTTCCGCGACGTTTATAAAACGTCACGAAAAGTATGCATATTCGGCAACGTTTTATACAAACGTTGGGGATATATGTCACTTTTTGCAACATTTGATCAATCAAATGTCACCAAATAGAATCCGAGACGTTTTTTGAGTAAAACGTTGCAGAAAGCCATGTGAAAACGTTCCCGCCCCCTTGGTTGAAACAAT
>JAOSBN010000177.1:30649948-30690258 GCA_027563595.1 Erythroxylum suave | reverse complement strand
TTTTTTAATATTAATTTTTTACATTAATTTGATAATTATTATTACATCAACAGTATTTATCAAATATATTTCCTTTTTTTACAGAAAGAATTTTTTTGGGATCCTCAATTGGACGAGATCATATATCGAATATGGGAGTTGAGAGCATGTACACGATATCGTGATTTCGTTGGTGTCGTTGGTTGATGTATTGGACATTTGGAGACATTTGGAGTCGTTGGTTGATGTATTAGACATCACCTGCGGTGATGTCGATTTTACAATGTAATTCGGCCAACAGGCGTAGAGGACCAGAGGGAGAGAGTCTTCCCGTAAATACAGGAGGATCTATTACTCACCATGAGCATGCACAAAGACTTGTAAGTATCTACTATTACCAATTATTTTCTCATCTCTTTTCTTTGCTGTATTTTAATTGAATTTGCTTCATAAAATCTTTTTTGGTTATAATTAACATTTTATTCCTGTGCAGGAGAAGTCTTTGGGCGTGGCACCTACATCTCGTCAATTATTTCTGCACACTAGTACAAAGAAGCATGACGGGGTCACATTCGTTAACGAACGGTGTAGAGAAGTAAATGTAAGTTAAATTTATGATTTAATATTAATATTATGCTTCGTAATTATCACTTACTAATATATAAACATTGCTTTCTGATAGGACCAAATACAGCAAACTATTGAGTGGCGGTCTTAGCAATTGAAAAATGTTGATGAGACTGACACTTACTTGGAAGCAGTTGATGGTAGGGATCGTCGTGAGAGGATCTTCGGCCTAGGATCATTTGCGAATACTTGTTGTTTGCAATCCTCCACATCAAGTAATTATCCTCCACATCAAGTACTCTCAAGTGGAGGCGCTTCAGAGCACCGTGCAGAGATTGTTGGAACAGATGTAGCAGATGCAACAGATGATAGTTGCGCATCAACAGTTGTTGGAACAGATGGCTCAGCTCCATTGGGAGATGGATGAGTTGAAGGATAGGGGCAGTAGGTCACCGGACCAACCTGACGATCCACCAGCTCCTGAGAAATAGTGTATAGTTCATTTATTTTGTATTACAGATATTATTGTTTACAATGTAACATTTTTATTACCAATTAAGATATTTTAATTTTTAATTATTAATCAAAATTTCAATTTAATTTAATTAAATGTATATTATAAATTAATTTCTATATTAAATAAAATGTACATATTTAATCATTAACAAATTAAATTAACAAACAAAATATAAATGAAAATGTAAATTATAAAAAAATTTAATAAAAAACGTTACCGACGGACATTTTATTTCCGTCGGTAATTTACTCTAACATTCACCGGCGAAATATCACACTACTGTCAGTAAAGTAACAGTAGATTTACATACGGTTAAGAAAATTTCGTCGGTAAAATTAGCGTTGGAATCTGTCATTTCGTCGGTAAATTTTCATTTTATTTTCCGACAACACTTATCTTTCCAACGCTAATGTTACCGATGGAAATCTGTCATTCCGTCGATAAATTTTTGTTTTATTTTTCGACGACACTTATCTTTCCGACGGAAATTTTACGTCCGTCGGTGAATTTAGCTACGAGCGAATCAATGACGTTTTCCGTTGTCGGTATATTCCGTCGGTAAAGTTTAATACCGATGGAATGTTTATGTATTCCGTCGGTATTTTCCGTCGCTAAATCACTTTTTTCTTGTAGAAATGGAATTGTTTATGTATATTTTGTATCTTTGAAACTTTAAATTGAAATTGTTCAAAATTATTGGAAATGAAATTGTTGGAAATTAATGGGAATGAAAAATGTTGAAAATGAAAATAGTTTATGCATGTTTTGTAATGGTTGAATAGAAATTATTCGAAAATAATATAAATGAAATTGTTGGGATTTAGAAATAGAAATTGTTGAAAATGCAAATTGTTTATGTATATTTCATTATTTTGTGAATTGTGAATTTGTGATGGTTGAAATTGTTAATTGTTGGAAATGAAATTATTGGAAATTTGGACATGTAAATTGTTTACATATGTTTTGTGATGTTTGAAACTTTGAATTGAAATTTTTCAAATTGTTAGAAATGAAAATTGTTATAAATGATACATTTGATCTAAAGGTAATGAAAGTCTAACATTCTGTCTTGCAAGTCTTTTGATACTGAAAAGTATCAAATGCATGAGTCATGTGTGACACAGATGCAATACAATCACGAATACCTAATACCATACTAATATGAATGGGAAAATGAAGTGTGGCAAATTACAATAATACTTTTATGATCTAATGCATATCATCTTCGTCTGTAGGTCTCGATTTCTCCAACTTTATGCTAAACTGTATTGCTAAGCTGCATTTGAGAAATCTTGTTTTCTCTCACCGAATGCTAAACAGCATTAGAGAAAACTTGTTTTTTCTTACCATATGCTAAACAACATTAGAGAAAACCTTATATTCTCTAACTGAATGCTAAACTACATTAGAGAACCTTTACGATATTAAAAACTTATATCCCTGTATGTCATGTGAAACTTTAAGGATATATCTGTATAAAGTTGCATGTGTCTAATGACACAGGATTAAGGTCAATCTTTATAAATACCCAAAGACCTTAAAATGCTTAAGACCAACATAAATCTTAAGACTTCTATACGTATTATGACAATGTATGATAACATGTATTACTGAGGATAAACAATGATCATCATTAATTGATGAATCGTCATATCGTTGGAATTTCTGGATTATGCAATTTTTGGATTATTATATGATGATTTTGAAACTTTCCATTTATATAGAAACAGAATATAAAAATATAAAGAGATAGACTAGAAACGCTTATGTCAATGACACTCATACTGTATACTTGTATTCCAAACACAAGTGGGCAAGGTCTTTTAGTTAAAGAGTTGACTTATAGTTCCTCAGTCTTAAATGCTCCAAACTTTAATGTCACCGTTTCGTATCAACTACTTCATGATCAAGAATTTGATCTCAAAATGCTAAGACCCTGTGACATGCAATGTTGTTATCAAACAACATAACAACTTGATTATTACATTACAATTGAATGGGTTTAGCTACTCCATCAACCACAGACAACTCTGAAATCAAGTTTCTGAGCTAAACCGTCTGTGAAGCAGCCCCATAGCATGCACTCTGTATGCATGGTCGAGGAAGTTATTCGTGTCTAGTTGACACACTTCCATGATATTGTACCATCTACAGTCTTAAACAGTAACTTTAAGTGAAATTTTCATCATCCAGACACATAACTGTTATTTGAATCTTAATTCCCTATGAGGTTTAGTCTATTGACATTTCTATATGTCAACATACAATCCTTTATTTCCTTTAATTGTCTCAACACTCACTTAACTAGATTTCAATGGTCTACATCTAGGTTAACGAGATACTAACCAAGCAGTCAAATTGTAAATGCAATGTCCTTCCTAGTACATAGCCGAGCATACATCAGGCTATCAACCTTACTAGAATACGGAACATTCCTCATAACCTCTCTCTTTATTTTATTATTTGGTCACTATGCCAAAGATTATCTCTCACTATGAGAGATAGGTGTTATGACAGGTTTATAATTAATCGTATTAAACCTTTGTAACATATACTCAATGTATGCATTCTGCGAGAGGTACGCTGAGTATTAAGACCTGTCCCAGTGAATCTGAATACCTAGGAAAAAAGATATTATGCCAAGGTCCTTTATGTTAAAGTTCTTAACCAAATGTTGCTTAACATCATACAACATGGTCAAGTAATTTGACATGAGCAATATATCATCCTCATGCAGTAATAGGAAGATAACTTTGCTCCCCCTGACCTCATAGTACAAGCATCTTTCAACTTTATTTTTCATGAAGCTGAAAGAGGTAACAACCTTATTAACTGTAAGGTTTCACTTTCAGGAGGTTTGCGGTAAATCAAATATTGATCTGCATAATGTGCAAACCATGTCAATTCCATCTGGATCTTGAAATCCTTCAGGTTGTACCATATAGACCACTTTATAAAGGTCTTTATTCAAGAAATCGGTTTTGACAACCATCTGATGTAAGTCTTTATCATGATAGGCTATAATTGCCATAATCACTCAAAATATATCCTTCGAGGGTATGAGGGAAAAGTAACATTTCTTCCTGAGTGAACCATCAGGCAACTGAGCCAGTCCATAAACTGCTGAACTTTATCCTGAAATCCTTAGGTCCCAAACTTTATTTACAACTGACGAGTTTACATTTTCACTGCAAAATCAACTAACTCGTATACCTTACTATGCTTCATAGCTTGCATCTCATTAGTCACTGCATCCTACCACACTTCTGTTGCGGGTACAGAAACAACTTCTGTAAGAGTAATTGAATTCGTAACATGTCTAATATCATAGTATGGTTCACCCAATAGACTATGATAATCAGATGAGATAACAAGTCATCTCACTCTAGTGGATCTTCATAATTGTATTAGATCTTGTACCCCTAGGATCCTTTGTGTGTACAGGTATGGGCTCCTGTTCTTGTACAGACAGGGTACTAAGACCTAGATCTATCGGATCTAGCTGTTTGAGTGACGGATACATAATAACTGTGGTATCCATCCTGTTATCTTCCTAAGGGTCAAAGGGCCCACCATAATCATAGACATGGTATTTCAGAAACCTAGCTATTTGTGATTCCACTATTATGTTCCCTCTTAGTTGTTTGTGATTCCACTATTATGTTCCTTCCTTCTCTACAACAAGATCTGTAGCTTTAAGAGTGGTCCGGAGATCCAAATAGTAATGGACATAATGAGCATGCAATTTTCTTTGCAAGGATTATACCACCTTGATAGGGCAGCCCCACACACAAATGTGTATAAGGCTGAGTTTTCACACTTCTAGATAATTAGGTATATCAGTCTTGTTCTGCATTGACTTCCATAAGTCCTTTAGGGTGTGATTACGCCTTTCAGCAACACACCATTTTGCTCAAGACTACCTGGTATAGTGAATGAAGTCACTATCCTAATTGATTTCATATATCTGGCAAACGAACCTTTTCAAGTCCTGAAATATCATGTTTGCCATGATATTCTCCTCCATAGTCAAATTTGACTATCTTGATGAATTTTCCTAATTGGTTCTCAACCTTCAAACTTTAAGCGAGAACTCATTACTGTAGCGAGAATAATTATCAACAAATGTCATAATACAATTGGAATTGCACAATGCAATTATAGAAGGTCTTTTGATATCCTTATGTATCATACTCAACAAGTCAGAAGCGTGAGTTGACCTCAATATCCTTATTAGTCAACTTACCCCTATAATAGTCAACATATGTTTCCTGATCATCATAATCTGGAAATGTGGCTTAAACTTTTATGCCACACCATGTATGAATTTTTATTCATTAGGGTTCTTCATTTCATGACTTGTTCAGCAAGATACGAAGAAGCTTATATCTAACTCAGGATAAGACACGTTCTATACAAACCATATGGCAAGAAAGTTGTACCATTATGTTTTGCATAAAACACAATTGTAAAATAAAAGTGTTAAACACAAAACGTTAACCTTCTTTGTCCAAAATTGATCCTAAGATCATATACAAAATGTGTCTTGTAAAGTCCAAAATGAATCTTGCTGCAAGATTCATTACATACATCCCCTACAGATATTACTTCCTCTTCTTCATTGTTATCAACCATCAGTTCCTCCTTTTCTTTATTTATCTTTATCCTGGATATGAACCTTTACATTTTGGAAGTAACTTGATTACATACTCCACTATATAGCCACCAAGAACTTAATGCAACTATCACAAATCAGATTTATAAATTGACAAGCTAAGAAATTATCTGATAGTCACAGTCTTTCCTCCTAAGCCTTATACTGCTGGTTACTTTTTGTCCCTAGGACCTTCATCAGCACTAGATTGACCAACATCAGTATGTGGAGAAGAATTCAGTCTTTCTACCTTCGATCTTAATATACTTCATATTTTCCTTCCATTTAGTTACATTGAGGGCTGTAGGAGTAACAAGCTTGAGTTTCTCCTCCTCAGTAAGTTAATGGGAAATTAAAGCAAAGAAGTCCTATTCCTCATCCTGTGAATAACATGTCATCACCAGATTACTATAGTCTGGAGGGAGTGTATCCAGAGTTTGGTGAACTATAAAGACATCAGGAAGAGGAATGTGTAGCATCTTCAGTCTACGAAGTTGGATCATTCTCGATATGTACTCCTTACACCCCCTTTTTCGTATACCTTATAGAGCAATTCCTTAATCAAGGCACTTGTCTTAACACTGAATGAGACACAGTGCCCCTAAGAGACATTTCCAAGAAGTTACTTCGCTTTGTCTATGTCTAGAAGTTCACTAAGCAGATGGTTAGGTATAGATCTCTTAATGGTCATAAGACATAATATGTCAAACTGATCCTGGCCTTTATAAATTGCTTTATGAGCTTTCAAGCTCATGGATGTTTGTAAAGATGGCTTGTCCTTTTGTATGGCCATATCAATCTCAATTCTTTTCTTCTTTATATTGAAAATGGTCAGAGTTTTAATGGTGACATTGATTTTATTGACTGAAAAAGTGGCTTCATAGTAACTTTGATTATAGCAGCACAAATGTAGGAAAAAAATGATACTGAAAGTCATTAGACAGTATCTTTCCTGAAAATCCGGTCACACATGTTATGAAACACTTGTGGGCTAAATGCATAATATATGCAATTAGGCCTCCATATATAAAAGTGATCAGAGTACAAACCATTAGCTCTCATAACATTACCACCTATGAATGAATAGATCATTCAAGCAACAACCTTCCTCTATTCAATGCCTTTATGCACATCTCAAAAAATCATGTAAGGCCAACACCTGTGGGCAGAATAACCAAACATGAGACCAGAGACATCCCCTAACATGCATGTAGAATGATTCAAAATACTGACTTGAAAGGCCACTATGGTGACTACATTCTCATCAGCACTTAAAAAGTCCACAAATACAAAAGACATGTCTTTATGTTATCCTCACTTTCTTGATGGGCATATGGTATGGTATGTGACAATGTAACTTCAACAAATGCAAAAACTCTAATGCATAATCTCATTGTCACACATCCGTGCTGAAGACATTCCCTGAAAACTTCACTATCGTGCATTCTAAATACCGAATCGGTTACCTGAGAAACGAGAACCTCATGTATCTCCTTTATGGTAAGTTTGTTGCAAGAAAATTCACTTAAAAATGGCTGCAAAATGTCTTTGTTCTTTTTTCGATTAACCATCATGCAATCCCAAACACTAAATATGAGACTCGTGATATAAAAACTTAAAGAATCCCCCTCATGTGATGTCCAAAGCATGAAAATTCACACGAAATCAGATGCAGAACACCTTAATTCCCTTTTCTGGAGCTAAACTTTAATTTATTACTAATGTAATAAATCCATAACAATGGAAAATTTCACTTTATAATTTCCCGGACCCTTATGGAAAATCTAAAATTTTTGTGTTTTTTTTGCACTGTACAGATGTCAACCTTCCGCCGACACCCCTAGCATTAGCAGAGCGTTGACGCTGACAGCGTGTGTTAGACAAGTACTTGCACTGACGCACCAAGGACAAGTCTGGCGCATGATGTGCTCATGCGTACGTTGCAAGTGCCTACCATGTGTCCTGACCTGATTGGGCCACGTGTCAACACGTGCATCACACGCTCCAGACATATTGCCCCTCCCGCTGTATTGTGGATGATACCACGAGCTAGATGGCACAATTTTCCTTGTCAAAAAAAGGTAATTTTCGACAAGTTTTGGGTCAATTTTTGACTTCTCGAGCTTGTTTTCAACCCATTTCTCAAGGTTAAACAAATGTACACTACTTTTATGCAATAAAAAGCAAGAAAATTTGACAAACAGAGGCTAAATCTTTGAAAACCTTATGGAGAGAAAATCCAAAAAATCTCCATTTTTAACCACCCGATCTTGTCCCTGCTCTAATACCACGTGTAATACGTAACGAGACTTTAGTTACACCTGATATCAAGTGTGAAAGGAAAAAAATGGAGAAATGCAGATTGCACCTGATTTTGGTTTTGAAACTTCAAACAAGCTTTTTGAAGTCGATATGATCCCGAATCCACCGTTGTCTTCAGTGGAATCCATCACCGAGATGTGGGCTAGGTATTTCTATAGTTTTCTCAAAGCACAAGCTCTCTTAATGGGTCAGAGATTCCTTATGCTTGTGATTGATATGAGCAACTGCAAGAGACCCTAACCTATATATATAGCTTCCATATCGGGCTTCTCGATCACAAGGTCGATATGGACCAGATCCATACTAAAAGGGATCCATTTTCTATCTAGAATTTGACCCATTAATTTAGATCATTTATTGGGTCACTTTATTACCCTTATCTAGATCAAGTTACGTAACTTAACCGATAATTCATTTAAAACCAAATAATGCAATTAAATGTCGTCCACTTAATGGTAAAAATGACAAAATTATAGGGGCAAAATTGTCTAACAAGTCCATCTAATAAATATGTTGAATTATTTGGTAATATATATATGGGGCTATCATAAATATTTATAATAGATAATGTGTGAAAGTAGTGACGTATATGAGTCAAAAAGGAAAATTTTTTTTTCCAAATTTTGAACATTTTGTAAGTTGAACTCTAACCACTTATACTGAGACTTATTAATATCGATTAAAAATCCTAGAAGCAACTTAAATATTTAAGAACCAAATATAGAATGGTAGATATAATATTACGGTTTGTTAAAATGAAAAGAAGATTCAAAGGTTTGAATAAGAAAAGAAAACATTTCTAAACGAAGTTATATCCTTCAACTTGATCCTCATGTTATGAATAGATGTGTATGAACAATTGTATAAGATAAGTCATTCATTATTTGGTGAATATGTAAATCATACCCATCAACTTGATTCTCATGTTTGAAACTTTGAATTGAAATTATTCAAAATTACTGGAAATGGAAATTGTTTATGTATGTTTTGTGATTGTTGGAAATTAAAATTTTTTATATATGACTTATGTAATTATGTATGTTGAATAATTGAATTCTTAGTTTTTGACTTATGGTGAATTGAGTTCGATAAAATTGAATTGTGTATGATGTAATCATACATAATGAGTTATATTATATAAGATGGACATGCTATTATGTAATGAAATTATGTATTCATTATTTTGATATATGCATTCATTTATTTTTATAGATAAATTAAAAGAAGTTCAAGAATTCCTGATCCAACCACTTTAGGAAGATACAATAGTTCAACTTGGGTTTTTGCTGCATTGGTTCCCAATATGAGGAACTATACTATTTGCTTGTTTTATAACAAGTATTTAAAAGGTGGAGGAATAACCCAATTAAAGAAGCTTTTAGCTGGGTTTAAAGGAGATGTGGAAGCCTGTAAAAAAGTAAGTCATGATCTGATGTAAAAGATGAAAACTTTGCTTAAAGAATATAAGCATGAGAAAGAAAGAAGGGAAAGATTGAATTTTGAAATTGGTAGTGGAAATTCATTTGTTGGTTTTCAAGATGATGTGGAAATGTTGAAGGTGGTAGTGGTAGTATTCCATCCCAGGCCTAGCAAGAAGTGAATGTTATGTTTGAACCTGATGTTAGAAAAAGAAGAAGGCAGGTGACTAGTTTGTTTACACCACGAACAACTCCTAGAGCCCAACCTTCAATTCGTAATACAATGCAATCAAAAGATGCGACTTACAATGTCGATATGACAGTAGCTAGATGGTGGTATGCTATAGGTTTATTATTCATTGTTTCCTAGTCTTACTATTATCAGCCTATGGTGGATGTAATAATCTTTTAGGGTTCGGGATACAAAGCTCCTTCAGTTGATGACTTAAGAGGTAAACCTTTAAGTTGCTTAGTTTCTGAAATTAAAAGTTACTCAGTAGAAAGAAAAGTAAATTGGGCTACTTTTGGGTGTCATATGGTCCAGGATACAAAGTTCCTTCTATTGATGACTTAAGAGGAAAAATTTTAAGTTGCTTAGTTTCTAAAATTAAAAGCTATTTGGCAGAAAGAAGAGTGAATTGGGCTACTTTTGGGTGTTCAATTATGTGTGATGGTTGGACAAATAGGAGACAAGAGTTTATTATTAATTTTTTAGTTTATTCTGCAAATGGCTCAATGTTTTTGAAATCAATTGATGCATCTGATCTTATTAGAAATACTGATACTTTATTTGAGATATTTGATGAATTTGTGAATGAAGTGGGGCCAGAAAACATTATTCAATTCATTATTGAAAATGATTCACTTATAAAGTGGTAGGAAACAGGTTATATATAATAGGTATAATTATTTTTTTGAACTCTTTGTGTGGCACATCGCATTGACCTTAATCTAGAGAATATAAGGGATTTTAAGTATTTTTCTATTATTAATGAGACTATGCAGAAAACTAAAAAGGTGACCAAGTTCATCTATAATTGTGCATGGGTGTTGAATTTAATAGGAAAGAAATTTACCAATGGTAGGAATTTGTGTCATCCTGATGTGACAAGAATTACAATAAATTTCTTATCACGTTAGTTTATTAGTTCAATGAAGAAAGAATTAAGAAAAATGTTTACAAGTGATTAGTAGGTTGCATCTCAGCATGCTAGGTCTACTACTAGATTGAATGTTTCCAACATTATAATGGCAGTTAGAGAATTTAGTCCCAATGTCAATTTGTTATCTGAGTTTGTGACTCTTTAGTGAGGATGCTTTACTTGGCTGATAATGAAGAAAAGCCAATAATGAGTTTTTTTATGCCATGGAGAGGGCGAACAAAGCAATCAAGGCCAATCTAAAACATAGGTTTTCTTTATACACACCGTATCTTGTAATCATCAATGAGAGATACAAAATCCAATTTTCTTCTCTGTTGTTTGCAACTGAGGGGTTTTTAAATCCTAGTGTATATTTCAGACTTAATTTTACAAAGAAAGTTGAAGTTAGTAGAGGAATGCTATTCACTATTACAACAATTGTTGACCGTGAAATGATGCAATATCTTTTGAGCTCATAAATGGAGCTTTATAAGCTATCTTCTTGTGATTTTGGATTGCCAATTGCTATTCGACAAAGAGCAAAACTTTCTCTAGGTATTAGTTGTTTCCTTTTTCTTATTAGTTAAAATTTCATTATCACTTTATTTTGTTTGTAATACTACTTTGTTATCACACGACTTATAGTTTCTTGGTGGGATCAATTCGGAAGTGGTGTTCCAGAATTGCAAAGGTTTGAAATTCATAATTTAAGTTAATGTATGAGTGGAACAAGCTGTAAACAGAACTGGAGCACATTTGAATTAATCCATTCTAAGAAAAGGAACAAATTAGAGCACAAGAGATTAAAGGTTTGGTACTCGTTCGTTACAATTTAAAGCTTCGAGAAAGATATGTTATTATCATTATTAATATTGATATAACTTTTTAATAATTAGATTCTATTTTTACGAGGACTCTTAATAGTATAAGTAGTTTAACAAATCTAACTTTTATTGATAATATCGATCTTTTGGCGAATTAGGTTTTTAAAAAACTGAGTTCGGTAGATGTGGATGACTTGGAAGATAATCTTGGATGGAAAAGCATTAACATATCATTTGGTGCATTGAATTTGAATGATGATGATGATGATAATGCTCCTCACAATGATGAGGATTTTGTACCAAACGATAACTGGGGTTAATGCAATTACAATGAGTATCCTCCCTTAGGCGATTGAATGAGGTTCTAGGTTTTTGTTTTTCCTCTTCTTTTAACTTTACTTATATTGATTTATATGTTAAATTCTATATATGTAATGTAATTATAAATGTTTTTGTTTCGGGTTTTACATCTACTTGGTTGTTCCTCATTGCGAACTCTTGCCGTAAATTGTAATAGTTTAAGAGTCAAGGATATTATTTGTTCTTTTTATTAAATGTTTTAATGTAATTATTATTTATTATATGATAAAATTGTAATATTTTTAGTACTTTGTGTTGTTCTTAATTTTATATTCCTGTAATGATGATTGTTTTTTTCATATTAATTGTGGTTATTATTTATATGTGAAATATTTGAAAATTATTGTTATTTCATATTAATTGTCGTTATTATTTATTATTATGATTTTTTGAGACAGGATTGATGTAAACTTATAAAGTATACAGTACAACTATACAATATGTCAATGAACTATTTTGCAAATTTTAAAAATATTTAGGGATTATTTCATAAATTTTAAAAATTACCCGAAATACTACTTGGTATTGATTGGTATTAGTATAATACCGTACCATAACCCAATCCCGTACTAGGGTTGGTACGATATTCACAACATTGAGTCTTCCTCTATTATGAAAATCCTCAAAATTTCGTATCCGAAATCTCTAATTGACAATGTTGACTACTACAATCCCTAAGTTGAAATGTCGAACGCAGCCTGAGCACTGTGAGATGATAACTTTGTGTTGCCCAATGTGTTGTGGACTTCTGGTATATTATGCATTACAATGAATTAGAGGTGTAGGAGGATTTCATGGATACGCCATGAAAATAGGTGGCTTTTTAGGGAAAATGTTGGCATTTTAGAGGATGCGAGGTAAGTGTTTGATTGTATGCTCGATGATAAGAGGGTTAATTTTTACTCTAAAGTTTAAGTCAATGGATAACCTTAACATCGAGGTTTAAAAGTGTTTAAATAAAATCATAATATTTAGAAAACATTTAAATATAACCCCAATAATGAAGAAATTGTTAATTATATTTTTTGTCAGCTCAACGATGATCTGACAATTTTTAATATTATTTTATTACATATTCGATTATCACATTGTCATGTCAGATCTGACGTGACAGTGTGAAATTAATTAACCCTAACAAATTTACCTAAGCAAATAATCCATCAACTTAACTAATCAATAAAGTAATTAATTAACTTAACAAAAAAAAGATAATTGGATAGTTTAATAATGGATTCGTCTGTGAGAAAATTAGCCCTTTCAAGATCCAAGTGATTGATACTTGTGTAGCAAACAAGAGACTTCAAAGTCTTATTTTGGGTTTATATTTAAATGTTTTTCTAAATGTTAGGGTTTTATTTGTACTTACTGAAACTTTAAAAGTTAAAGATGTTGATTGATGTAAAACTTAGGTCAAAAATGACCCTTTTTCCTATACCCAACAAGAATGTTATTGGCTGGAGGTTTATGATTGTGGTTTACATGTTAGACATGTTTTTCACTTTTTATTTTTTAAATATTAAAAATTTTATCCCTATTTATTTTTAAATTTTTAAAAAGATACTTTTGTAATATATGTAGTTCTTTTTTTTTTGATAGAAAATAATGCATTTAATCAAAATGTCTGGTTACAACAAGTAAGCAACGACCAAAATCCTGCAAATGCGGCATACCCTCTAAAGAAGATGAAAACATAATTAAAGGTTCCTTACAAAAAAACCATGCTTAGCTAGTTAGTCCGCACAACAATTAGCTCACAAAAGACATGATCAAAACGCACATCCATAAAAAAGCCACAGAGATCAAAACAGTGCCGCACCACTCCCACTGCCAAAGTCGAAGGTCAAGCGGATAAAAGGAGCCAAGCTTCATACGAATCAGTCTCGATATGTAGAAAAGATACCTGGTGACGTCCAGCTAGTTCTAACCCAGTACAAATAGCTTGTAATTCCACCTCTAAGACCGATACTTGGCTTAGACACTGCGAGAATCCCATAATCCACCTACCTTGTGAATCACGTAAAAGGCCACCAGCTCCCGCGTGCGCGCTTGTAGCATGCCTAGCTCCATCACAGTTTAGTTTGTGCCAGCCAGGTAAGGGGGGATCCATTTAACCCAGCGACTCTCCTGTCTACCAACAATAGCACCTGTTCCCTGTTTAACTGCAAAAGCAAATAAAAACTGTTTCCAATATCGCCAAACACAAGGCCAGACATCAAGTGGAATATCAATCCCTTCCGCAAAGACAAAATTGTTCCTCCAACGCCAAAGCAGCCAAGATATAACCCCAAATAAAATGAACCAATCATGTGTACCCGAACTCCATTGTTCCCGTTCCAAGTTGGATAGTAACCATTGCTTCAGGTCAAGGGAGAAAAAGCCCTTCTGCTCATTAGCTGGAACAAAACAATCCCACACTCGCCTTGCTCAATCACAATCTCGCAAAACATGCAAAGTAGATTCCACCTGTGTGCCACATCATGGACATAAGTCCCTAGGGGCACAATTCTTCCGAAAGCACAAACTATTTGTGGAAAGTCTATCATGTCTAGCCAACCATAAAAAGCTCCTAATCCGCTCAGGTCCCCGCCACTTCCGTACTCGCTACCATAACCGCTCAGGGTCCTCACTACCATCCTCTTGTAACAAATCATACGCTGAGGAGACCGAAAACACACAACTTCGGTTATACAACCATAGCAGCGTGTCCTCTGAATCCAGAGCCAGACGTAACTCCAACACATAAGTGACAATATTACTTGGCAAAACTTGTCGAAACAAGCCTTCATTCCAGGCCCCATTCTCACAAAAGAACCCACGGACCTTGATGCTACGCATGTCAGGAGCAATCCCACCCAGTGCCCATACATGTAAAGGCCCTATGTCACTAACCCAATCATCAAACCAGAACGAAATTTTTTGTCCATCCCCCAGCTGCCACCCACACCCACGCACAAAGGTAGGCCACAGCTTACAAATACCACTCTAAGTTACTGAGAAGCTGGGCCAGGATTTCGGAAGTTCAAATGAGTTCCCTTCCCAACCATATCTCCCAGAAAGAATCTGCACCCAAAGAGAATCCTTCTCAGTCATAAAACGCCAACACAGCTTGAGCATTAGAGCCTTATTACGAAGCTCTGCCAACTTCAAGCCAAGACCCCCACTCTCCTTTAGCGCACAAATCTTACGACAGCTCATTAAATAATTACCTCTCCTCTCCTCCGAGGAACTCCATAAAAACTGGTGAATTACCTTATCAATCTCCTGCAAAATAGAGACTGGTAAAAGTTGCGTCTACATAACATAGATCGGGATAGCAGCTAGGACCGACTTGGCAAGTGTCGATCTACCTGCAAGCGACATTTTCTTAGCTCTCCAACTAGATAACTTAACTTTCATCTTATCCAGGATTGGTGAATAAGACTGCTTTTTACCCCGGCCTTGTATAATCTGAACTCCCAGATATCTACCAATAGTATTCGAATATCGGAAGCCCAAACATTAACAAATCTCCTGCTTCAGGCTAACTGATGTGTTCTTAGAGAAAAAGACTGATGACTTTGCCGCACTTACATGCTGGCCCAAACTATAACAAAATCGCTGTAAACAATCCATGATAAATCCTAGCTTGCTCTGTAGAAGCCTCAGCAAAAAGAAACAAATCATCAGCAAAAAATAAATGTGAAATAGGTTTACCCTGCCTCCCCATTCGCATTGACTTCCATTTACCCTCTTGCACTGAGTCCGTAATGACATGAGTAAGGCGTTCCATACACAACAAAAACAAATAAGGTGACAAAGAATCACCCTGACGAACCCTCCTCGAAGGCATAAAGGAAGTCGTAGCTAAGCCATTAAACAAAACCTGCATGGCAACCGATGAAGTGCATAGCCAAATGCGCTCCACTAAATGTCGCTCAAACCCCGCAAATGTAAGAGATTTCATCCTGAAATCCCAATTCAGCCTGTCATAAGCTTTCTCCAAATCAAGCTTAATCGCCATCCAACCCTTCTTCCCTTTCCGCTACTGCATCACATGTATAATCTCATGCACAATCACTACATTATCGATAATTTACCATCCAGGTACAAAGCTAGTTTGACAACTAGAAATTAACTCCTTAATGTGTGGTTTCACATGCTGAACAATAAGCTTAGTGATAATCTTATACAAGACATTATACAAGTTGATAGGCCGAAATTGGTGTATCCATGATGGCGAAGGAACCTTTGGAATCAAGACAATAAGCGTATCATTGAACCCTATAGGTAGCCGACCATCCCTAAAGAAATCACAAACCACCCTATGCACGGACAATCCCACACTCAACCACTGACTCTAATAAAAAATAAGTTGTAGCCTGTTTGGACTGGGTGCCTTAAAATGACCAATGCTTCACACCACATCATAGATCTCCCCCTGAGTCACATCACATAAATCAACAAAAATACCATGCAGCTGTAGTCACAGATACGAGCTAACCAGAACCAACACACCCCAATCAGTTGACTCGTTGGTGTATAAATTCTGGAAGAAGTGCACTGTCATATCCTTCAATCGAACCGGATCCTCCTACTAGGTACCATCACCATCTTTTAATGCAGTGATTAAATTACTCCTCCAACGAGCAAGCGTAGACGTGAAAAAAATGAGTATTCCTATCTCCAAAATTAGTCCAGTTCACACCGAATTTCTGTCGCCATAGTAATTCCTCTTGAAACAGTACTAGCTCATACTCCTCTTGTGCTTCATCATGAATCATCATCAGCTCCTCCGACTAGCCCGAGTCAAGACTAGATTCAATCCCATTGATATGATCATACGGAAGTTGCTTGCACTTCAAGATATCCCCAAATACTTGTCGATTCCCAACTTTAACTTCCTGAATGAAAGTCTGATAAGCCACAGACCATGTAATCCCAGGCACCCACTATTTTTGCACTAAAGGAACAAACCCTGGATGAGTGAGCCACACAGCCTGAAACTTAAAGGGATGAGACAAAGAGCCCCGTGAAGCCATCGTTGTCAGCATAATAGGTTGGTGGTCCGACTTGACCCGAGGCAGATGCTTCAGGACTGAGTCTAGGAGACTTCGAAGCCATAGATCATTGACCAACGCCTGATCCAACCGAACTCGAAGAGCACCTCTTAAGTAAACTTGGGACCCACGAAAGCAAGATCAGTTAACCCGCAATCGTTCAACAACGAGAGGAGTTCATCCCGCCAAGTAGTCGTACTTGCACCCCCTACTCTCTCCGAGCGGTCCATGCAACAGTTAAGATCTCCCACAACCACCTAAGGACCTGAAATTGATCTCTTGAGAGCACATAAGTCACACCACAAGTCCACCCGACCTACGTACACTGGACTGGCATAAACTGTCGAATAAAATAAAGAAACATTACCAAACTCTAGAAGCATATGTACAAACTGGCGTGAATGTTGTAACACTGTGACCTTAATACTCAACTTCCAAAAGATCCAAATTCCACCTGCAAAACCTTATGCCTCTTGACAGAAGTGGCTCGACCAGTCAATCTTTTGGATAACCTTAGCAGCTTGCTCACCACTAATACGTGGTTCAACAACAACAAACACATCAGGATTATGCACCCTAGAAAGCTCCTTGAACACTACGTGAAACTGAGGGTTTGCAACCCCTCGACAATTCGACGTGATGACCGACATAATGAGAATAACATAATCAATCCAACTGAGCAAAACCCCCGTGATGACCGACATAATAAGAATAACATAATCAATCCAGCCAAGCAGAACCCCCGGCCTCACCATTTTTAGAGTTCCTTGAACTCCACTTACCAACTACCAGATGTTTCTCCTGAATGAAATGCTTCTTCCCTGATCTGGTAGCAACACCCACATCCGAGCTACTTGATACCACTGCAGCATTCACAGACGGCTCGCAATGCTCATCCTGCATTGCTGCCACCGAGCCACTACAATTCTCTACCACTGCTTCAGCAGAACCGCCCTCACTCATACCACTAAGTGTGTCCGAGGCAACCACAGGTGATGCTCGACTACCATCAGCTACCCCTGTCGTAGTGGTATTCAGCCCCACATTTAACTGGGTGTCCACCACCAAATCCACTAACTGTGAAAACATTTTAGATAATTAATCTTAATAATTATGAAAGGCCATATTTTGTAATGTGTCCAAATAAAATTATATACTATATAGTAACTGATAAATGTTTATTTGACTACAATTATATACTTATATTTATCATGTTTTGCTTGATGTTTAATAGTTTTATAGTATTTTTGGTACTTAATTAGCTTCAAGTGTGTTTATAAGTGATAATTACTTTCTTCGACTAAAAGAAGAAGAATTAAGATGAAATTGTGTGAAATGAAATGAAGATTTAAAGCAATTTGGACCTACACAATCATGTACAGTGACTGTGTAAGTCTCTATAAATGTGTGGAGATTGAGGAATTTTGGTTCATATTGTATGGAGTTACATGGCCGTGTATATCACTTGTAAGTCTATGCTTATGTGAAACCGTGAATTCAGGTATTTTTGGAGATACACGATCACATACACGCCTGTATAAGTTGACTGTGTATAACTTAGAAACCTTAGTTTTTACTATAAAAGGAAGTGAACAAAACCAAAAAAGACTTTTATTAATATTAAAAATGAATTTAGAAATTACTTTTGTATTTCTAGAACCCATTTTATCTCTTGTTTTCAAAATGTGGAATAAAACTCAACTAAAAAGAAAGAGCCACGTTTTAAAGTAATTTTGAGTCATAATACACATATAAAGGCAAATTTTCTGATTAAGGGATGAGGAAAATATGAAGATAACATCATGGGACAAAAAATAAATCCACTTGGTTTCAGACTTGGTGCAACCCAAGATTATCATTCTCGTTGGTCTGCACAATCAAAAAATTATTTTGACGGATTACAAGAAGATCAAAAAATAAGAAAATGCATAAAAAATTATGTACAACAAAAGCAAAATATGATAATATCTGATAGAGAGCTTCATCCAATCCAAACTTGCAAGAAGATTCATTAGGGAAAAAAAGGGAGATTTAGAATTATGATTTCTTTGATTTCTACTCTTTTTTTTTTTGCATATTTTTCATTGATTTCACTTTCTATAGATAGGAACTAAACTTGTTTAGTGTCTAGGTATAATGAACCCTAAGTAGTGATAACAATATGAGTTGATCTTTTATATCATGCAATTTTATTTATTGATTTATTGTGACTCAATTATGTTTTTTTTATTCTTGTTCTAATATATTTGGAATATTAGTGCATGATTTGATTTCATATGATTGCAATTGAGAAATCCTCTTGTATGAATAGGTCTACCATAATTAAAAGGAGTTACATGTAAACCCAGAGATAGGTAGACGTAAATTTTCTAGATTATGGCCACACCTAGCAAAATTCAAAAATCGATTATACAATCTTAGAGGTTTTAATTAGAAAGATTTATGATAATCAACTGATAGATTAGTTATTAATAGTCTTAAGAAAGATATTAAGATAATATAGGAATTTTCACGGTCCAAATATCAATAGTATAATTGCATGATAAAGGGTTAATAATTAAGGATTCTTAGAGGACTCATTACCTAGATGCTATTATTTGATATTGAATCTTTATAATATTTTCCCTGTTCTGGGTTCAGTATGTTTTAAATTTTGGTTTATTTTTTAGTTAAATTTTTAATTAAAATCCATAATATGATCCAAAGGTTAGATAATAAAAGGGTAATTACTAGTATTTATAGTCTTCATGGAATTGACCCATACTAGCCTGTGCTAGCGAACCAATATTTATCATCAAGCTTAGTTGTTGATGCAAGTTAAAATGATCATAGTCTCAAGAAAATAGATGTATAAAGCACAAAATACATTAGGAGTGACATGGTTATTTCTTTGACGTGAACATGACAAATAATTAGAAATTTAGATGGATAGTAAAAGAACTTTGAATAAAAGTTTAGGATTTCTTTTTTATCATTTGAAATTTACTCATAATTATTTTGTTTTATCTTGAATCAAAAAATGTGTTATTTATTAAAAGTCATTAAATGAAAAAATTTATGATTAAAAGTTTTGTGAATAATTGTTGTTTAGAATTTTCCATTTTCATTTGATATAACTAATAAGCCACCCATCTTTATGTTGAGTGTCTTGCTCCATTTAGAGGTAAAAGTTTGGGTGATCTTGAATGTTCCCACCAATTGCTGGAATGATGATTGGTTGAAGTAAAAAAATATAAGGTCGAATAGAAAACTTTGACGTACAAAGATAGAGACAAAGAATCTTTCATAAAGAGATTCATGTTATTCTCATAGGTCTTTTATCTTTTTTTCTTATATTTAGCCTAAAATTTTTAATATGTAGTACTCATCTTTTAGGAATTTTGCCTAAGCTATTTATTTATTTACTTTGTTTAATATTATATTTTATTTTATTTTTCCTTCAAATGGGTCACTCGAAAAAAATTTCTCTACTAGTTAGGGGTAAAGATACATATTACTAGAACTTCCCAGACCCCATATATCAGAGAAATTGTTACTGAATTATTGTTGTTATTGCAGATAGAACCATACAACACATCTATATATTTAACTTGCATGATTATGGGCAAAGGACGTGTAAGAGAATGTGATCATATAAGATCAAACATGCTTGGGTTCCTATCATACACAGCCTTGTGTGAAGATCGTGTAAGTAACTGCAAATGTGTACGGATAGATGGCAAGAGTTGAGTACATGGCTAGAGTTGAAGACATATACAATCATGTAGAAATACACACACCTATGTCCTATGTATACATGAATTTGTAAGTGGACAGTGAGACTAACTAAGCCCTGTATATCCTCAGTTTCTAGAAATTTGGTTAGGACATAGATCCTATTTTTAGTGTAAAAGAAGAAATGATGGGGTTCATTAAAATGGGTGTAAAAAACACCAAAAAGGGGAAAAAAAAGAAAAAAGGAGTGGAGTAAGAGTGAGCTAATAAGTCTTTCTTATTTTATAATTGGTAGTTTTAGCAATTTTAGGATCAGATTGAGAGTATTGTTGATTTGAAGTATTTAACTTGTACTCAACAATTAAACTTAGTGAGATTACTTGTAGATGCGTTGTAGTATAGTTTCGAGCAAGGGCTAACAGCTCGGAATCTTTAAACTCTTATAAGCTCCTATTTAAATTAGCGAATTTTCTTATTAATTTATCTTATAAGTTTTTTTCTATTTAATAGAAGGTTTTATATGTATATCTTACGTTTATTTATTTTCTTGTCATATATATTGTTTGGTTGTTTACTTTTAGGATTGGGTCTCTTGAAACAAATTGATTACTCTTAACTGACAATGTAGGAGTTGTGATTGAAGCTCAACAAAGTGGTATTAGAGTCATTAGTTATAATGGAAACAATTTTATGGTCAAATTAACATCTACAAACTACTTTATTTGGAGACCCATGATGGAGGATTTTTTGTATTGTAAAGATCTTTTTTACCTTATCAATATGGATAGAAGTGCGAAGGATGATGTTCCTTTTAAACCAGAAAAATGATAGATAGAGAATAAGAAAAGATGAAGCGAAAAGCTCTAAGTACTATTTGACAATAGGTTGACATTAGTATATTCAACCACGTGTCCTAATAAACCGATTCATCTGTGTTATAGAAGAATCTGAAAGTCTTTACAAAAGGAAGACTGCCCACAACAAGGCCTCTTTGATTAAGAGGCTTGTGAATATCAAATTGAAATCTAGAAAATTTGTGTCAAAAACATTAGTGATTTCTAGGACATTATTAACAAGTTGATTACTTTAAAGATCATTCTTGATGATGAGCTCTAAGCCTTATTTGTGTTGAGTTTGTTACTGGATAGTTAGGAGACATTGGTAGTTACCATTAGTAACTCAGACCTAGAAGGTGTGTTCTCCTTAGATGTAATCAAAGAGAATATGTTTAATGAAGAGATTGGAAGAAAAGAGATGGGAGTTGATAATGTGTAGGATTTTATTAGAGAAAGCAAGGGCAAAGATCCCAAAAGGCATGGTAAGTTTAAGAATCGATTGAAGTCCACAGGTGATAGATCAAGACTTTCCATTATTGCTCTAAACCTAGACATATTTTAAGGTTTTGGTATAAATGGAAGAGGGATTAGAAAAAGGCAAGGTAATAAAAAGATAGGGATGATAAAAATACAAGTTAAATGCCCAAATTTGGGCTAAACTTTTTTGAGTTTGATCAATTTAGGGCCAAATATTTTAACCTGCTCAATTAAGGTCTAAATGTTATCGTGTCTGCTCAATGTTAGGCTATTTTGAACAAAAATTTTACAGTTTCATACAAGCGCCGTTAAATCAATTTAGAGAGGCCAGATGGATTTCAAATGCCATGTAAAAAATGCACGTGGATTTTCAAAAAAGAAAAAATAAAAATATTTTGTATTTTTACTCAGATTCTTAAATTTCCAAATATTCACCCTCTTTCTCTCGAAAAATTAGCAAAAGGGGGTTTCTTTGATCTGATGTCTTGCCTTCTTCACACATCATCACGACCAATCACTTTACTGATCCACTTTCTAGTCTTTTGGTGCAAATGTTCTCTTCACCAATCTCCAAGATGTGCATTTTCAACCAAAGCCCTCATCTTTGGTGGTTAGCCTTCTTTTTTGCTTCTCTACTTCATGTTTCTTTATTCTTCCTTTTTACGTGCTCATATAACATTGAGTTTTACTTGCAGATTTCTCACGAAAGATGTTTGACTACGAAGTTATTTCCATTTTTGATTCATGAGGTATCTATTTTATAATTTTGTTTATTTTTTTATTCTTCCTTTTTTTGGTTCAATCTTTTTTTTAGCATTTTCTTGATGGAATTGTATTGATTTTGAGTGATAGCTCAATGAAAATGCTCTTGAACTCTATGGCCAAGGGTTTGCTACTCCAAATAATAAAGTTATTAAAGTTTGAAAAGGTCAAGGTGAGAACTTCTATTATTATTCCTAGTCTTCTTATCGACTCCCATTATGGATTCTTACCAAACTCTCAAAATGGCCCTTAATATAACAGAAGTTGTAAAACTTAGGAGCTTATATTAGACTATTGATATTTTAGATTTAAAAAAGGCAAGAATTCTTACAGCTGATGATCTTTGTGTTAGCCCTGAGGTCTTTTATGGTCTTCCTTTTGATGAAACTGAATGGTTTCATTTTTTCTTATGCCTCATTTCAATTATAGGTGCCAATCACTTATTAATAAGAATCGCATCACTATGTGGAACATTGTGGTTACACATAATGGTTACATTGAATATACAAGATGATTCTATAGAAACTTGAACATAGAGAATGCCACTTACTGTTATTGTTTGCAGAAAAAAAATTTTGTAAGATGCAAAGCTTAAAAACCACACCCCATTGCTTAATATACTATAAAACATTAATAACCGAAATCAATGTCAAGACTTGAAATTTACAATGTAGATAATGGTTGTAAGAATTGTTCAACTAGCAATGTTGTAGAGGTACTAGCTCCTATATTATAGTGGTAGTGTATAGAGAAAGCCAAGATTGTGGCTTGTCGAATTCTATGATGAGTTTATTCATTCTTCCACCTCGTGGAATTTCACTTTTTTGGTTAGTGTATGATCAAGAAACTTTTATCTATACTAATTCTCATAATTAAAAAAATAAAACAAAAAAACTTATATGATTAAATTGAGTGGCCTCTTCTATAGAATACATATATTCCTGCAACTCAAGAGTGATGATAAATCTTTTTTCAAGGTGCAATCACTGCTTTTGGTCCAAACTCACCAAAACTTTACACAACTTCCAGAAAGAAAAGAAATCAAAAGCCTCTCTTTACTTAACTTTCTGCTTAAGTGATTAGTGTGGAATTATAAAATGTCATGAACATTGAATACTTGTCTGTAGAAAGACTTTTAATATGCAAAGATGTTTGTAACAAAAAATAATCTTTTTTGAGTTCTCCAATCTTATATCTAGTATGTTCAATGTATACAATAGCCAAAATGCTTTAGTTCTCTCAGTATTCCAACTATAGAATCAGTACAACAATATGATTTTGCTTGACTTCCTATGCTTCTAGAACAAACATTTCACTAATATTCCTCATTTTGGTGAAGCAAATCAAAATTAATCAATCAATGGAATTTAACTAACTCAATATCATATACCTTCCAAGAGTTTGGTGGTATATTCTTCATGCCATCTCCTTCATTCCTACAACTGCATCACCATACATTGTATGTGAACAAGTGTACTAACCCCTAGAAGAAAGAAATGAAGATAAACTACATTTTCTATATAATGCATTTAGAGGTAATGAATATCATACCCCATTAATGGTAGAACAAGAAGTTGTCTTTTTTCACCAACTTGCATACTTGAAAATCATACAACAAAACCAACATATGAATAACATCAGTCCCCTATAGTAACTAATAATAAGAATTATTACAAAGAATAAGCAATAAGGATTGACAAGGTTGATACCATCAATGCCAACATTCCATACATCTAAAACTTCATTCCCTCCTCAAGGAAAGAATGCACACAAGTCAAATGAGGATCAAAGGAGGATATATATGAATATTCTCATATTTTCCAAATCCAGATCTCATTCAGCAAACATTACCTAGGTAAAATTTTAAGGGAGTTCCATCAATATTTGAGTTGAAAACCTCTCCACTATCTAATTTTCCAATGTAACGAATGCTTATCTAAAAGCAGATAAAAGTTAATTCAGCCAACAAATGTTGGATAAAAATTATCAAGAAGAATTCTAAACATCGATGCTAATCAATACTTCAACGTAGAGGCCAACTTGATTAAAGCCTAAGTTGAGCAATAGAACTATAGATGTCCAACTATAACCATTAAGGTGTAAATATTTTTTAGCTTTATCCACCTCATTTGTATGGAATGGAACTAATGGTTTCTTGTAATTATGATAATCACAAATATGTTGCCAAAGCGATCATATTCAACTTAGTATAAAATTCTCAGAGAAATTTGACAAGCTATTAAGGATATTTTTATACGAGACAATGATTTAAATCTTAGGCGATAATTCCTTGTAAGAAAGACATATAACATTTTATCATTACTTGGAGGGCATTTTCATGGTGAAAGGAAACATCTTTAGAAAAAGATTGTCTAGAACTCATCATCTTTCTCTTTAGCTATGTGCTTTGCAAGCTCCTGCTACTGTCTGTCCCTCCTCTTCTCAGCACTTTCCTTCTCCTTTTGGGAATTTGGAGGAAACCTAAGTGCACGCACGACCTCGTTATACATGTTAAGGTGGAAGACAATCCACAAGTTAAAGGCAATTTGTAGTTCATTCGTGAAATATATGTCCCTTATCTCCTTAGGTACCATTCATTCGTGGTTCAATATGTTCACAAACAAACATCCTAAGATAGAACAACCTTATATATTCAAACATTCAGAATATTAATGTAACAGAAATAAACAATGTCAACATCCAAAAAGCAACTCTAAGCCTACAATTTAAGAAAAAAGAAAAATGTCAATGTTAAGAAGCAAATGTATGCCTCCAAGAATTTGTTTAAGATTAACTATTGAAGAACAATTTTGGTATAGAAATTTAGCGTTAAAAAAATTAGTTTTCAATATAATTCATAAGTATTTATACATTCAACACCTTATTTCTGTGAATAGATCTTGATCACCATATAGATACACTACAACTTCATAAGCATAAGTATGTTGACAAGAGATTATATTTTCTTATAGTTAAAAAGTGAAAACTTACTTAATGGTTTAAATGAGCTTCAAACCACAGGGCCTTTGATCTCAGTTTCTCTGGCTTGATCATACAAATTGTAATGCAAATAATTGCAAAGCAACAGGTTAAGAAGTGCTTCCTGCATCGAAAAGTTATTCTGATTATGAGATTTCAACAACATTTTAAGAATAAAGTTTATGACTAAATAAGTACCTGGCCCAGCTCAATATGACGCAATGTTACAATTCAGTTAAGAGTAAGGAGGTTACTGTTGATGAAATAATTTTAATAATTAGATTAAAAATTAAGGAAAGCAAGCAAGGTATCAAAACATGTTCGTGCTTCTCACAAGGTTCAAATTCTTAGTAACACATAGTAGAAGAAATAAGTAAAAACCCTTCCACTCAAATAAGAACATTCTTCTGCCATATATGATAAATATTAAATTCAAAGGAATGTAGGAAAATCAACCCTCTAATCTTAGCAAGATCCCCAGTGAGTTCATAGATAAGAGAGTAATAGAAGGAGAGCTTTGGTGCAAGAACGTCAATAGTTATCATATTAATGGTTTTCAAAATTTAGAATGCGGATCAACAAGAGGGATTGAAGTGATCGACAATGATGATGCATGAAAAGGTAAGATGTTGGATCGAAAAACCACTTTTGCTAAGTTTCCAAAAGAAAAAGGGTGGATATTTAGGGATTTAGGGTTTTGAGAAAAATGTAAAATTAGGAATACGTCGTATATCTCTTAAAGTTAAGAAGCATTCGACATTGGTTTAAACTTGAATGTCACCCATATTGAAAATATTGGTAAACCTTTGATTACCCATCTTTACATTTCCAAAATTATCACTCCTATGATTAGAGAATTACTACCTCTTTGGAACACAGTGATAAGAGGCCTCTATATTAGCAAACTACTTGGAACTCAAATCACTGATACGGAGGAATTCACTGGTTGTATAGATCAATGACACTTCATCATTTGTGTTTGAAGTTGTTATAGTTGTATTTTTAGGCCAAATTCCCAAATTTGGGCCAAACCTTTTTAGGTTTGATCAATTTAGGGCCAAACATTTTATCTTGCTCAATTAAGGTCTAAATGTTATTGAGTCTGTTCAATGTTAGGCTATTTGAAGATGTAGGCACCGTTAATTCAATTTAAAGAGGCTAGGTGGATTTCAGATGCCACATAAAAAACACATGTGGATTCCACTCCATGTTACTAGTTCAAATTTGGAAGGGAAGTTAATTTTTTAGTAATCCAGGCTATAAAAGTGTTTAGTTTTATCTACAACTGAGGCAAAGTATGTAATTACTATAAAAGCAATTAAGGAGACGCTCTGGTCAAAACAGTTCCTTGAAGAGTTAGATGTGAAACGAGATAATTATGTAGTATTTGTAACAGCCAAATTGTCATATATTTAAGCAAGAATGCTATGTACCATTCCCTCACCAAACACATTGATGTCAGATATCATTGTTCGAGATCTGTAATTGAAGAACAACGATTACAGTTAAGAAGATGCACATAGATAAGAACGGTGTTGAAATGTTAGCAAAGGTGATTCCTAGAAGCAAGCATGAGCTTTGTAGTAAGCTCACCAGGATGACTCTCAAATAATCATTGAGATGATTTGTCTCTCCTTTAAAATAAGTTGAAGAAGAAGATTATTGGGTATCCAACCCTATTTAGAGGCAAAAGTAAGTTTCAATGATCTTAAATATTCTCATAGATCGTTGAAATTATGAGTAAGTGAAGACAAGACAAGTAAAAGTTAATTTGAAGCCATTCTTAAGAGATACGATCCTATAAGTACAACACACTCATTTCCTTGACTTACACAACCACGTGTGAAGGTCTTGTAAAAGAAATGTGAAAGTTTACAAGATAAATGACGACCTAAATGACCATATAAGATCTGGCATACCTATTTCCCTACCATACAGGGCTATGCGTGAAGATCATGTAGGTAACTAAAAATGTGTACGAGTAGATGAAAAGAGTCAAAGACATACATGGTCTTGCGAAAACACACACGTTTGTGTCTTAAGTATACATGACTGTGTAAGTGAACTGTATGACTAACTGAGATTGTATATATCCATAATTTCTTGAAATTTGGCTAGGATAAAGTCACCTAAACTACTGTGTAAGTGATTGTATCTAGTTTTAAAACCCTAATTTTTAGTATAAAAGGGAAAATGATGGGTTTATCGGGACAGGTGAAAAGAACAGTGAAAAAGGAAAAGAAAGAGAGTGAGTGTGAGCTAAGAAGTCGTTTTTTTTAATTCTATAAATGGTAGTTATTTTAGTGCTTGTTTCAGGATTAAATTGATAATGTTGTTGATTTAGGGTATCAACTTATACTCAATATTGAAATTTAGTGGGATTACGTGAGTTTATTTTATTGTATAGTTTTAAGCAAGGGCCAATAGCTCGAAATTTTTAAACTCCTGTAAATTTTTATTTGAATTAGTAAATTTATTTTTCGATTTAATTCTTAATTTTTAATCTATACAGGAAGATTTTCAATTTATATCTGATGTTGGATTTATTTCCTTGTTATATGTATTGTTTATTTGTTTGCTTTTATGATTGAATCTCTTGAATCTAATTAATTGTTCACGATGGATGTTGGGAAAATTATGATTTGAACATGATTGATGTTGTAAAAGTTGTGATTGAAACAATGAGAAAAGACAAGAGAATCTTTGACCACTCATATTAAGGCTATTTTATTTTCTGATAAACCGAGCATTGATGCCTTTAAAGCCTCAAATTTGTGACTCTTAGCAAACAACAAGGCCTTTATAAGAAAGATATGGATGATAATGGGTTGGGCAGATCTCGGACCCTCCTAGGAGTTGCCCGACTCGACCCAAGCTCTGCTCTCTCAAGCCTAAGGTTTCTCAGCCCACCCTCCCTTTTGCCATTCCTAGAGGAAGATATACAGGATTATGCGAGGAGATTGTCCCATTGCTTATATTATAGAAAAAAAAGTTTTTAGACATGATAATTAGTTTAGTTATTACTTTTTATAAAATAAAATTTTTATTTAATAAAAATAACTATGATTTTTATTTTATAAAATAGATAAATGAGATAAAATTGTATGATTGTTAACCAATTCTTATCAAGGCTGCATTTACCCACAAATACCAAAAGCCTCGATTAATTCGCAGAATTTGGGATCGTACAACAAAAACCAAAGAGTTTAAACCTCGTCTCACAATTTGAACACTACAGTAAAGCAAGAAATATGAATGAAGTTCAATTTTCATTTTTCAATGGAGATAACGTCCTGTTTAATACTGAAAATCAGAACTACATTCTGTGACGTGCTTGTTTTCTCTTCTGGACAAGAACCTGAAAAACAAGAGACCAAAAGAGAAATGGAAATGAAAAGAGGACTCAGCCAGCATATGCAGGTATTCAAGTGCCACATTTTTTGGAGGAAAAAACATCATTATATACTGATCTGATATCAAAAAAATACTGATCTGATATCAACTGAACAAATAAATTGCAAAATAGAGTACAAATTCACACGTTCCGGACATGCACTTAATGTCAACCTTCAGGTTCCTGCCTAGCGACCCAAAAATACTCCCTTGCCGAACCACTTAAGTCAACAACCGAACTGAACTAATGTGTTCATGAACAAAATCGCAGATACAGTCATCGATTAACGTGGAAGATATCTCAACTACTTGGCTGCACTAATCCTGCCCTGAACACTAAAGCTTGGGGCTGATAGGAGCGTAGTTGGCATGGTGGTGGAGTAGCCATTTCCCGTTGGCGGCGTATACTCCGACACTCGCCACATCTTCACAGACTTGTCAAGACTGCCGCTGTACAAGATCCACCCCCGTTCACCAGAACCACACTCATGGTCTCTCTCTGCAGCCAAGCACTTGACAGGCCCTGTATGGCCTGTTAACAAAGACAAGCATACGTGATCACCGTTCACTCTCTTCCACACGCATATTCCCATATCAGCAGAACCACTAAACACTATGTTACCAGCCGTAACCAAGCACAGAACAGCTAGTTTATGGCCTCTCAACGCACCTCCATGAGAGAGCTGCTTCTCTCGTTCCCAAAAATTAACAATCCCATCTGATGAACCTGCGTAGAGGATAGTAGCGTCAGGATTGATTGCCAGTGAGGTAACTGCACATTCTTGCTTCAACAACGTTTGAGAAAGGTAGTGTTTTGTTCCTTTCGCTTGCACTTCTCTTCTCCAAGCCTTAACCGTGCCATCTGCTGAGCCTGTGAAGACCAAACTGTCGAACCCTACCACGACAGAGTTAACCGCATCGTCATGGGCAGTCACTGATTCCAGGCACTTGGAGTCCGTAACTTTCCAAACCTTGAATGTCTTGTCCCATGAAGCAGAGTAAATGAGGGTCCCATCAACGCTTAAGCTAAGACAAGAGATAGCATCCGAATGCTTAAGCCACAAAACATTCCTGTTACGTTTAACCTCAACATAACTGCTCGGTTTTACCGAGTGTTTGATGTAATCCTTAATTTTTGGTAAGGTCCCAATACGCTTGTGACTACTCGGGTTCTTGGAAGAAGCCTTCCATACCCTTATTTTCCCATCTTGATGACCGGTAAATATTCTGTCTCCGGAGATCACTATTGCTTTAACCAAACCACTGTTGGCCTTAAACCCCGAGAACTCCTTTTGATTCTTCCAAACTCGAATGTTCTTGCTATCGGAGCCCGTGTACAGAAGATCTCCGGCCGCCGCCAACGAGTAAATATGACCCTCTTCACGTACCAACGATCCCATAAGCACATTAGGAGAAAATTCATCGTCATCATCACTAAGAGTCTCATCATAAGAAGGGTTAGCCGAATTCATATGAGAGGACCATGGGGATTTGTTCATGGGAGAGGAACTAAAATCACTGAAGTTATGATCCCTTTCTGTAAAAGAGTGGTCATGACCAAAACTTGTCTCCATTAAAGACTGCTGTTGCCCGCTGTTTCTCACAGAGGAAACGGCATCAGAGAGAACAGGCCCGGTTTCTTCAGATATGGACCTTTTTCCTCGTTTTGATTGCATCGAAGAGTTCTGGGAAAATTCATACAAGTTTAGTGAGAAGATGGTGTTGAGAATGGAAAACAAGGAATATAGAGGTTAACCAGGTTTGAAGGAAACCAAAAGCAAAGAGTAAAACAGAAGGAATATTGACGATGAAATTACAGGATGATGATCGCGCCAACCGTAACAGTTCCACAAAATCTTAATTATTACATGAATTCAGATGATAAAGAATAGGCTTGTCAAAGACATGCCAATCATAGTTTGCCACGTTTGTCCTTTTGTCTTTTCATGCAGTCTAACTATAAGAACATTGGGGTTGGAGGCTGAGGTGGCTTCATCTCGGACCAATAGGGCGTTTGGTGGTGGTAGACAACCAAGGTTATCGGAGTAGTTAGATTACGGAGAAGTCGGAAGGTCTATGGTGTTTCTGTTTTTGAGTTTTAGCAATAGAGGATTTGGCTAAAATCATGTCCTGTTGACTTGGTCTTCAGGGACATATTTAGTTGAGAGAATTCCTTAATTTTCTTCTCAAGTTCAAGAAGAAGCATTCCCACTTCTTCTCTTCTCTTGTTTGTTACTTCCGTTTCTTGATCTGCGTCAATAATAATATATTCTTTTTCAAAACTTTACTTTATAACATGAGATTTATGATAACTCAATACCACAAATTAACAATGCTAACACAACCCAATGGTTGTTATTTAAAGCATGCATTTATATGACACAATAATTCAATATTACGAATTTATAATGAAACACGCATCTTATACAAAATGTGTTATTTTTTCAGTAATTTTTATTTAGGGGAAATTATCTACTTTTGAATGACCATTCTATTGGTCAGCTTCATACCCTTTTCAAGCAAATGCACAGAACGCACCCGGTTTAGCACTTGGCAGTTGGCACCCTGTTTTTATCTAGGCATTGGAACCTCTATAGCTTGTCGTTTTGGGAAAATACCGTCCTACTCCTGTCCACATCATGTAGTATTCTGATTTTTTCTTTTATCAAAATTATGCAGCACTGAAGGAGCACAAATTTGCCGTAAAGTAGCCAACTGATAGTCACTCCATATTATCGAAGCCCTGAAAAGCAACGAGTAATCCTGACGCTTCAATGAGACCCACGGCCTTTCAAACAACTTTCTTATAAAACCATCGACGTTAAGACAAGTTCACTTGGCCACTTGACCTGAGAAATCCATGGATTTGAAGTATAAACCACTAACACATTCCTCCTATAATTATGTAAGCCCCCTTATCTATGTCAACATCTATCTCTCTCTTCCTTTCTCTCCCCCTCAATAGACTCCATAGTGAAGCAATTTCCATGGCCTTCATTTTTTCTGAATCTGGGAAATCTTTCTCAGAGTCTGATGATCACAATTTCTCTCAGGACAAAGGGAACCTACCCCAAGGCCCTGTCGTCAGCAGACAACTCCACTTAATATCTTCAGCTCCAGCTTCCTCCAAGTCGATGGAGTACAGAAAAGTTATTCTTAAGCGCATTCGCCAACAGAGAAGCTTAAATAATACAAAAAGAAACGTTTTTGGATCTCTGACAACCTCTTCTGAGAATGAAGATGGTAGTGAGCAGAAGTGGTTGGACCTCCAGGACTCTTTCTTCTCTCCCTGAAGCGTTCGTTTTGCATGGTTACTTCCAATGTTTCCATAAAGAACTGGACAAATTATAGCTAGCTAATAGAATCTAGAGATGAATGAATTTACTGAAGAGGAACCTTATATAACATCTTACCAATCATATGTCCTTCAAAATTGTTGCTTGCTATATCTCTCCCATGTTTATCCAATTTCCAACTAAATAAAGAACTTGTGCAATATTCTTGACCACATGATGTTGTTTATTGACATATCGGTTAGCAATAATATTGTTCAATCGTTTTTTAGTACGAACAGCTTTCTTACTTGGGGAATGTCAAGAAGGTTTCCACTCGTACATAAAACACTCTTTGAAGTCACTGATTCGATAAAGATTCATCATTTATATTTCATTTTTAAGCTTTTATTATCTTTGTTCCACTTGTTCGTTGTCTTTTAACCATCCGAAGCAGCCAATCTGGAACATTTATGATCTTATGTGGTTCACGTCTGTAACACTTCTGCTAAACTTATACCACGTCCATGATTTCATGCGGTCCTATTCTATTTCTCCCTCCATACCTTTCGTGCAAAGTATAACAGGTTTGGACTTTTACCAACGCTCGCTCGTTTGGCACTAAAGTATGTTCAATTTTCCAAATCAGTCTTCTACATGAAACATTTTACTAAAGAAAAGAAGAAATATAGTAAAATGTAAAGATACTTCTATTAAAAAACTCTCTCAAGAATGTGACAATGCTTATGATGCTATCTATGGTCTATGTTATAAATGAGACAGCCCCAAGACATATATATACTAGTTCATTCCTAAAATAGATGGTCAAGAGCTACTTGATCAAATGGTCTATATTGATGTTCTAGAATTCTCTATACTACTCTACATACTTTTTTACAATATGTACCTATCTATAACATTCTACAAGCTTCCATAATTTTCCATATTATTCCACAATGTTCTATAAGCTTCCACAAGCTTCCATAGACTTCTATCATGTTCCAAGCTTTTAGAGTCTTCCATAAGCTTCTATCATGTTCCAAAAGCTTCCAGGGTCTTCTATAAGCTTCTACTATGGTTCAGAATTCTCTAGAGTCTTTCATAAGATTCTAGCATGATCTAGAAGACTTCTTTGGACTGAGCCTCATCTTGCGGGCTTTAAAACATGCAAAATGTGACATTCTCCTCTACCTAATCTGGTGACGTCCTCGTCATGTCTTGGTGGAACTCTCGAATTGTCTTTATATTGCCAAAAAGAAAGTTCATTCTCCCAACTAGCTTGACTCTCTAATTACCCCTTCCATTTGATCAAATACTTGTCATATGTTGGATGTGAGCCTCTCTTTTATATAATCCTATGTGCAAAGAACTCTTCCACCTCGAGTTCGTACATTGTGGTCACTGAGGTAGTGCACACCTTTATTCACCCCTATTAGGATCTTCCTTATCGGCATGATAAGGTTTTAGAAAACTTGCATGAAATATAGGATGGATCTCCAAATGTGAAGGTATCTTGACTCGGTATACCAACTTGCCTACCCTTTTCTCCACAAGGAAAGGTCATTCATACCTCCAAATCAAGCCCTTATAAACACCTGCTCCAACACATCTACAAGAAAGGAGATTGAACATCACCAAATTTCCTTTGTTAAACTCTAAATGGCACTTCGTCTTATCAGCCCATTTCTTCATCTTATTGGCTACTTGTTTTATATATGCCTTTTTTATATCAAACTTCTTATGCCACCTTTTGGCAAACAAGTATGCTCCAAGGCTTTTTCCACTATAACTGACAACAAGAGTATGCAGAGTCAAAGGTTGTTATCTCATAGATAAATTGAAAGGACTAGTTCTAATAGATCACTCCGTTATAAATTGTATGAGAATTGGGCAACATCATGCAACTTTACCCAATCTCACTTATTAGCACTCACATAGTGCCGCAAATATAATGAAGCATTCACCAATTCAGTTTGTCCATCAATTTGTGGATAGAAGTATGTAGAGAAGTTTAGCTTTGACCCTAGGAGCTTAAAAAATTATGTCTAAAATCGTCTTGTGAAGCGAGTATCCATATCACTGATAATGATTTGAGGAATGCCCCAATACTTCACCACATGCTTAGAGAATAAGTAAGCAGCATCCTCAGCTGTGAATTTTATTAGCACAGGTATGAACATTTCATACTTGCTAAAGGGATCTACAATGACCATTGTGTTGTCTTGTCCCCCCACTTTCGATAACCCGACAATAAAATCCATTGAGACACTTTCTCATGGTCTCTTGGGGATCAACAGTGGATGCAATAATCCACTCGAAGCTTTATGCTCCACCTTATCTTGTTGGTATACAAGACAAGTCTTCACATAGGCCTCAATGACATCTCTTGTTTGGGGCCAATAGTAGTCACGCTCCATAAGTGGGTCCGATGCATCCCTCGATGACCAGCCTATAAGGAGTCATGCACTCCTTGATGATCTCCTTCCTCAATCCATCCCACTTAGGCACATAAATTTGGCTTCCTTTGATGATGAGCAACTCATCCTCAAGTTAAACTTGCGAGTGTTTCCCTCCTCATCTTGCTATAACACCTGTTTGGCTTAGTGGTCATATTGTAATCCTTCATTTGATTATGCAAAGAAAAACTAGACTGCGATAAAGCTACTAACTCGATCTTCTTACTTAGTGCATCTGCCACTAAGTTTACCTTACTAGGCTTACACATAATCTAGAAGTTAAACTCCACCAAGAAAGCATGCTATCTAGTTTGCTTAGGTGTCAACTTCTTTTGATTGAAGAAGTAGCTTGAGACAACATTGTCCATCTTCACCACAAAATTTGTTTCTAAAAAATAGTGCCTCCATGTCCACAAGCAATGAACTACTATTGTCATCTCCTTCTCTTGCACTATATAACGCAGCTCCATGTCATTAAGCTTTCGATTCTGAAAAACAATAAGGTGTCGTTATTGTAATAATACACCACTAAGTGCAAAATCATAAGCATTTGTTTATACTTCAAATGGTTTTATGTGATTTGGGAGAGTAAGGACTAGTTCTCTCTTTATGGCCTCCTTTAAAGCATTAAACGCCTTTTGGCATTTGACCTCCCATCCCTAAACTCGTCCACTCTTGAGCATGTCTATTAAAGGTGCCGCAATGGAAGAGTAATCATGGATGAACATATGATAATAATTAGCCAAACCAAGAAAGGATCTTAACTCACTCACCTTTTTTGGTGGCTCAAATTAGAGAATGACTTGCACCTTGGATCCATCCATTCTTAACTTTCCCTACCCCAAGAACACTACCTCTGGCTTTGCGAATTCACACTTCTTCTTTCTGACATATAATTCATTGTCCCTCAAGGCTTGGAAGACATTTTGCAAATGTAAAGCATGCTCCTCCAACGATTTGCTATATATAACAATGTCATCCAAATAAACAACAATAAATGGATCTAAAAAAGAATGTAGTCCCTTGTTCATCAGTGTGAAAAATTTTATGGGTGCATTAGTGAGACCAAATGATATGGCTAAGAATTTAAAAGTTATATATATCGTCACACAAGTAGTCCTTGGAATTTGATCGAACAAGTCATCTATCCAAGGAATGAGATACTTATTCTTCATATTTACCTTATTTAGTGCCCGGTAGTCAATACATAATCAAAGTGATCCATCATGCTTCTTTTGGAACAATACTAGCACCCCATATAAGGCCTTAGAAGGTTAGATGTAGCCCACATCCAAAAGCTCCGTCAATTGTCTCCTTAGCTCTTCCAACTTTAGTGGTGTCATACGATAGGGGATTGCAGTAGGGGGTTCAGCACTAGCTTCTAGCTTGATCTTATGATCTACATCTCTCCTTAGTGGCAAGTGATACGTGTCATCAAACATATACAAATTAATATCTTATTTCTAACATTAATTAATTAACAATTTAGTATAGGGTGAAATAAGAGTCGATCCCACAGGGAGAGTGATGTTTATTAAAATTTCATTTTAAATGAAAATGAGAGCATTAATCAAGTAAATGTACGTGATTATAATTCCAAACAAAGTAAAATTCGTTTAGAAAAATTCAGCCCACAAAAACAAGGTGAAACACCTATAATTTGATGTCTAATTCAGCTCAAACTCATGCACAACTTGTACCCATGTTATTTACAAAATTTCAGTTCCTTAAATCAAAAAATTATGATCATACAACCTAATAAATTAGATCTGGAATTTACATACTAAAGCAACATGCAAGTTATTAGTTTGATCTCATTAAACTTTGAAGATTGTATTCTACGAAAATCCCTTTAATAACCCACAATGTGAGCTATCATTTATCATGTCTTTGCCACTTAAAACAAGCTAAATTCATGTTAAAACATCAGAAAATTAAAGCAAAATGTACAACTCAGAAACAAAGAGCAAACAACACAAATTTAGCTTCTTTAAACATTCATAAGTACTCCTTTCAGGTTTAATTGTTAAAACATCAGAAAATTAAAGCAAAATGTACAACTCAAAAACAAAGAGCAAACAACGCAAATTTAGCTTCTTTAAACATTCATAAGTACTCCTTTCAGGTTTAATTTAATCTTATCATCTTTCACTTGAATTTCTAGGCATACTAAACTTAAAAGTATGTAGAAATCATGTTGAGAAAACAAGAAAATAGTAGTAAACTGTCAGCTTTTAAATCTAATTGCATAAAAAGTCTAAGAATAACACTTTCATATTCAAGTTGCAAATTTCTAAAATTCTAGCTTTAGGAAATTAATTTTAGGAATTTTTCTACTTGCATTCTAGCATTCAAATAACTCCCTAAACATGCCCAAACACAAACCAAGTATAGCAACTAGTTCCAAGGAATAGATTAATCATAATCAAGCAAATAAACAAAATATAGGTGTTGGATAGAACAATAGATCAAATTGTGTATTTTTTTGTATTTCTTCTTTTCAAAGATGTTTTAAGCCTTCAACTTTTAACCTTTGAGACTTATAAAACTATCAAATATATAATGAGCTGCCAAAAAATTACATGTAAACATTTAAATATAGTAGAAACGAAATAGGCAGGGGTTGGAAGTTTGCTCGTCAATCACTTTACTACACATCCTCTAAAATTCCTCTAAAATTCTAGATTCAATTACTTTTTTCAATCAAGATATTCTCAAATTAATTTTGCAGAACTTAGTCTTTGAAATCCTTCAATTTATGGCCTGACTTAATAGAAAAGCGTAGTATACCACAAACCTTAACACACACACGTGATGGGAAGGGGTCAATTAGAAACTTGAACTAATTAATGAAAACAAAAACTTTTAACATTAAAAACATAGCATAAAGAAAATTTGAACATGCATATAAACAAGCGATCAAGCATACATTAAACCAATAAATTTATTCGTATAAGTTCAAAAAAAAAAATTCATCAACATCCTGAGTTATAAAGTAGGCTAACTGTAGAGAAGCTCAATAGTTAAGTTCTCCCTATCTCCCTTTACTAATCTCGAATCGAACTAGCCTGAGTCTAAATTGATTAATGCAATTCTTTCCAAAAAGACATCATTATCCTTAAGAACTTCAACCAACTAGCTAGCAAAATTCCTAGATTATGTGACACTCTAATTAAATCTCAGCCCTTTGACTAATTAACGATTTAATAGTTGTTACTCGACTCCTTAAACTCAATAGCTATTATGAACTAAAGATAAAGCAATAGCAATCAATTCACACTTAAATATTTCAAGACATCTCTCAATTCTATAAGAACATGAATTGTAAATAAATTGGCTCAAGCATCACACAAATACTGAAATACTCATGATGTTAGAATTAATATTGAAAATAATTATCCCTAATTATCCAAAAAAAGAACTAAATTGAAATTCTAAAACTTTTAAGCAAACTAAATTTGAAGAACTAGATAAAAAAGAGAGTAAGAGTGAAAGAGACTCATTGTATTGATAGCCCAGACTCAACAGATTGATGATCACTTTGACCTGAAATTTTGAACCATAAAATCCTTCTCCAAAGGTCTTGAACCAGTTCAATTCCAATTATTATGTAACTCTCGTAACACCCCAAACACCTCCTTGCACTAGCCTTCTTCACCAATAGCTCCCAAGTTTTATTTTACTCTAAAATTGAAGTGATATGCTCGATCCTCTCCTTTCCACTGTCTTTTTGTATTAGCCCTTGAGACACACCAAAAGCTACACTTTTATGGTTCTTTAATTATCTTCCTCTTAACTCTTCCATTTTAAAGAGAATTGGAACAGAGAACGTCGAGTCCATTGGCATTTTTTGTTTCATTTCATTTTCCACTGCTGTGTGGTTTACGTTATGTGTTGAGTGCTGCTTATACAATGCTTCTTATCCTCCTAGCTGTTGTACGTTTTTGACTAATGTGTGCATTAATTTTTTTCCTTGTTTTACTATTTATTTAATTTCCCTCTGCACTGCCATTTTTCTTCTTACTATTGTTTGAATGCATTTCTTATCTGTTGTAGCATGTTCATTCTATTCTCTTGTTTTGCGTTTTACTTCAAGTGGTGATGAATTTTTGCTTCATTTCCCAGATGCACATTATTTATGCTACTATGCGTTTTTTTTTTGGCAAGGACTATTATGTGTTTTGGGCTGATGGCGTTTAGCTCATCTACTACTGTTGTTTTCTTCTTCTGCTTTGTTTCTTTTAATTTGACTATCGTTTTGGTCTTTTATCTTTATGATGAGACTGTTGTGTTCTATCTCTTCTGCACCTAATTATATCAGCCCCTCAAGCCTAATAAAAACAATTCAACTTAGGCCAAATTTACATTTAAATTGATAATAAATAAATTTAGGTGGTCTTAACTAATAAAATATGAATAATCATGCCCAAATGTGTAATAAAAATAACTAAATGAACTGAGTTTAGGAGGATAAAAATGCAATATGTTGCACTTATTAAATTCCCCCGCATTTAGTTTTTTTATCATCCTCGATCAAAGAAACACATAACTAAATAGAAAGAAAAAAAACAACGGACTTAATAAAACATTTAAACTAGACTCATGACTCCACGTCAAATTCATCGACAAGCTAACTAAACCAAAAGAATCAAGTAGAAATTAAAACAAATTTTATGTTAGCAAAGAAAATAATGAAAACATAAGTTAGGAGACGTCACACCATCCACAAGAACTAACTAGACCATTGAGATTCTTAACATGTTAACATATTATAAGCGATTAATTAACATTAGAATGAAGTGATTTCAATGGATAGACCCTTACAAGGATATGTTTTTATGCACTCCACACTCGTAGTGGTTACTAGGTCATGTGTTTTTTTGTGCCAAAATATGTTCTAAAAATACCTAGGTTATCTTACTTACAAGTATACAAGGTAGTTGTAAATGATTACCCAAGGTTGTCTTTCAAGGAGGTAAAATTGGTTTACTCAAATTAATCTTGAATAATAAAAGAAAAAAATAAATGCAATCCTAAACATTTTATCCCAATTTGTTGAGTGAAGGCTTTAAAGAAAATCACAAAATTAAATTGAAAAGTAAAATAATTTAATAAGAAGCAAAAACAAATAGATTAATCAAAGTGGGAAACTCTTGAGAATTAATTTCACTAATTTAATCTCCTATGCATTAAGGGAAAATAATTGGATAATTGTCTTATTAAAATTAACAGTTGGGTTTTAAGATCAACTTAAATAATAAAAGATATTTAACTTTTGTGTTCGATAAGTTATCATCTGAATTAATTATAAAAACTCGACTGATGATTACCACTTAAGTTAATAAATTTCTAGTTCTTAACTTAAATGTCTATAGTTTCTCATTCTATATTAAACTTCTTCTCTCGATCTTTTGTTTAATACTAAAATGATGCAAAGTTTGTTCATGCTTTTACATTCATTCAGTGCAGAAACTATAGCAAACACAAGATAACAACACAGTAACTTAATCATGCATATTTGACTTAACTAGCTACATTAATTCTCAAGAAAAAGAAATTAGCCCATTATGGAATATACAAGATTCATCATCTTCATATATCT